>CM022704.1:7443511-8043511 GCA_012295165.1 Asparagus setaceus | reverse complement strand
AGCCTCAGAAGATAGATTCGCCGCCTCAACGCAAATCTTCCCGAAGAACAAGATCATCTTCGTCGATGAGGAAGGAAAAGATGATTGAGACTTCTAATCAGGAAGCTCACAACTTAGAATCCTCCTCTAAAGAAGGAAGAGAGGCCGAAAATGAGCAGAGTCCTCAATCGGCAAAAATGCGAGAACTGGAAACTCGCCTCAATGCCATGGCTAATAGGTGCGAGCTTCAAGATCAGGGGGTTGTCAGACTGTATCCTGCAGAATGGGATACGGTTCCTAATCCTCCAAAATTTAAAATCCCGACGCTACAAGCTTTTGACGGCACGGGATCACCGAACCAACACATCTACCATTTTAAGTCACAGACTGGGAATGTGATGTCAAACGATGCCATAACAGCATGTTTGTTCATTGGCACCCTCAAGGGGGTTGCCTTTGAATGGTTCATGAAACTGCCTGCAGGATGTATCCAGAAATGGGCAGATTTAGAGAGACTCTTCCTGTCACGATTCTTTAAAGATGACACGGAAATCTCTGTCACTTCTCTCCTTGCCATTAAGCAAAAGGAGGGAGAGCCTATCAAAGCCTTCGTCGAACGATTCCGAAGCATGGCTCTTCGATGCTCGACAGGTATGACACAGTCTGCTCTGATTGACACCTATCGACACAATTTACAAACCAATCTCCTAGCTCGAATGGGGGTTGCGAAATGCCATTCTTGGAAATAGCTAGTCTCCCAAGGCGAACAGGCTGAAGCAATCGTTGCTAGGGTTGAAACCGAAGAAGAGGAGACTGATTCTGAAGACCTGGCTATTGATGACCCGGCTCTAAATCTCGTGGCCGACACCAGAGACTCGGTTAGTATCAACCTAGAATAATTACAGACGTCGTCGATTTTGTCAAATAACGTCATGTATCCCAAAGACTGGGGGTTGATTATTTATTATTTTCAGAGTAGAATAACAAATTCTAAATATTATCAAGTTAACAAAACACTTTTGACAATGTAAGTACTTCAACGTGCAGCAGCACCACCAAAATCAACTTATCATTCCTTTCCAATAGGATGAAAGATCCACAAAGTTGTTCAAATCACAACACAATCCTATCAAAATCTGTACACATCCCCAATAAAGTTTGAAAATCAACTTATCAATCCTCTCTAATGGGATGGTAAGTCCACAAAGTTGCTCACATCGCAACACAATCCTTGTCATGTTAACCTCACACCTCTGACAATCAACTTATCAACCCTCTTCAATAGAGCGATAAGTCTTCAAAGTTGCTCACATCGCAACACAATCCTTGTCATGTTAACCTCACACCTCTGACAATCAACATATCGACTCTCTCCAATAGAACGATAAGTCCTCAAAGTTGCTCCGATCGCAACATATTCTTGTCATGTTAACCTCACACCTCTGACAATCAACTTATCAACCCTCTTCAATAGAGCGATAAGTCTTCAAAGTTGCTCACATCGCAACACAATCCTTGTCATGTTAACCTCACAACTCTGACAATCAACATATCGACTCTCTCCAATAGAACGATAAGTCCTCAAAGTTGCTCCGATCGCAACATATTCTTGTCATGTTAACCTCATACCTCTGACAATCAACTTATCGACCCTCTTCAATAGAGCGATAAGTCTTCAAAGTTGCTCACATCGCAACACAATCCTTGTCATGTTAATCTCACACCTCTAACAGTCAACTTATCGACTCTCTCCAATAGAACGATAAGTCCTCAAAGTTGCTCCGATCGCAACATATCCTTGTCATGTTAACCTCACACCTCTGACAATCAACTTATCGACCCTCTTTAATAAAGCGATAAGTCTTCAAAGTTGCTCACATCGCAACACAATCCTTGTCATGTTAACCTCACACCTCTGACAATCAACTTATCGACTCTCTCTCCAATAGAACGATAAGTCCTCAAAGTTGCTCCGATCGCAACATATCCTTGTCATGTTAACCTCACACCTCTGACAATTAACTTATCGACCCTCTTCAATAGAGCGATAAGTCTTCAAAGTTGCTCACATCGCAACACAATCCTTGTCATGTTAACCTCACACCTCTAACAGTCAACTTATCGACTCTCTCCAATAGAACGATAAGTCCTCAAAGTTGCTTCGATCACAACGTATCCCTTGTCACGTTAACCTCATACTTCTGACAATCAACTTATCAATCCTCTTCAATAGGATGATAAGTCCTCAAATTTGCTTAAATCGCAATTAACTTATCAATCCTCCTCAATAGGATAATAAGTCCAAAGCCTTGTTCACACCACAAGCCCTAAGCCTTGTTCACATCACAAGCCCAAAGCCTTGTTCATACCACAAGCCCAAAGCCTTGTTCACACTACAAGCCATGTAAGCCTTGTTCACATCACAGGCCTTAAACCTTGTTCAAATCACAGGTTTCATATTTTGTCCCCCGACAAAATCTAAACTTATCGACTCTCTTCAATAGAGCGATAAGTCCACAAAATCTTGTTCAAACCACAAGTACTCAATCTTATCAAGTTAATTCCACACCTCTGATAAAATTAACTTATCGACTCTCTTCAATAGAGTGATAGGTCCTCAAAATCTTGTTCAAATCACAAGTACACCATTTTATCAAGGTAATTCCACACCTCTGATAAAATCAACTTATCGACTCTCTTCAATAGAGCGATAGGTCCTCAAAATCTTGTTCAAACCACAAGTACCCAATTTTATCAAGTTAATTCCACACCTCTGATAAAATCAACTTATCGACTCTCTTCAATAGAACGATAAGTCCTCAAAATCTTGTTCAAACCACAAGTACCTAATTTTATCAAGATAATTCCACACCTCTGATAAAATCAACTTATCGACTCTCTTCAATGGAGCGATAAGTCCTCAAAATCTTGTTCAAATCACAAGTACCTAATTTTATCAAGATAATTCCACACCTCTCGATAAAATCAACTTATCGACTCTCTTCAATGGAGCGATAAGTCCCCAAAATCTTGTTCAAACCACAAGTATGAAAGGCATGCCAAGTTAACATTATACTTTTGGCACCTTAAAAAAACGTCTCAAAGGCTTAGTTGAAAACGTGAGGGTCAACCCCGCGTCTCAACTCCAAAATGCGAAAGCCAACACCGCGTCTCAACCTAAAGACGCGAGAGTCAGCCACGCGTTTCAACTTCAAAGCGCCGGAGTTCACCCATGTAAGATGAACGACTAGCGCGGACAAAAACAGAACGCAACTTCTTTGAAGACAGAATGAAGAGCAATACCTTCTCAGAATCAAATAAAAGAAGATATCCAAAGTATTCTGAAAGCTCGTCCCAGTCAACCGCGAACTTTTGAAAACTTTGGAGGGTTCTCAGAGGTCGTAAAAATTATCAAGACGACCAATATCCACGAAACACTGTCGATGAAAGTTACAAGCTGACGATTTTCATGACAATAAAGGAGAATTAAAATCTAATGTCTCCAGAGTACAAGGATTACAAGTTGACAATCCTTGTGAAAAGAGATTACAAGTATTGATCTCTTCAAAGCAAAACGCGAGGCTCACCCCCACGTTTCAATTCAAAACGCGGGACTCATCCCCGTGTTTCAATTCAAAACGCGGGACTCATCCCAGCGTTCCAACATAAAAACGCGAGGGTCGTGCCCGCGTTTCAACTTCAAAACGCGAAGGCCACCCCCGCATGCCAAAGAAAAATGCGGAGCTCATCACCGCGTTCCAATCCCAAAACACGAAGGCCACCCCCGCGTTCCAGCACAAAACGCGAGGGTCGTGCCCACGTTTTCGCTCCAAAATGCGGAGGTCCACCCCCGCGTTCCTGCTCCAAATTGCAGATGCGAGGCTCGCTCCAGAACGTGAATCTTACGTTTGACTCGTTCAAACACGTTCTAAACGGTTCCAAAACCGTTTTGCACGATCTGAGGGCCATTAACCCTCGTTCAGGAGCGATTTTAGGGGTCAGTTACACCCCTGAAACCCCTATAAATAGCTGAAAGCTCAGCTGAAGAGAAGGGGTGGGTGTTTTGAGTTGATCTTAGAGGGGTTTTTGCTTTTGGAGTGCTTCTCCTTCAATCATCTTGGAAGGCTTCTACTGTGGTATTTGAGATTGCTTGGCTTGAAACCCTTTCGGGTAAAAAGGATCAAAGCTCCTTTTCTAAAACTCGTTCAGAGTTCTCAACATGGCCGGAGTTCTAAACTTGCTCGGCAAGTTCACATTAAACTCTGTGAGAGTTCCCAAACTTGCCTTGCAAGTTCGTCCAAGACATTAAATCAAGAGGCGACGACAACAAAGTCCCACGAGCCAAGACGGTCGGATCGTCAACGGGATACAAGATTCAAGCTCCCACCGCCACCGCGAAGAACCCGGCTTTAAATAAAGGGGGGATCGTTTCTAATTCTTCCCTCTTTTGTAAATCGGGATTACCGATAAGAGAGCGATTGCGAGGATAGAGAGATTGTAATTCTTCAGTAAAAGAATCAATACAATATCATTCCTCCACCTTCTCTTTTTAACTTTTTCCGACAAACAGCCTCAAATAGGATGATCTATACCATTTGTCCGAATATCATTTACCATTTACAGAAGGGGATAGAGAGGGCTCATTTCAAAATTTTCTGTTTATGGTTCAAGCCATCCTCATCCCCACTCTTACAAGGGTGCCTCTGATTAGATTTGTATTCACCAATGACAGACATCCCGTTTACGTTTCTTCTCTCTATCACACATTTTCTCTTGTAAACACCTTTCAACCAATATCTTAATATTCAACCATTATCTTCATAGTGATAGATACACTTTTAGAAAAGAAAATGCACTCAAGAAAAGTTTTACTTTTATCTTTGTAGCTGCAGTAGAAAGCTTTACTTTTATCTTTGTTCCGCAGGAGGAAAATAAAGACTTTCATCCTACTTTTGTTCCTCAGGAAGGAGGACTAAGAATTCAAAGAATATTTTTCTTCGGTTGTGTTTATTTCTCCCATCACTTTCTCTATACAAAGCACATTCTCATGTCCTCAAACCATCCAAACATTCAAAAAGCTAAAATGCTACTATGCCGAAATCAAACTTCCTCAATCAAGATGACACGCAAATTAAACCACAAGAAATCAAAACACAAGAATGTACAAACAATAAAAAAGAACTTATCATTATGTACAAGCCAACAAGTTAGTTCTCTTTTCCCTCTTCAAACCATACAAGAACTCAAACTTCGAACTCCGCAAAGTTTCAATACAAACAGAAACACCATCACATACATTTTCTTGCTCAGTACTTATTCCCATCAAAAATCAAACCCATCATCGAACCCATTATCATACCCAGCATCATAACCAGAGGCATCCGAAACCATATCACCAAGAATCATACCACCAAGGGCCCCACCAAGAAGCCCTAGCCCTAGACCGGCCCCACCACCAAGCTTGTTCTTCCTCCCCTGCTGAGGTTGCACAACTGGTGGCGGAGCTCCGTACCCGTACCCGCTCTGTTGCGGTGGGTACCCATACCCATACCCACTTTGAGGTGGGTAGCCTCCAGGCGGCGGGTACCCATACCCGGCTTGAGGGGGTGGCGGGTAACCGTACCCGGGCTGAGAATGGGACGGATACTGGTACGGGTTGGGAGGTGGCGGGTAGGCTGTGACGGGCTCGGAGACCTTCGAGTTGGTGGCAGGATAGGCAGTGACAGGCTCTGAGATCTTCGAGCTGGTGGCGGGTTCCCCAGGGTTTTTTTTGAGGGCGGGTGGCGGGTATGCGGGTGCGGGTCCAGTTGATGGCGGGTAGGCAGACCCAGAATGTGGCGGGTAGGCAGACCCGGATTGTGGCGGGTAGGCAGAGGCAGTGGGTTGTGGGTAGGCGGGTATGGAAGAACCAGCATAGGCATTAGGGGGCTGAGAGGCGATGGTGACAGGGTCGCCGAATTTGTAGGAGAGGTTGAGGACGCCCTTGGCCCTTCCTGAGCTCCTGCGAACCTGAGAGATTCAAAAAAATTCAGAATTTTTAGGAAATCAGTATGAGGACCTAACTATTGAAGAAGTCCATTATAATGTAAAATTCCAAAAGATTATGAAAATTTTAAGAGTTTTAGGATTTTTTTTTTTTGAATTTTTCTAGATTTTTCTTGATAATTAGATGTTTCTACCATAAGAAATTGACAAAAACCGATTAATAAATCTCTGAATCCATCCCAGCACAAACTCTTCCTCTTAAAAAAGAAAAAAAATCTAAAGTTGACTTTTTTCTGAAGATAATTATCCATCCTAAGAGAAAGATCTTGAAAAATCCCCAAAATTTTGTTCAAAAAAATATCAATCCTAGGTCGCAATAACAAAAAATTTATGAATTGCACATCTAATAACACAAATCAAGCATAAATTCAAACAAAAAATATTTAAAAAAAGAAACTACAAAATTAAGGATCATGGATCCCAAATTCTTTCTTAATTGCATATTAAGACTCGACAGATCTAATATAAGAAGAAGAAGAAAACCCTAAAATCAAATACCTGATAGCTCACAAATTGAGCAGGCACCGCCTTCTTCTCATCACCGCCGCCAGAACTCGCCGCCGCCGTCTTCCATCCATCGAGAAGCTCTCGAATCGGGATATGAACCTCTCCGATCTCTCGATCCCCCATCGCCCTCTCCGACTTGATCACAACGTGCAGCACAGTTCGATCCACATCAAACTCCATCACGTTGAACGTAAACTTCGCGTTCCACGTCGGATTCTTGCCGCCCTCCTTGTCGACGGCCGTCTTCTTCCTCGATCTCGCGTCGCCGGCGATCATCGCCACCGCGTAGACCTCCATTTTAGAGAAGAGGTTTACGTTGGCGAGGTCTTTGGCGGAGATCAGGGTCAGCTCTAGGGTTCGGTAGGCCATGGGGATCGGATCTAGGGTTGCAATTTCTAGGGTTTGGGGTTGAATTTGAGAAATTGGAGCTAGGGTTTCGTGAGACGAGGTATAAAGATTGGATTTTTATACGAATTTGGGGGAGATTGGTTTGGGATCGGTTTTATAGATGGCGTGGAGATTTTTCAACGCGGTTAAGGAACTGGAGATGGTTCGCGGAAATTACCTTTTTAGCCTCGATTTCTGTTCGAAGAAGTTGGGGTTTGTTCGGGGATCGTCGAGATCATGAGGGTTAGAATCGGCACGTGGTCGTTACATCGGTTATAATCGGTCAGCAGGCTCGTTTCCTTCGGCGCGTAAAGATGTCAGATTTAATTTTAGCTTATAATTTTATGTAAATGCATATTAAATTTGGAAAATATGTTTCTAAGGAGGTATTTTAGATTTAATTTAAGGATGCTCGTCTTTGATGTATAGATTAGATTATTTCTGTGGATGATTCTCTTTGCTCATCATGATCAAAATGTTTCAACGTATGTAAAATAAAAATTATTATGTGCTTCTAACATATATTTTTCATTGCCTGCTTAGTTGTATTGTAGTAAGACTATTACTATAACTCAACGTGCCTAATTATTTATTTATATATCATCTAAAATATATAGATTAAAATGAATAAAAAGATTAAATAAATTGATTGCATATAATATAGTTTTAAATGTGTATCTTTAGATTGAATGTTAAGATGCTTTCTTAGTAACATAATTCCCATTCAATTTTAGCTATAATCACATTTGTAACTTATAAGAAATTAAATGCGACTATATTTGTACAAATTGTTACACACAACTACTGTTACGTTTAAGAAATTTAGGTATGCCGCGCTCCTTAGGAATCTCATGCGGCAAGAAACAAATTGGACATATAACGTGGATTATCGAAAACCCCACTATTTTGAAAATATCAGATAACTCTCCTTAAGTTTAGGGTTATTGGAAAATTTACTTTAACTTTGAGATTTTATCAAAAATCCCTTTAAGGGTAAAGTAAGGGGGTTTCTGGTAACATGTCAAACTTAAAAGAGAATCTTCTAATAAAATCTCAAAGCAATTTTTTGATACTGTGTATACTTAAGGGAAGTTTTCAGATATTTTCAAAGGTATGGGGGGCATCCGATAATCCTTTAATGTTAAGAGGGTTTCTCTTATATTTAACCTATTGATTAACTTAAAACTTAAACGTTTCTAGAAAGTTTTTTTCTGGCAGAAAGTCAAAGGGCTTGTGGAAACTCACATATGTAACAAAATATGTCATCTTTGGCTTGTTTTGTGTAAAATTCACTTATGATTATTTTCTCATAACCAATACGCTGTTTTAAGCATCAAGAATAAAATAGCTAAATATCTCATCTTTAGCTTGTTTTTTGCAAAAACTCATTTATGTATGTCGGGTTGCCCGAAACCGATAAGTTCTTATGACATCACGAGTTACATTTTTCTAACTTTCTCACTTTGTTGGTATATTGAAGGATGTATAATATGTAGGCCCGAAAGGACAAAAGGATAAAACTCATAAGTCACTCCTAAATTAGATTTGAGAGTGAAATTTCAATTACACAAGTCCAATCGCATCCAAACCAATGATTTCTATAGTTTCCTCATGTCGCTCAAAATCACATATTCGAGTTCTACTGCTTATAAGTTCAAATACATTGTGACTTTCATTTAGAAGAGACAAAAAAAAGGGAAAAAAAGAAAAAAAATCTCCACTTTAATTGAAAATTGATTGAAACTTTATTCTCTATAAAAAGTTAAACCATGAACTGTAGAGGATGGATATTTGAAAGTGAAACGTTAAGGAGAGAAATTAATCTTAACTCTCTCTTCCAAATGCATTTCATCCACTTTCACCAAATTTTGGAGAAAGTAAAAACACTTTTTCGATACATAATAACTACAATATTCCAAAGTTTTACATGTTAGGAAAGTTGAATAGTAGTGTAGAGTTCTCTCGCATACGGCATAGACGTGACAAAAAGGTAGATGGTTCACTGTATGAAAATGATAGCTAGTCTTCCTGGGCTGGGTCGGTTTAACAGTGGGCAAGGCTTTTTATACCACGTTCGCTTGTTTGTTTCCCAACCCATGACGGCATGACCCACTTCCACCCGATATAACAGCGTGACAAAATTACTTAGAAAGAAAAACAAAATGCGCATCCAGGGAATCGAACCCTGGTCAGTACCGTGGGAGGGTACTATGATACCACTACACCAGATGCGCTTGGCTCTTCGTTGACGTTTAATAATCTATTTAATGTATATTAATTTTCATTTTAATTAGATATCAAAAGTGAATAAATTGAGATGAAAACTAATTAGACATCCCTTTATTGTTGTTATGTATGATTGACATAAAAAGTTAAACCATGAACTGTAGAGGATGGATATTTGAAAGTGAAACGTTAAGGAGAGAAATTAATCTTAACTCTCTCTTCCAAATGCATTTCATCCACTTTCACCAAATTTTGGAGAAAGTAAAAACACTTTTTCGATACATAATAACTAAAATATTTCCAAAGTTCTACATGTTAGGAAAGTTGAATAGTGGTGTAGAGTTCTCTCGCATACGGCATAGACGTGACAAAAAGGTAGATGGTTCACTGTATGAAAATGATAGCTAGTCTTCCTGGGCTGGGTCGGTTTAACAGTGGGCAAGGCTTTTTCATACCACGTTCCTTCTTTGTTTCTGGGTCCAAGCCTGAACCCAGCTCCAACCCATGACCCACTTCCACCCGATATAACAGCGTGACAAAATTACTTAGAAAGAAAAACAAAATGCGCATCCAGGAATCGAACCCTGGTCAGTACCGTGGGAGGGTACTATGATACCACTACACCAGATGCGCTTGATACTGTTTAATCGTTTAATAATATATTTAATGTATATTAATTTTCATTTTAATTAGATATCAAAAGTGAATAAATTGAGATGAAAACTAATTAGACATCCCTTTATTTTGTTATGTATGATTGACATAAAAAGTTAAACCATGAACTGTAGAGGATGGATATTTGAAAGTGAAACGTTAAGGAGAGAAATTAATCTTAACTCTCTCTTCCAAATGCATTTCATCCACTTTCACCAAATTTTGGAGAAAGTAAAAACACTTTTTCGATACATAATAACTACAATATTCCAAAGTTTTACATGTTAGGAAAGTTGAATAGTAGTGTAGAGTTCTCTCGCATACGGCATAGACGTGACAAAAAGGTAGATGGTTCACTGTATGAAAATGATAGCTAGTCTTCCTGGTAAAAGATGGTCTAAATTGCAGGTTGTCTCGCATTCTTTCTTTTTTTTTTTCCTATTATGATTTTTGAGAAAAAGAATCAGTACCAATGTTACGCGTGTGGTTTCCAAAGTTAATACAAAACACTTTTTCGATACATAATAACTACAATATTCCAAAGTTTTACATGTTAGGAAAGTTGAATAGTAGTGTAGAGTTCTCTCGCATGCGGCACAGGGGTGACAAAAAAGGTAGACGGTTCATAGTATGAAACTGATAGCTAGTCTTCCTGGGCTAGGTCGGTTTAACAGTGGGCAAGGCTTTTTTATACCACGTTCGCTTGTTTGTTTCCCAACCCATGACGGCATGACCCACTTCCACCCGATATAACAGCGTGACAAAATTACTAAAAAAGAAAAACAAAATGCGCATCCAGGGAATCGAACCCTGGTCAGTACCGTGGGAGGGTACTATGATACCACTACACCAGATGCGCTTGATACTGTTTAATCGTTTAATAATATATTTAATGTATATTAATTTTCATTTTAATTAGATATCAAAAGTGAATAAATTGAGATGAAAACTAATTAGACATCCCTTTATTGTTGTTATGTATGATTGACATAAAAAGTTAAACCATGAACTGTAGAGGATGGATATTTGAAAGTGAAACGTTAAGGAGAGAAATTAATCTTAACTCTCTCTTCCAAATGCATTTCATCCACTTTCACCAAAAGTTTGGGGAAAGTGAAAATAATACTTAAATACTCATGTCAATGTGCCTAACACTTTTAATCACTCTTGAATTGTCAAATATGGAGGAAAAAAAGAAAGAGAAAACAAGTGTGGAACCTCAATTAATTGTATATAAATGTTCAAACCCCAATGCTTGATACACAACTCAATTCAGATCGAGCTCAACCTTTCCTTGAAACAAATATTTATTCATTCTCAAAATTATTCATCCAATGGTAAAATTCCTCTTAAATGGTTCAGTCTACAAGTTTCTCTGAGTTTGAATAACCCAATCTGGCAAATCAACATGACAAGAAAAGAAAAGATTACATTTAGTGAATGAAAAAAAAGGGGGAAAAGGAAAATTGCTTTCTCTGGGCAAATTACGTCAACCCTTAAAAGAATTTTCATCACCAAGAAAATATGACGATTACAATTTTCTTTTAGATAATTTTACTGATAACCTTCCTCTTACTGTGCTAGTATCTGCTCTTTGCTTCCAAGGTTTCCTCTTCTTCTTCGACCTCCCTTTTCGTCCTTGTAGACGCTGCCGCCTTATCTCAGGGTCAGCCCAACCTCTTCCCCATTCGGAGAAAGAAGAATATGGCTTCGATTTTTTTGCAGGGAGCAGCATGTCCGCTTCAGGATATGCATAGAGAACTTGCTCAGACTCAGTGTTCAAAAACTTCAACCCCAACTCTGTAAGCTCTGGGTAAATAATTGAAACACGCGCCTGTAACGAAAAGGAAAGGTTGAAGCATGATGAGAGTTCTCAGTAACACAAATTTATTGGCTAATAGAGAATTCAGATCACAAACTGGTAGAAAAATGAAATTTAGAGGCCATTCCATCGATGAACCAAAACAGGAAAGGAAAAAAAAAATCATCCAGCAGGTAGTATGAAGAACACATATGTATACTAAAAATTTTTAGTGCATACCAATTCATTTCCTTCTCTGATAAAGCCCTTATCTTGTAATATTCGTGCAAGACCCCGCCACCACAACAAATCAGTTGTAGAGAACTTCAAGGACTGTTAAAGGGCATTAGAACATACTTCCAATCAGAAATAAAAACAACCAAGAGGTTAAGATATTCTTTTAACAGGTGAAAAAGAAAGAAGATGCCTATGCAACAGAAATCACAAAATTTATTCGTAGTGTAAAGCGCAAAGGAGATGAACATCTCACATTTGATTAACTTCAGTCTTCATAATCAAGACTGACAAGTAGACAACCATCTAAACCTTTGATGAATCACCACCATGTAACCTTATATTTAGAAAACTAACTCCTTAGTTTAACGAAATATTTCACAATGAAATATGTAAATCATGATTTTCCATCATGCAATCTGCTTAACTAAGTAGCTAGCCTACAAAATGCCTTATAAGCACGGGCCGACTGTTTAATCAAATATCTGGAATACTTCTCAATGACATAGGATGTTATGGTCATGGTGCTACATAAGCTGCAATCCTGCTTAACATGAAAATTTACTAATTGGACAAGTCAATTAAAATGGTAGAACTCCATTTGAGCTATTAGACATACAGAAGGAAGAAGAAACAAAGTGACAGAAACAGAAGACTGAAATGAAGAAAAATATTAACAAAAAAAGGGTAAAGTGGAAATCCCATGGGAAGAAAGAGGGAAGTAAGAAAAAAAAGAGAAGTGAGAAAAAGATGTCTGATAATAGAACCTTAGAAACACACAAAAGAACCATTTGCAGTAGTGAAGAACACAGGCAGACCCGCTGCACTTCTGCCTAAAGCTACAGTACAAAACCACTGTACTGTTTTAGATGCTCAAAATACCACTTCAACCCATCTCAACCTAAACTAGGGCATGAAAGCAGGATAAACCACAATCTACACTATGTGTGTGCCTGCGCATGCATGCGTGTCCGGGCTCTCTGTGTGTGTGCACAAGAGTACGTGCATGTGCAGAGTGGTTATATTAAACCACTGATGAAATGAACAAAGTCATAGAGATTTAAATGGTACTACATAGTTAAGCTAAATTATTCAAGACGGCTAACCTTCTCTCTTATTTTACTGACAAGCATCTTGAAGTTGGCTCTCTCGGAAGGCCTCCTTGTGCTAGATTCACTGTAAATTGCACCATCGTGAGATACATGCCCGAACCTTCTATTTCCCTGGAATGTTACATCTTCATTAAACAACAGTGAACAAAATAATTTGCAATTCAAAACCAACCACGATTCCTTCTTTACAAATAAATGATTTTAACAGCTTAAGGTGTTCAGTAGTTGAGCGGATCAGCGTCAGCCTACCATGAGGCTAACTAAATATGAGAAGAAACATTTCAAGAGATAATTCCAAAATAATCATGTTCTAAAATTTAAAATACCTAGAAAGACACCAAAAAATAACCTAACTAAAAAATGTACGGAAATGTGAAGTAAAGGTTTTTTGCACTAAAACATACAAATTTTGATTTTGCAGATATTTGTGCTAAACAGATAAGGTAACTACTAACAAAAAGAATGCAAACTAATTTTTTCAAACAAATGTGCTATGACTTACAAATTGAGCTTTCAGAACATGCATGAAAGTTGCAGCTTCTTCCATTAGATTTTGCATTTTGGGAGGTCCATTAACACATACATCGCATCTGCAGATGAAAGATATGGGAACTTGTAAAGAATATAAATATAAAGAAGCCATTAAATATTAAAGAAAATAAAACTTGAAGTAAGAACAGCAAATAAGAGAATTGCTTCTTATTTAAATGAAAAGGGTGTGTGCATATGTGTATGTGCATATGTGTAAGTGTCTGCATATAATATAATAGATTTAAGAATATGTCATGAATAGATAGATTTCAGAATGCTTATATGAAACATCATTCAAAAACTTATATGTAACAGCACAAGGGAAAAAGAATTGGCAAAACCTAATCAAGTAAGTTAAGAATCCGTAGTTCTTACTAAAGATATATGTAACAGAACCAAGGAAAAAGAATCCGGAAGATCTAATCAGGTAGCTAAAAATCGGTGGTTCATACTAAAGATTGCTCAACTTATGAAATACAGCATACTTCTCCTTACAAAATGCTTGCTGATTTGAGATGGTTTTTGGAGTTTTGGACTTCCTGTCTATTCATTTGAGCTTGTTGTCCCATAAAAAGAGCCTAGCCCACGTGCCTGATGATACTTGTCTTTACCCTCACGAAGTTAATAGTTATTTTCAAAAGAAACAAGTTTTTGTTTTCCACTGTGTGAGTGATTCCTCTTGTTATTGAAGCACTTATCGAATCTTGTGTATAGTAACCAGTTGAGGACAGGCGAGATGGGGCACATACAAACTGCTAGTTCAGACAGATGTCTATGAATATCTAAGGGCAGGTCATTCAGGACCCATCAGCCTTATAAAATTGAGTACAACTATATAAATGGATGACAGTTATGATTGAATTATTGCATTCAAGACCCACTTTAATTCTCCAACATTCTGTATTTTTTTTCAAAAGCCAAAGCATCAATCCAGGATTTGACACCCTACCCTCAATCACAAGGCTCGATCCCCCGCCCAACCCCAGCCATTCCAACCCCTCATCTACTATTTTCACCTTTCCATGGTTATAAAGTAACAAAAAGTTTATTAATTAAGTTTGTCAAGGGTTAATGGAACCTGAAAATTGCCATCCTCATTTTAACAGTCATCTCTCGGTTCTACTAAAGGAAAAGGTTGATGGTATGTGTGTACTGCTTTATCGAGTTATTTTATCCACCCCTTGTTTTGAGGGTTTGGAGATGTCTGTATGCATGCAAGTGCAAGTGAGGAGTGGTAGGTTTTGGCTGGGTGGTGGATGTGTGTGGTCATGGGTTGGGTGTTCAGTTGCTGAGAGGGGGTGGGGAGTGTGGTGGGTGTAGGAATATCATTCTCGAAGTCAAAAGCATAGAACTGTCCTTCACATATTTGGCAAGTCCGAATTTAGTATAACACAACGTATATAATCCTGATGACTAGATGCAAGTGCACCAGCATATACCCAGAAATATCAAAAACTTTTTCCACAGTGGGTCCTGAAAACTTAACGAACACACCTAAACTTAAAAAAACATAAATAATAGAACTTATTGAAACAACAGATATTGGTCTGAGAGTGTGAAGGAAATAAAGAAAAGAAAAAAAGAACACAATACAAAAAACAGAATAAACTAAACAAATATACCATGAAGAAACCATGCTAAAACTTGTTGCTTATTTTTCTCTCTTTACAGAAATTATATGGTATGCTAGATTAATAATGCATGTTCAACCATGAACTATCTGAAACAAAGACTACCAAAAAAAAAAAAAGGAGATGAGAGAAAAGAATCGGACATACAATTGACACTTAGCATAACTAAACTCCTCTCCGAAATATTTCACAAGTATTTTAGCTCGGCATGTTGCAGTATTCATACCATACCTGCAAATTAGATTAAATGCAAAAGAAAAAGAAAGTTAATTAAAAAACTAACATTTTCTTAGGAAAGATTCAGAATACGTACCGATAGCAGTCAGAAAGCATTTTATATGCTTGCTTTGTTTGCTCTTCGCTTCTTTTACTAGGAAGAAGTGTTGGTATTCTTGACAAGTTGGCATACAAAGCTGTATCAGAAGGCTAAAAATTTAGATGTGATTACTCTGAAATCAAGGGTGAAGGAAAGAAGAATGATTGTATGTCTAAATCATTTAAAGAAAGAATGTGCATTATCACAATTAAATGATGTAAATATTATTGGCATATACTGCCCTGCCCAGTCTAAGCTATCTGAAGATTCTGACAGAGAAGGGACTCACTAAACCATGAGGATTATATAAAAGCAATATCCTGAAAAATGTAATAAATATGTACTCACTACAATCTGCTAGTTTCCCATCTCTTCCAGCTCTCCCTGCTTCTTGATAATATGCTTCCAGACTCTGCAATTAAAACAAACATCATCAGATAAGAGGGGAATGAGTAGATAATTATGAAAATTGCATGAGGCAAACACACACACACACAAACAACATTCCGATAGCATTTTCAAATCAAAGCAAGTTTGCTACACAAAATCAACAGTACATATGTGCAAAGAGTCACTAGAAGGAACATTACAGAGCATACACAACCACATGACTCTGTGGCAAAACAATGTTAAACAAATAAGATTAGCTACATTGAGAATGTAATAAGCACATCAATAAAAATAATAGTACGAGGCATTTGACTATTATCTGCTAGACACCGATTGTTTAAGGGCAAACATTATGAAACTATCATGAACTTGCAGTGTTTTCTAAGCAAAGCATCGACAATGCCAACTCCAACTACAACAACAATAACGAGGACAAAGACGTTATCCCAAATTTTTTGGAGAAACAATTTAGTTTAGGAAACTACCATGAACTTCCATTAAGTATTCACTTTATCCTAGAAAAGCATCCAAGAAAATTAGCCCCTAAACCACTTATAACCACCTATTTCTCTTCCCTAACCCACCCCGAAATTTCCATTATACTGCCATGGAAACTACCATGCTCCTTGAACTTCATGATAGTGACTTCGAATAAACAAAGTTTATGCTAGACTGCCATTTTTCTGAAAAGAAATGAAAATTCATAATAATTTCTTATATTTACCCTAATTTAGGTTACCCGGACACTTCACCTTGGCTCCCATATCCGTGTCCGTGCCCGTGTTGGACACTCCTTGGAGACTTCTTGAGTATATACATACAATTATGCAAACATGTGCCGAATTAGACAATGCATGTCTTAGTTTAAAACACTTGTGGTACACTTCTTGGACGTATATGTTACACTTCACACCAAATTTGTGCAACCTGTTGGACTCGGATCGGGTTCATTTCAAACCATATCATGTTCAAAAGTATGATTTTAAACGATGATTTGTATATGTAGTCCAAAAGCGAGTAGTTTTTCAATTTATAATCAACTCAATAAAAGAAACATAAAAAAGCTATACGGACTTTAGTTCTCATAATATGAAATAAAAGACAATATCGATCTCATATATATTATTAATTTCAATAAGTATATATATAGCCGTGTCCCTGTATCCTACATTTTACAAATTTTCCGTGTCACGTATCCGCACCCGTGTCCATCTCTGCATCCGCACACATGCCCATGCAACATAGACCCTAATCATTTTCTTAGAGGAACAAGAACTGTAGGTCAAATCCATGCCATCAACAGGAACAGACTGGTTTATAGTAAGGACCAGCTAGTATAGCCGGAAACCAATAGTTATCAGGACAAAGGAGTGTTCTCGGCTAATTTATCCGACATCAATTTGCAGCATCTAATTACGAGGGCTAAATGAGCAGCCCAAAACTTCACGAGAATTCAATTCCGTGAAGTTTTCCACCTTTAACAACTTCAATTCCCGTGAAGTTTTCCACCTTTAACAACTTCAATTCCCGTGAAGTTTTCCACCTTTAACAACTTCAATTCCCGTGAAGTTTTCCACCTTTAACAACTTCAATTCCCGTGAAGTTTAGCATCTAATTACGAGGGCTAAATGAGCGCCCAAAACTTCAAGGGAATTCAATTCCCGTGAAGTTTAGCATCTAATTACGAGGGCTAAATGAGCGCCCAAAACTTCAAGGGAATTCAATTCCCGTGAAGTTTAGCATCTAATTACGAGGGCTAAATGAGCGCCCAAAACTTCAAGGGAATTCAATTCCCGTGAAGTTTAGCATCTAATTACGAGGGCTAAATGAGCGCCCAAAACTTCAAGGGAATTCAATTCCCGTGAAGTTTAGCATCTAATTACGAGGGCTAAATGAGCGCCCAAAACTTCAAGGGAATTCAATTCCCGTGAACTTTTCCACCTTTAACAACTTCAATTCCCGTGAAGTTTAGCATCTAATTACGAGGGCTAAATGAGCGCCCAAAACTTCAAGGGAATTCAATTCCCGTGAAGTTTAGCATCTAATTACGAGGGCTAAATGAGCAGCCCAAAACTTCACGAGAATTCAATTCCGTGAAGTTTTCCACCTTTAACAACTTCAATTCCCGTGAAGTTTAGCATCTAATTACGAGGGCTAAATGAGCAGCCCAAAACTTCACGAGAATTCAATTCCGTGAACTTTTCCACCTTTAACAACTTCAATTCCCGTGAACTTTTCCACCTTTAACAACTTCAATTCCCGTGAACTTTTCCACCTTTAACAACTTCAATTCCCGTGAACTTTTCCACCTTTAACAACTTCAATTCCCGTGAAGTTTAGCATCTAATTACGAGGGTTAAATGAGCAGCCCAAAACTTCAAGGGAATTCAATTCCGTGAAGTTTAGCATCTAATTACGAGGGTTAAATGAGCAGCCCAAAACTTCAAGGGAATTCAATTCCCGTGAAGTTTAGCATCTAATTACGAGGGTTAAATGAGCAGCCCAAAACTTCAAGGGAATTCAATTCCCGTGAACTTTTCCACCTTTAACAACTTCAATTCCCGTGAACTTTTCCACCTTTAACAACTTCAATTCCCGTGAACTTTTCCACCTTTAACAACTTCAATTCCCGTGAAGTTTAGCATCTAATTACGAGGGCTAAATGAGCAGCCCAAAACTTCAAGGGAATTCAATTCCGTGAACTTTTCCACCTTTAACAACTTCAATTCCCGTGAACTTTTCCACCTTTAACAACTTCAATTCCCGTGAAGTTTAGCATCTAATTACGAGGGTTAAATGAGCAGCCCAAAACTTCAAGGGAATTCAATTCCGTGAAGTTTAGCATCTAATTACGAGGGTTAAATGAGCAGCCCAAAACTTCAAGGGAATTCAATTCCGTGAAGTTTAGCATCTAATTACGAGGGTTAAATGAGCAGCCCAAAACTTCAAGGGAATTCAATTCCGTGAAGTTTTCCACCTTTAACAACTTCAATTCCGTGAAGTTTAGCATCTAATTACGAGGGTTAAATGAGCAGCCCAAAACTTCAAGGGAATTCAATTCCGTGAAGTTTAGCATCTAATTACGAGGGTTAAATGAGCAGCCCAAAACTTCAAGGGAATTCAATTCCGTGAAGTTTTCCACCTTTAACAACTTCAATTCCGTGAAGTTTTCCACCTTTAACAACTTCAATTCCGTGAAGTTTTCCACCTTTAACAACTTCAATTCCGTGAAGTTTTCCACCTTTAACAACTTCAATTCCCGTGAAGTTTTCCACCTTTAACAACTTCAATTCCGTGAAGTTTTCCACCTTTAACAACTTCAATTCCGTGAAGTTTAGCATCTAATTACGAGGGTTAAATGAGCAGCCCAAAACTTCAAGGGAATTCAATTCCGTGAAGTTTAGCATCTAATTACGAGGGTTAAATGAGCAGCCCAAAACTTCAAGGGAATTCAATTCCGTGAAGTTTAGCATCTAATTACGAGGGTTAAATGAGCAGCCCAAAACTTCAAGGGAATTCAATTCCGTGAAGTTTTCCACCTTTAACAACTTCAATTCCGTGAAGTTTAGCATCTAATTACGAGGGCTAAATGAGCAGCCCAAAACTTCAAGGGAATTCAATTCCGTGAAGTTTAGCATCTAATTACGAGGGCTAAATGAGCAGCCCAAAACTTCAAGGGAATTCAATTCCGTGAAGTTTTCCACCTTTAACAACTTCAATTCCGTGAAGTTTAGCATCTAATTACGAGGGCTAAATGAGCAGCCCAAAACTTCAAGGGAATTCAATTCCGTGAAGTTTAGCATCTAATTACGAGGGTTAAATGAGCAGCCCAAAACTTCAAGGAATTCAATTCCGTGAAGTTTAGCATCTAATTACGAGGGTTAAATGAGCAGCCCAAAACTTCAAGGGAATTCAATTCCGTGAACTTTTCCACCTTTAACAACTTCAATTCCGTGAAGTTTAGCATCTAATTACGAGGGCTAAATGAGCAGCCCAAAACTTCAAGGGAATTCAATTCCGTGAAGTTTAGCATCTAATTACGAGGGCTAAATGAGCAGCCCAAAACTTCAAGGGAATTCAATTCCGTGAAGTTTAGCATCTAATTACGAGGGTTAAATGAGCAGCCCAAAACTTCAAGGGAATTCAATTCCGTGAAGTTTTCCACCTTTAACAACTTCAATTCCGTGAAGTTTTCCACCTTTAACAACTTCAATTCCGTGAAGTTTTCCACCTTTAACAACTTCAATTCCGTGAAGTTTTCCACCTTTAACAACTTCAATTCCGTGAAGTTTTCCACCTTTAACAACTTCAATTCCGTGAAGTTTAGCATCTAATTACGAGGGTTAAATGAGCAGCCCAAAACTTCAAGGGAATTCAATTCCGTGAAGTTTAGCATCTAATTACGAGGGTTAAATGAGCAGCCCAAAACTTCAAGGGAATTCAATTCCGTGAAGTTTAGCATCTAATTACGAGGGTTAAATGAGCAGCCCAAAACTTCAAGGGAATTCAATTCCGTGAAGTTTTCCACCTTTAACAACTTCAATTCCCGTGAAGATGGATGGCCTAGCTACCACACGATGGAAGGCGAACACTTGATCCCAATCAATGTGCTTGAGTCTTTGTTTTGATGTTGTGGCTTCCGATGGCGACTTTGGCATAAAGAGATCGATCGGCATCGGCGGCTTTGCTTCGATACCGCGGACGAAGAGTGCGGAACTTCGCTTCGACAAGATCGTCCATTTGCGGTTTGCTCATCGCCAGGCGTCGATCGAGGATCGGGATCGCCAAATCTCACTCTCTTCGCCGAATCCTTTGGCCGCGCGCCATCGATCGGAAGGTTCTCGACTTTCTCCTTCTCTTGATCGCTTTTGCGAGCGGCTCGGCGTCGTCTACTTTCTTCTCCTCTTCTTTTGGTTTCTCCTCTGTTTTAGCCTCATTTGCTTCTTGGGCTTTTCTTCTCTTGGTTTTCTTTTCTTCTTGGTTTCTTCTCCCCTTCCTCGCCTTCTTCTCCTCGCCCCATGCATTGCATCTGCTGAGCTGCGGTGGAAACTCATCGGCATAACAAACTTTAAGCCCAATCTCACCTTTGATCCGAGAAAATATGTAATAAAAACAATATCGATCTCATATATATTATTAATTTCAATAAGTATATATATAGCCGTGTCCCTGTATCCTACATTTTACAAATTTTCCGTGTCACGTATCCGCACCCGTGTCCATCTCTGCATCCGCACACATGCCCATGCAACATAGACCCTAATCATTTTCTTAGAGGAACAAGAACTGTAGGTCAAATCCATGCCATCAACAGGAACAGACTGGTTTATAGTAAGGACCAGCTAGTATAGCCGGAAACCAATAGTTATCAGGACAAAGGAGTGTTCTCAGCTAATTTATCTGGACATCAATTTGCAGCATAAATTGTAGTAAGATTGGAGAGTGCAAACAATTTCTATTATTTATTCTAAGCTTTTGACGCAAACAGGAAAAACGATGGAACAGAAAAGATATCACAGACTTTAAACATTAGGAACTCGAGCGAAAAAGCTACAAAAACATAATTTCACCAAAGGTGGATGCAGCCCCCTGTTAACAACTTTTAGGATCACTGGTAGATTTTTACAATCGATCGTGCATGGACTTCATATTCAACTTTTGCCAACTTCAATTTCTTTTCCTTTAAGTACACATCTCACTGAGGAAACCAATTCATTTTCCACCAGGAGAAAAAAAAAGTAACACGGAGAGGAACTAGTATGTGGATTTAGTGTAAATTATTAATTCTGCCACAACGGCACCCTATATCTATGTACTTGATTTTTCTCCATTTTATTAACTTATATCAAAGGACAAATTTTTGTTTTAGACCCTTTTAGAAATTTAATTGCAAAAATCGACCTATTTCAATTTTATTTGTCAATTTCGACCCAGTTTCAGCCACTTGGTCGAAACTGGGTCGAAATTGACAAATAAAGCTGGAAAACTTCACGAGAATTCAATTCCCGTGAAGTTTAGCATCTAATTACGAGGGCTAAATGAGCAGCCCAAAACTTCACGGGAATTCAATTCCCGTGAAGTTTTCCACCTTTAACAACTTCAATTCCCGTGAAGATGGATGGCCTAGCTACCACACAGATGGAAGGCGAACACTTGATCCCAATCAATGTGCTTGAGTCTTTGTTTTGATGTTGTGGCTTCCGATGACGACTTTGGCATAAAGAGATCGATCGGCATCGGCGGCTTTGCTTCGATACCGCGGACGAAGAGTGCGAACTTCGCTTCGACAAGATCGTGCAGTGCGGTTTATCGCAGGCGTCGATCGAGGATCGGGATCGCCAAATCTCACTCTCTTCGCCGAATCCTTTGGCGGCGCCGCCGCGATCGGAAGGTTCTCGACTTTCTCCTTCTCTTGATCGGCTTTGCGGCGGCGACTCCGTCGTCTACTTTCTTCTCCTCTTCTTTTGGTTTCTCCTCTGTTTCGCCTCATTTGCTTCTTGGGCTTTTCTCCTCTTGGTTTTCTTTTCTTCTTGGTTTCTTCTCCCCTTCCTCGCCTTCTTCTCCTCGCCCGTTGTGCATCTGCTGAAGCGGCGGTGGAGGCTCATCGGCATAACAAACTTTAAGCCCAATCTCACCCTTGATCGAGAAAAACACTCCTTTTCTCCAATGGATAGTAGATCAAGCTCTCATATCGAAGCGGCGAAGCTAGATCGAGAGATCTTGACTTTTCAAGAAAGGTGCTTCGCTTGCTAGCCTTGTTGTAGTCTTGATGGCAACACTTCACGAATTCAATTCCGTGAAGTTTAGCATCTAATTACGAGGGTTAAATGAGCAGCCCAAAACTTCAAGGGAATTCAATTCCGTGAACTTTTCCACCTTTAACAACTTCAATTCCGTGAAGATGGATGGCCTAGCTACCACACGATGGAAGGCGAACACTTGATCCCAATCAATGTGCTTGAGTCTTTGTTTTGATGTTGTGGCTTCCGATGGCGACTTTGGCATAAAGAGATCGATCGGCATCGGCGGCTTTGCTTCGATACCGCGGACGAAGAGTGCGGAACTTCGCTCGACAAGATCGTGCATTTCTTTGGTTTATCAACGTCGATCGAGGATCGGGATCGCCAAATCTCACTCTCTTCGCCGAATCCTTTGGCGGTCGGCCTTGCCGCGATCGGAAGGTTCTCGACTTTCTCCTTCTCTTGATCGCTTTGCGGCGGCGACTCGGCGTCGTCTACTTTCTTCTCCTCTTCTTTTGGTTTCTCCTCTGTTTCGCCTCATTTGCTTCTTGGGCTTTTCTCCTCTTGGTTTTCTTTTCTTCTTGGTTTCTTCTCCCCTTCCTCGCCTTCTTCTCCTCCGCCGGTACGTCATCTGGCGGCGGCGGTGAAACTCATCGGCATAACAAACTTTAAGCCCAATCTCACCCTTGATCGAGAAAAACACTCCTTTTCTCCAATGGATAGTAGATCAAGCTCTCATATCTAGAAGCGACGAAGCTAGATCCAGAGATCTTGACTTTTTCGAGAAAGGTGCTTCGCTTGCCAGCCTTGTTGTAGTGCGCAGTGGCAACACTTCACGGGAATTCAATTCCCGTGAAGTTTTGGGCTGCTCATTTAGTAGATGCTAAACTTCACGGGAATTGAATTCCCGTGAAGTTTTCCAGCTTTATTTGTCAATTTCAACCCGGTTTGACCACGGTAGGCGGGTCAAAATGACAAATAAAATTGAAATAGGTCAATTTTTGCAATTAAATTTCTAAAAGGGTCTAAAATGAAAATTTGTCCTATATCAAAACTAAAGGAACTTTTTTACTCCGTCTATGGGCCGAAACTGAGGAACAGTATGGTAGATTAAACTTTCCCAGCTGATATTATAAATCTCTTCCCTTTTCCAAGTTGCCTTAGCCTAAAATTAAGGACCAATTTCTAGAGGGTCGACATCCAATTGACAGCTAACATCAGTTGCTCAACCCTGTCCTGGAGGGCCAGAGGTTGTTGGCCAAACACATTAGAGAAGGCTAGGGTAATGTAGATGCATTCTAATCATGAAATCTATAAATGTATGCCTGACTCTTATAGATTTACTTTATATATCACCACTTCCCTTTGTTTGGAATCCACGTTAGTCAGACAAACTTTACATGACTTTTACTTGTCGAACATGCATACGTACAAAATATAGACTTTATTTGACCATATATTTCAGCTCAATCCATTTTCTTGCAACCAGTAACTGGAGATTTCTTCATTAAAAAATTCAGCCAATATCTGGTAATAAGGTCAATATTACGTGTAGGCTCATATGTTCCCAGGACTAAGCGGTGAAGCACAGTATTAAAACAAATAATTCTACTGATATTCATATGACTAAAGCCACTGACATAGATATGCACTGCTATTATATCCTAACCTATGACTTCATCCATAAAGAAAGAGTACAAAAAAGGGATCAGGTGAAAGGAAGAGGAATAGTTTTAGGACCCAGTTCTAGTGAGAAAGTCAAAGGCCATCAACAGTTAATTAATGGTCAATCTACTTTTTTTTTCCCAGACAAGGTATTTCTGTGAGATTGTGGAGTTGCATTATTATTGATTGGAAGTTTGGAAGCTGCATTAAAGTTTAGGTGTGAGGTTACAAATTGAGATAGTTAAATAACTGATTGGCTACTTCTAGCTGAAATGCATAAATTGACCTAAATAAAAACACTGCTGGGACTTTGGTGTTTCAGAGTTACAGCAGAGTTATATATACAAATAGTTGCTAAGATCCTGATCCAAAATACCCACCTGTGGCCAGCCATAATGAATAATTCTTCGAACATTTGACTTGTCAATACCCATTCCAAAAGCAATTGTTGCAACAACAACCTGCAAGGGAGGGTTTAACAATATTTAGTAACATTTAAATCATATATGAGTACTAGCATAAAGAGAACATTTTAGCAATAGAACAAAAAAATTAGACAAACGTAATGGCAGTTCATTCAGGTTACACCTTCTTAACCAATCGATATTTTCCTACAGAAAAATTCACTTCATTCTTGCTATATTAGTGTAATATAGTCTATTGTAGTCTCATTTTGATGGCAACCATGTTCAAGTAAGAAAATGCCTGTAATATATAACTAAAATTAAAATTTGAATCCAATTAACCATTTCCTTCACCAGTTGATCTAATTTTTTATCAGCTAAATTTTCCATCATAAGTGAAAACCTTCTAATGGCTAGCTCTATTCCACACCAAGCATTAGTACAATTTGGTTCGACTAAGATATGTCTTATTCTATATGCTTTTTTTTAATAAATTACTAAAAAGACGAGAAAAAAAGACCTCATGAAATATGCATAGTTAAGGCAATAACTGAGAAAGAAACCCATCATATCAGATTGATTTATATGAAAAATAACATTACAGAAATATTATAATATAATTAAAAGAATTAGTTGATACTCATGCTGCTTCAGGGTTTTATTAAAGCCTCACTTTAGTTCTGTGGAATTATTACAGAAGATTATCATTCTATGTTCCAGAAGTTCTCATACTTCAAAAACAATAAAATCAATAGAAAGGTCTCATCAACAGGAGAAGCCCCTTTGAAGTTACTGACTACAAGAAATGTTGTTTTTTTCCCCTTACAAACACTAGGTTTCTTATGCTGATAAACAATTCTAATTAAAAGCTAGTGATACTAAAGGAAAAAGCACAACATTGGATCCTTGGTCTAGAAAGGAATATGAAATCCAGGATGCTAAAATAGGAGATCACTTCCAAAGTTCTTCCAGTCCTATATATTGGACATTCATATGAAATCCAGAGACTCTAGACTAGATATAAAACATATAAATATTTAGAGCAAACAGGTTTCATGGTCTCCAGAAACAACAATACCACTTATTTATGTAAAGAACTTCCTTTTGTTACAATTTAATAGAAAATTTTAGAAATCTATTTCCTTAATTTCAAACAACAAATGCCAGATAACATATCTGACAGAGACAGCTTCACTTCTTCCACTTTCACTAGAAAAAATATTAAATTTATACTCTCTAAATAACATTTAATATTATGATTTTAAGAAAACAATCTTTATTTTGTTCAATATTAGATGAATTTAAATTTCAAACAAAACCAATAATTTATCTAAAGCGCATTACATATTTTAATAAATTTTCAAGTTGACCCCTGTGCAATAAATTTGGCTCTAGTACTGACAGTTAACAGATGCACATGCACATGAATAAGCAGACCAATGGTTCTATCTCTAAGGAGGGAAAAGTTCTAATCAACTGAAGAATGACTCAGAATTGTAAGGTAGCTGTTCTCTCCAAAATGTCATCATAGTAATAGAATGTCATTGCACAAAGTGCAGATGACATGCTCTAGGGTCATCACCCGTCACCCGTTAGCTTTTGCAATCTAATGAAGAGTCCGTAAACCTCAAG
Organism: Asparagus setaceus; assembly: GCA_012295165.1. Lineage (NCBI taxonomy): Eukaryota > Viridiplantae > Streptophyta > Magnoliopsida > Asparagales > Asparagaceae > Asparagus > Asparagus setaceus. The sequence continues at coordinate 8,017,257 of CM022704.1, read as the reverse complement.
GATCATGAAGCTAGCTCCATGCATAAAATAATAGTTAACTTTGTTTAAAGTAGATGTTACATAGATGCCACTGAAATCACGAAGAACTGAGAAATATACGATTATTAAATAAATTATTTTTCCAACAAAATGTATGGTAGCAAATCACAATACATTACCACGATGAGTAAACCACCATATTTGATTAATAATATGCTATTGTGGGAATATCAAATTTTAAGTAGAAACAAAAAGCTAACTTTTGCAGTTGGTTGTGTATTGTAAACAGGCTATGGTGCACAAAGCCATTATCTTCGTACAACTATAGAGTATTTCGAATATTGCATCAACTGGAAGCCGTAAAGTTACATGTTACAAGCTAAGATGCCAGTGTAAAATGTCTAAGCTCAGCCCAAACGGTCACTTCCAATATTAAACGTTCAACTTGAAGACAATCTAGATTACCTCCAATGAGTTTTGATGAAACTCCTGATGAACCTGCTTCAGATGTGCCTTTGGAAGCTGCAGACTTTACATATGTTAATTTCATATAAGACTATAGAGCATCCTGCATTATATGATGATGGGAATAATATTCACAAAGAAGGTTGCATTTAAACAAAACTCACTCAACATGCCATAATATAATATGAATAAGCAACTTCAATCATTTAGAAATTAATGATACTGCACATAGAATATAATGATACAAGAGTTCCCTATCATATAGTGAACACAAATTGCTCATGTTATCAAATATGACCAAAAAGAAAACTGTGCAATCATAAACTTCTGCACATGGCCAACTAGGTAGGTGCAATGGGTGATATAAAACCACCCACTTTATGTAAACATTAGCGATAAAGTGTAAACACATTTGTCAGATAGCTAATCAGATTATACGGTAATAGGCACCTTAAGTAGTAAGAACCAAATCCTGTATTTGGATTCTCAATCCTATATCCAAAAATAATCTTTTATCTTTTCAAAGAAAGTTGAGAGCCTTTACCAAATTGTGGTCAACATAAAGCTGCTCCTGAAAACTATTATATAGACGAAAGACACCCTGTGAAGGATATCAGAAACTAATAGGATGAAAATAAATGGGAATATTGTTAGCTGCAGTTCAAAACCAACAATGACTAGATGGTGTTTGGGAAGGCTTATTTTTAAGCTTATAAGTTATGCTAGCTTTTAGTGGCTTTTGGCTTTTATGATAAAAATATTATACAAATTATTTGGGTAGTATAGTAATTTGTTTGGTCAAACCTAGCTTATTTAGGCGAGCTTATAAGTTAGTTTTTCAAAAGTTGTCAGAACTTTTGAAAATGTGACTTATAACCTAACTTATTTTGTATTTTACCAAACAGATAGAAATAAAAAAGTTAGCTTAAAAGCTAGTTTGACCAAAAAATAAGCCGCCCCAAACACCCTCTAAGCTTTACAAAGTCATGACCCCAAACCTTGTCATTCCTTTCACTTAACCACCATTCTAATTTGTCCAGAAAGTCCACTAAAAACTTCTGTGTTGAAAATGATGCACAGTAATTATTATATTTAAACAGTGAAGTCAGACTGCGTGCTAATAGACTGAATTCAAGGTTGGTCATGAGTAGAATTTGGAGAGCTTTACGAAATTGGTTCTCCCCTTTTTTCAACTATTTGCCATTTAAAGGCTCTCCTTTGTATTGAAGCAATAGCAGTCAATGAATAATACATCAGTCTGTAGGTGGAGGCATGATATAGAAAATACTGGCTTGCAGTCAAATGACGTGTTTGAAGCCAATGTGCTGATGCCCCCAGACTGTTTAACAGAAAAAGACATTTCCCCCCTATAGCTTGTATAAAAGATAGTCGAAGGCTGAAGAGTTACGTGCTGTGATATAGATTGTTTGCAAAGATAAAGATTGTTGAAGGCTGAAAGGTTATAAGCTGCGCCATCAGAACCTTTAATATCCCAGAAGTAACAGTTAAAGCATTTCTCATTTTGGAGAACAATGATGTAATATAGGAAGAACAGGAGGAAATTAGATAACTGCTTTCTTTCTGGTAGCAGATGCAGACAATTTGAAATGACTAGTATGACACAAAGAAGAAACAAGCACAGACCTTTGCATGATATGCTGCAGCCCTAACTCCAGCTCTGGACAGATATTCAGCTATTTTTGTTGTTTCTTTTCTAGTAGGAACATACACAATTGTGGGGCCTTGGTGCAAAGCTTCTTGCGGATCAGACATCTCAGATGCCTCATGAATCACTGAACTCTCAAGCAGAAGATTTCCAGGGAATTCACCACAAGAAACTGATAAAATTGTAAAGTAAATATAGTTAAGGAATAGAAACCAACATTGACATAAACATAAAGATACAATATACAATACAAACTAATTACCCACATGTATACAAACATAATTCCCACATGTATACAAACATGTTTACTAATTACCCACATGCGCGCGTGCACCCGCTTACCTGTCCACCCACCAACACACACATGCACGTACACACGCACACACCCGCGCGCGTACACACATAAATACACACACACACACACACACACACATAAGAGCATTTAATCAAAGGCTATACCAACTGAAGGAGAAAAGTTACCATCTAAGTCATCCACACATTGATGAACGTCGACTTCGCCTTCCAAATACAAATATTCAGCTGTTAATTGATATTCCTTAAAAGGTAAAGGAAAATTCTCATTCGCCATACCTACATCGACATCATCTCCCTCGCTGTGTTCACCTTCACAATCACTAGAATCTGATACCAATGCTTCATCCGCATCAGAAGAGCTATCATCAGATGCATCAGAAGAACTATCATCAGATGCATCAGAAGAGCTATCATCAGAAGAGCTATTACTAGAATCTGACACCAATGCTTCATCCGATCAGAAGAGCTATCATCAGGAGAGCTATCGAGGGTATGAAAACCATCCTCTACATAATTTGATATCTTTGTTGGTCTTTTCTCTTCCTCCCCTTGGTATTGCATAAGTTTCTACTAGTTCACGAAAATCCTTGTCATATGATGATGGCGAAGATGTTCGACTATGTTTCACCTGCAAATGGCAGGGTGAATGATTAATAAACTATAATGGTCGTCACATTTTATATGTTTTGGTAGATCATTATTCTATACTTTACAACAAACAAAAATACAAAGAATGATAACAAGAGAAGCCGGTATAAAGTTTTCAGATAAATGTTTCCCTCCCATAGTAAGCAACTAGCAAGGGACTAATGCTCAGCCTACTTAAATATCTGTGCGTAAAACCAACATCCACCAAGAGACATGAAAATTCTTTAACAAAATTCTCAAGAGGGACCTTAACACCGTTGGCAACAAAAAGTTTTACACATATAATCCTTCAATTAAAACTAAAGTGATTGTTAAATACAAATATCTGAATCAAAATATAGAGCAAAATGAATTGCTGGAGGTTGCATCCTTTGGGGTCCCACAAAATTTAAAAGCATTAAAGAAGACATAAACTAAAACTATACCACCCAAACAGAGAAGTGCACAGATTAAGAAATACAGAAAACTTTGACTTTCCGGGTTAGGGTAGGTCGTTAGTAACAAGGGTAGTTAGACATTTTATCCTTCATGTTAACGCCGTTTATGATAATTTCCTATAGTTCAGGGAGGATTGTATAATGTTGAAAGTTATAGGGGTTCACTAATTTATAAAGGATTTTTAGGGCGGGGGGTGGTTGTGCAAACCACCAAAACTTCATGGGCGTTTGTGAAATTTACCCTTAAAAGAATGAATTGATATCAAGCCTTAAATTTCCAATCAAAGAGATTTAACAATTACATTGCAAGTACAGAAAGCTAATGAATTGTTCTAATTCCAGTCCACAAAATTTATAACTCACTGAAAATCGTAGGTTCGGTCGAAGAAAGACGTCAAGACAATTTTTGTTTCCTCTGACATGTGCAGAGACTTGATAATGTCCTCACGAACTGGAATCGCCGCTGTAGCCGTCAGGGCCATCAATGGGATGTCAAACTTCAAGAATTTTAAATTGCAAGAGCTGAAGTTTTCTAAGTATGGACAATTGCCTAAACATACAGAAAAAGAAATGCAGTAAGATACTCCCTATTTCCATATTCAGTCTGCTACAAAAAGGATACTATAACATCATATAAGACAGGTTATTACTATAACCGAGGTAGGTAGAATTCCTTCATGAAAAGTATCAGCAACTGGTGATTTGCAAGCAAGCTAGTAAGCACTAAAACAGACCTGTAATCAGGTCGAAAATCATGGCCCCACTTTGAAACGCAGTGAACCTCATCAATGGCAAAGAGTGCAATCCCATGACTTTCTGCAAGCCTTGTAAGTGGTTCTGTAAGTCTGCAAAAAGGAAACTGCTGGGAATGTTGACATGGCAAATAACGACTTTATTTACCCAACCTTAAAAATATCAATCAAGAGAAAGCTTCTACCTTAATACCGCCTCAGGACAAACATAAATTATCCTATACATGCCACTCATAGCTTTGCACTCAACAGTCCGGTCAGGTTGTCCAGATCCAAGGAAACATGCTGATATCCCATGTTTTGCTAACTTTAAACACTGGTCATGCATCAAACTTATCAAGGGAGAAATCACAACTACAATCTTTCCAGTCAATAATGCTGGAATCTGGAAGCAGAGAGATTTTCCTGCACAGTATGGAAAACCGTGCACATTTCTTTAATATGAAGAAAATGTTAGTGCAGAAATCCACATGTCCGGCAAAGAAAATTTTGAAAGAGCATGAAGAAACACGAACAAAAAATATATACCTGATCCTGTAGCAGCAAGAACAAGGCAATCTCTACGTGCTAACCAAGCTTCCATAGCTTCCTTCTGAAAACTCTTCAAGGATGAGAACCCAAAATACTTCTGTAAAATACCACAAGCCTTCTGCTCCCAATTCCCCAAATCAATCTCCTGACTCGGTGAACTACAAAACTGTGAAATTTCTCGAGGCTGAACGGTACCAATCTCCACTGATGGTGCCTCTAACTCTGTGCGGTCCACGTAAGCATTTGATTCCCGCTGAGATAATTCAGATATGGACTCAAATCTATCATTTGTATATTCTTTAGAAGAACTACAAAGATTGTTCCTTTTCTTTTACCAGATGATGAAACATGGTCAGTAATGCTCGATTGTTTCATCCTAATGAAGAAAACAGTGACGAAACTTGCTGTTTCAGAGGGTGTGTTCGGCTTGTAGAACAACTAAGACTTGAAACCCGTCTGTTATTAACAGTATTGCCATTACAAGAACCGTTCAAGATGAATTCCACTGTATCCTCAAGAGATGGACCAACAGCTTCCACTGCTTTTATAGCTTGATCAAACTCAAATCCCATATTAAGTAATTCAGCAATAACATGATCAGGAGACTCATTGCTCCCATCCATGTTATTGTCAGTGTTAGGTACTAAGATCTCCAAAATTACAGTTCGCAGTAAAGGATAATAGCAAATAACTCAGTTGTCAGAGACCTCAAGTAGCGAACATCTAACTGCAATAGTGTACTGTGCATCACATGTTATCATGAGAGATGAAAATATTACATGCTGAAACTTTGAAACATAAAATTGAAAATTACAATGGTTATGAGTATATTCAAATAATTTAATATTTCTAACAGCGAAAAGATTGCAAAAATTGTTGGCTCTGCACTACATACAAGTTTCCACAATGTTATATCATAAATATTTGATATTTCCACATAAGCATCCACGTGCATCACGTGACCAACACATGGGTGAAAGAAATGGACCAGAAAATTATTGCCTCGCTCTCAAAGTGAGCTCGACACCAAAGTGCCAAAGAAAGGGCTCGGCCGATAATAACCCTAGGAGGCGAGCAAAATTTTCTAGAAAGCTCCCTATCAAAACCGTTAAAACTTATACTGAACACGTGTCTGCTATCCTTCTGCTGCACCTTTTCCAAGAATAAAGGACAATGGTCGAATAATAACCGCCTCGACTAACCCGATGTTGTCACGTGTCCCTTCTGTTAAGACCATGTCTGTACAATTGACTTTGTTTGATAAAAGCAAACATTTGTATGGGTCTATTATGTGTTTGAGAGGTTTTATGCAGGTTACAACAAGTTAGAATCAAGTTTGGAGGTGATTGAAAACAAGAATCAGCTCATTTGCACAAATTGGAAAGATACTCATCAATGAGAACAGGTAGCCCATCGATGAGGTTGATGCATCAATGATTGTGAGCATGTATCAATGTGTTTTGTTTCTCATCAATGAGCATGCATCGGTGCACTCATTGATGAGTATGCATTCTCATCGATGAGCCTGGGTTCAGTTCGATTTCTCAGATGTTTCAAGATTTAATCTGAGTTGTTCATTGCAGATGGTAAATAGGATTTTCTCTCATTTTTCGATAGTTATCATTGACCTAATTCAGAGAAAAGAAGAAGAGAAGAGAGAGAGAGAGAGAGAGAGAGAGAGAGAGAGAGAGAGATTCATCTTTGGTGAAACAATCTTTCTTAGGTTTCTCAGATCACATCATCGTCGTATTCTTCTTCATCTGAGCTTCAACCTTCCAGGAATGCTTCCATTGGACCTCAAAATCAACACCGTTCTTCCAGAGCTTCGCTTATATCATCAAGAGAACAGTTTGCTAAATCGAATGGGATGTAAGATTGTTTTATTTGTGTTTAACGATATTGTTTTTGTTTTAAACTTTCATTATTATATATTGTGATTGGTTGTGTGGTTGTCTGACGGCCTACTCAGGTCGAGGCTGAATGGAGGGTTATTGTGACTAGCTAGGGCTAAGGTTGCTCACTATGTTAAGTTAGGCTAGACGACTAGTTTGGGAGAAACTAGGATTTCTGATTTGTAAGCCTACTGAATTGGATTGTTGATTCAGGTTAACTTTAATTATAGTGAGGAAGCCCTTTCGACAAAAAGGAAGATGTAGGATTCTTGATCCCAACTAATATAAAATTTTTGTATGTTCTAGCTGAATTTGCATAGGTTGTAATTTTTTTGCTTACTGCTTTTGATTAATATTATTTTTAATTCCGCTGTGATTGAGCAATCTCGAAAACCCATTGGCAATCCATCCCCCCCTCTAGGTTTGCATCTTAGATCCAATCACCTTCAGCCACGCATCCAAAACGAGCAAGCCTCTACAAATAGTAACTTACAGTGGTAACTTTCCCAACCTAAATTTCTAGGATTTCTACCACATTTTACTATTCTCATCTTCTTAAGAGAGATTCTCACTGAACCATCCGAGGACGGTCATGAAGCTACAGTGTGCATGTTACGGGAAGAGGAAAGGAGCTCGCCCAGTCAGCGGATTCACCCGCGACCCAGTTTCCCATCACCTTCCACATCGGAGAGTGACCAAAAAAATGTTATTGTTCCCCAACACACAAAAAAATGCTGAAATATAAAGACTTGTTGGCCTTTCCCCATCTAAAATTGATTCCAAGAACCAACATATCAAAACCATTTAAAGACACCTAGAACAACTCTTTTATAAATCCCTTGTAAACCCACATTGGACTCCAGTAGAACCAAATGGAATCTAACATATAATAGCATGTGAACGTATTCAAAATATATACGCAAAACAATCTAAAAAGTCATTTTACTGAACAAAAATTAACCTTTGAAATAAGATGTTGTTTCACTCGAGGATTTGTAAGATTATTGAGGAAAATATTGTACGTTGCTGAAGTTTAAGAATAATGCATCATCACAGAATGAAGGGAACGGAAAAAAAAAACCTAAAATAGAAACCCTAGACGATCGATCTGGGGCAAGAGAGATTTGGTGATTGTTACCTATTGGGCGATCTCGATGCGGTTAGGATGCGAGATTAGGGTTTTGATTTCAGAAATTTAAGGGGGAAAAGAGAGGGGGAGAGGAGAGAGGCGGATGTTTGAGAGGAGGAATTGGGGGAAAATGAGTGAAGAAAAGGGTGAGCGCGAAACTCGAACGAGGAGGAAGACCGGCTATTTCCGGTCAAAAAAAGCCTGGGACCGGATTTTTTTCATTTTGTGGACAAGTTTGAAAATAATATTTGTTTATAGGTTTAAGTGAAAATTGCTTCCGCACTCTTGCACATTTATAGAACTGAGTTGGTTTAAAAATAGAGGATTGCTTCGGTGCTCCATAAATAGCTTTTTAAGTAATTTTTATTTAGTTTTTATTTAAGGGGCAATATTGTAAAATCTCATTATCTTCTTCTCCGTCCTTGGTATAAATCTTTCGCAATCTCTGTCCACAAACTCCAACCAAACTCAAAAACATAAAACCAGCGGTAAGAGAGGACTACTCCAACGCCTCTAGCCCAAAGAACCGTCAAAGAAGGTTAGATCTTAACAGAGATGATGTCGTTGAATCCCCGCCTTCTTCTCCCCAACTAATTATTATTCAATTCAAACCCAATTCCAATGATTTGGGGACTAATTTCTCATCATGATCATCATCACTGTCACCACCTCCTTCCCCTATAAGTTACCGACCTTCCTCTCAATCCAATCTCAATTCGAATTCAACAATGAACACCATCTCAAGCCCAACACCATATCCTCCGAAAAATACAAAATGGATGACTTTAAAGTTCAACAAATCAGGGTATGGGAATGAATTTGGTAATGATACGGAAGTTGTTTGGTAAGAAAGGAGAGAATAAATCATGGTGGAAGGGATTAACAAATCAAGAGGACAAGAGATGATAGATAAATTAAAGTTTTATAATTGCCCTTGAAGTTCAATAAATTTACGTAGTTGGTGTGGAACTCTAAGCACGAACTCCAGCGAAATAAAAGGAAGAGTAGAGAATGAAAAATGCGGGACTTATTTACCAACTATGCCATCGGTACACCAAAAGGTGTGCTAAAGCTATTGGCTTAAAAATAAGGGCTTTTTTGCATATATACCTATAATCTAACATATTTACATATTTACCCACTAAGATATTTGCTAACTTACACTTCACCTCCATTGATTTTTTTCCCATCCAAAACTTAAAAATATCTGATGTTCCTGGTTAAGTTAATTTATTTTATTAATTTATATATAATAGTATAACTAGATAGAGAGAGAAAGGAGTGAAGAAAAAGTGAGTGCGAAACTTGAAAAAAGGAGGAAGACCACTGTTTCAGGTAAAAAAAGCCTGGGCCTGGAATTTTTATTTTTGGACAATTTTTTAAAAAATATTAGTTTATAGGTTTAAGTGAAAGTTGCTTCCACACTCTTGCACATTTATAGAAATGAGTGGGCTTAAAAATAAGGGATTTTTGCATGTATATCTTAAAATCTAACATATTTACATATTTGCACACTAAGAAATTTACTAATTTGCACTGCACTTCATTGATTCTTTTTCTACCCAAAACTAAAAAATCTCTGATGTTCCTGGTTAAGTTAATTTATTTTATTAATTTATATATAATAGTATAATTAGATAGAAGGAGAAAGAAAGACGAGAGGTAAAAATTGGGTAAAAGGAGTAAAGAAAAGGTGAGCTAAACTCGAACAAGGAGGAAGACTAGTTGTTTTGGTAAAAAGCCCGGCCCTTTTTTTATGGACAAGGAAGAAGATCAGTTATTTCCGATAAAAAAAAAGCCTGGGCCCTGATTTTTATTTTTTGGACAATTTTTTGAAAATTTATTAGTTTATACTTTATAGGTTTCAGTGAAAATTGCTTCCATAATCTGCACTCTTGCACATTTATAGAAGTGAGTGGGTTTAAAATAAGGGCTTTTTGCATGTATATCCTAAAGTCTAACATATTTACATATTTACCCACTAAGATTTTGCTAACTTACATTGCACCTCCATTGAATTTTTTCCTACCCAAAACTTTAAAATATGATGTTCTTGGTTAAATTAATTTATATATTATATTATAATCTACTCCTCTATACTTAAAGGAGGATCCAAATATTCACTTGCTCATACTACAAGAATAATACATTAAATTATCAGAGCAGAACAAGAAGTCTCATTATTCATACTACAGTGATTTACAGTACCATGAACAGTAAATCCAAAAATACAAATGCTTTAGATCCTCCTTTAGGTATAGAGCAGTAGATATGATTTCTAATTTTAAGCATACAATAATCAAATCAAATGTATTAAACCTTAGAGGGAGGCATGTTCAAAATGCATTGCTTAAAAAACGGGGGGACGTACTTTGCACGGGGTACACACTAGTTAGATAGAAAGAGAAAGAGAGACGAGAGGTAAAAATTGGAGAAAAGGAGTGAAGAAAAGGTGAGTGTGAAACTCGAACAAGGAGGAAGACCCGTTGTTTCTGGTAAAAAAAAAAGCTTGGGCCATGATTTTTTTATTTTTTTGGATAATTTTTTGAAAAAAAAATAATAGTTTATAGGTTTAAGTGAAAATTGCTTCCGCACTCTTGCACATTTATAGAAGTGAGTGGGTTTAAAATAAGGACTTTTTGCATGTATATCCTAAAGTCTTACATATTTACATTTTACCCACTAAGATATTGCTAACTTACACTTCACCTCCATTGATTTTTTCCTACCCAAAACTTAAAAATCTCTGATGTACTTGGTTAAGTTAATTTATATTAATTAATTTATATATAATAGCATAATTAGATAGAAAGAGAAAAAGAGGTAATAGAGGAGGACACAGAGAGAGAGAGAGAGAGAGAGAGAGAGCACCTTCTCAGTCTTTTTTTTCTCTATCTATCTAGTTATATATAAATTAATAAAATTAATTGACTTAGTTACAAGATGTTAGAGATTTTGAAGGTTATGGAGTAGAAAAAAAAGGTAATGTGAGAGATTTGAGTGTAAATTAACAAATATCTAGAGTTTTGGTAATTTGTAAAGCATTAACGTGCATGTCGTGCATTGCCTAGGAAACCAATCACACAAAACAAGTACCTAGAGTTGTCACATAAATTTGTAAACCATGTTAGATTTTCGGGCATCCATGTGAAAACCCTTATTTTTAAAACCGCCCACTTCAAAAATCATTCTTCAACTCATAAAACCCTATCAAAATATTTTTAAATCCAGTTTGTGTATTTTAGCAATGTAGTATACAACTTTGTTTTTGTAAATTATATATTTTGTTACAAGTTGCTACATTTTACTTTGTCTTATATATCATAGCTTTTATAATATGCTTTCCAAAGTCTATCCTATTTATATACATACTAGTATAATGCACGTGCTTTGCATGTGAGCAAACATGTTTTAAGTTTTAAATTTTTTATTGAATAGTAAAACTATGTGTTAATAAATAAAATTGTATAATAAGATTGCTTAAAAGAAATGTATGAATTAATTATTATTGTGTAGTTATTGTAATTGAATATTTTTCTTAAAATGATCGCCTAATATTACTCTTTTTTAAATAAGTCTCCAAATCTAAAATTGTTCTTAAATAAACCGCCAATTCTATAAGTTCTCTTAAATATGCCCCTCCAACTTGAAAGTTGTTAACTCTAAATTAACTAAGTTGCATTAGACTTGGTTTGGTAGAGGCTTTGAGGAGGAAAGGTGAAGTGAGGTTAAGTACAATGAGGTGAAGGAATGGACATTCTTTTAAGATTTTATGTTTGGTTGGAGGGAGGGAAGGAGAGACACATGTTTTTGTAGTTTATTTTCTCTCTCCTCTTGAATCATCCCAATTTAGAGGGATTCTTCTTTCTAACTTTTTAGTTCATTTTGTGGTGTCCCCCCCTCCCCTCACTCGTCCCCTTCTAAAAACTCCCTACCAAAGACAAATCTAATTTTTGTCCCTCTCCTTCCCTCATATTCCCTCCTACCAAACCAAGCATTAATTTTGCTAGCTTTCTTCTGATGTTTTCTAGATAGTTACAATTGATACTTATAACATATTGTAATAGTTACTTCTTATTATAATTATTTAATAGGGTAAATTATACTAAACCCTTATGATCTTTCAGCCCATATGAACTTTCAAAATTACACTAAACCCCTAATAACTTTTCTGTTTCAAAGAAGCCCCAATAGCTTTTTAATTTTGTAGATAACCCCTATAAATTAGAACTGAAAATAACATCAAAAGGCATTTTGAAAGTTATTGGGGGTTTGGTGTAATTTATCTAAAAGATATTGGGGCTTTCTACAAAAGTTATTAGGGGTTTAGTGTGATTTTAAAAGTTCATAGGGTTTATTTACTGCAAAATGCTGAAAGTTTATGGGGATTTATTATAATTTATCTTATTTAATATTATAATTCTTAGTTCAAGTAATTCTATTAAAATAATTATACTGTCTATATACTATAAAACATTTATCTAATTTTAATATTTTTAATTATGCTCTTAAATAATTTAGTACTATAAATATTTTATAAATTTTATTATACTATCATTAAAATTAATAGTACTATTATTAATATTAAATATTTTTAGTAAAAGGTTAGTTTTCAATCATTACCAAGTATATAGATTATTCAAGATCATGTAATAATCTTTGAGAAAAGACTATAAAAATAATATTAGATTATTTATTTAATTTATTTAATAATATAATACTAAATAGTGTAATTCATAATTTATGTGATATTATTAAAATACTATACTATTTATCACGATTCAAAATTTATTTTATTAGCATTGAATTATAGCATAATTCATAGTAGTATTTAGTAATATAGTATTCTATTTATACTATTATTTTATTATAATTTATAAATAATTATTATAATAATTTAATTGGTTACTACTAATAATTGTGTATACTTTATTTTATAAATTATTTTATTATATTATTTTTAAGCGATTACTAGTTATAATATTATTGATAATTGTAATTATTTAGGAAAGTGAGGAGGTGCATAATTAATAAGAGGTTATATTTATTTAATGAAAGATTAATTAGAGATAATGACATAGTTAGAATTTATCAAAATTTGAGAGGGCAAAAAGAAAATTAAAAGTTTTAACACCCAATCCTTTTTTATAGTAGTAAGTATAGATATACATATAGACTTTTGACCCCGTGAATTATAGGGGTAAAATATCCTCATCAATCTGTCTAGCAAAAACCGCGGATCTTTTGCATACACACCCCCAAACTACCTGATTTACGTATTTGACTTCCAAATCTACCATATTTGCATATTTGCCCCTAAACGCGCGTCTTACTAACTCAGCTTTGCCTCTGGAACCCTTACTCAGCTGAAAAATGGCGATTTCTTCTGCGTCCAAACTCCTCCCAAAATCTAAAATCAATAGCCATGGCAGATCCTGCTCTCATCTCAACAGCACAAGAAGAGCCTTACAAGGCCTCGTCACTCAATGATGCCGCTCGGGGAATAATCTCGGGATCGAAGAGGCATTGGGTCTGTTCGAGTTTTCTCATTTAACACCCTGTTTCTTTAATCATTAGGGCAATGGCGAAGGCCCAACGTCAGAATATATCTCCTATCATCTCTCTGTTCAATAAGATGAACTGGGTCGGAGGCATTTCGCCCAATGACTTCACCCATGGCATCTTGATGGGCTGCTGCAGCATGAACCGTGTCGATCTTGGTTTGGGTTCTTCTGCTCCATGCTGAAACGAGGATGGAATGCCGATGTCATAGTTTTCACCACTCTTATCAGCGGTCTCTGTAAACAGAATGAGGTTGAAGATGCAGCCCAAATACTCGATAGGACGCCGCAGTGGGGTTGCAAGCGGATGCATTCACTTAAGGGTGTTAGTCAATCGAACTTTTCCAATACAATTAGAATAATTGTTCAAGTTGGATAATTTTATGCAAGTGGGATATTTTAATAGAACAATCTTTGGATAATTTTTAGAAGTGGGATATTTTGGTAAAATAATGTGGGATAATTTGGAGTAATTAGAAAGTATATAATTATGTATTTTGATAATATGGCCTTAATTTATATATTTTTGAAGCTTGTGAATAGAAATTGATAATTATATAAAACAATATTAATAAATCTTATAAAAGAGTAACTATTACTTAAACTATATATAACCTTATTGTTAATACTTATTACTATCAATAATCATGTAAACTAGCTTAGTAATAATCATGAAGTAGTTCATCAAAAATAATATCTTGAATTATAAATTAATAGTGCAACATACTTGATCATCACAAACACTATAATAATCATGAAGTATAAAACAATTTTAATCATATATAATCATGTGTTCGGCTAAGTCCCTAATTTCCTAAATCAATCTCAAGTTTTTATCACTTGCTATTAATCTTTCATCTCCATTCTTTTCTCATTCATACTAATTAAATTTAATGCACTTGTTCCCATCTTTATGTTATGCATTACTTATTTATTAAAACTTCTCACAAAATATTATTGATTCTAGGTAAATATCTATTATTGATTGTGATTTATGTGTATCGCAAAGCGTTACTTCCTCTTTTTTTAATATCAACCGTTAATTATTCAAATTTTCCTATATGCATTGCAAGTGCTATTTTGCATACATTTATAATGTATAATAATGCATAATGTATTAGCAATATTCATTTTATTGGACTCAACTATTAATAATTTTTAACAATTCAAAAGTTCTAGTTTGTTCTCATCTAGTTCTAGGTTGAAAAGTGGAATAATTTGGCGGAGAAGAACTCATGTTTTTCTATATATGTAGAACAATTAGTGGGATAATTTTAAAAATTATCCCAGTTCTAATTTTTCTAGAATTCTACTTGACTAACACCTTAAAAATTATCCCAATTCTAGTTCTAATTGACTAACACCATAAAAATTTATCCTCTGAATTATCCTAGTTTTAATTTTCAGTTCTAATTGACTAACCGCCCCTTACAGCATAATCATCAACGCTCTTTGCAAACAAGGTGCGGTGGTTAATGCTATGAGGGTTCTCAAAGAGGTGTTGGATCGTGGTCAGGGTGCGGATGTTATAACCCTCAACACACTAATGGGCTCCCTTTGTAAACAGGGAAATGCTAGGGAAGCACACAAACTGTTACATGAGTTGGCTGGAAGTGGAGTGAAACCTAACATAGTTACGTTTAACAGCTTGTTAACTGGTTATTGTGAAAAAAAAAGTTTTGATGAGATTTCAGGATTCCTGAAGTCCATGCAAAAGGAAGGCCTGGCATTTGACCTTTGCACTTATAATATCGTGATTGATTGGTGTACCAAGAACAATAGAGTCGATGAGGCTATGCACGTATTCAGAAAAATGCAAGAGGCAGGAGTGCAGCCGGACATTTTTTCATATAACATTTTGTTGGATGGACTTTGTAAAGCTGGAAGAATGGAAGATGTTCAGAGTATACGTAATGAAATGGTTGAGAAAGGGATCAATCGAATATAATCACATATAACTCTTTGGTAAGTGGCTTTTGCAGACTGGGAAAATGGGAGGACACATTGAGATTACTTGCTGAAATGAATGATCGAGAATTCCATCAAGATGCCGTGACGTACAATACAGTGATTGATGCTCTGTGTAAGGAAGGAAAGGTCACCAAAGCTCATAAATTATTGGATGTTATGATTCAAAGAGGCGTGAAGCCTAACACGGTTACTTACAGCACTCTTATGAATGGATATTGCCTAATAAGTAAAATGGATAAAGGATTGGAGGTATTCGATCTCATGCTTGCAAAGGGTCATAAGCCTGACGAATTTACATATTCCATTCTCATCAACTCATGCTGTAGATCTCAGAAGATTGACATGGCTTTAAGGCTCTTTGGGGAGATGCCTAAAAAGGGACTGAAGCAGACAAATGTTGTCTACTGCACCATGCTTACAGGACTATATCGAGTTGGAAGGGTCAATGATGCAAGAAAAATGCATGATAAGATGATTCATGACAAGGTAACTCTCGATATTGATACATACCATGTAATCTTGGATGGACTGTGTAAAAACAAATGCATCGATGAAGCAATAAATCTATTCCAAAGCCTTCAAAGTCAAAAGTATGCAACCAACACCATGACCTTCAACATCATGATTAACGGAATGTTTAGATTGCGGAGGACTCGAGCAGCTAAGGATCTTTTCAGTTCTAATTGACTAACACCATAAAAATTTATCCTACTAATTATCCTAGTTTTAATTTTCAGTTCTAATTGACTAACACCATAAAAATTTATCCTACTAATTATCCTAGTTTTAATTTTCAGTTCTAATTGACTAACACCATAAAAATTTATCCTACTAATTATCCTAGTTTTAATTTTCAGTTCTAATTGACTAACACCATAAAAATTTATCCTACTAATTATCCTAGTTTTAATTTTCAGTTCTAATTGACTAACACCATAAAAATTTATCCTACTAATTATCCTAGTTTTAATTTTCAGTTCTAATTGACTAACACCATAAAAATTTATCCTACTAATTATCCTAGTTTTAATTTTCAGTTCTAATTGACTAACACCATAAAAATTTATCCTACTAATTATCCTAGTTTTAATTTTCAGTTCTAATTGACTAACACCATAAAAATTTATCCTACTAATTATCCTAGTTTTAATTTTCAGTTCTAATTGACTAACACCATAAAAATTTATCCTACTAATTATCCTAGTTTTAATTTTCAGTTCTAATTGACTAACACCATAAAAATTTATCCTACTAATTATCCTAGTTTTAATTTTCAGTTCTAATTGACTAACACCATAAAAATTTATCCTACTAATTATCCTAGTTTTAATTTTCAGTTCTAATTGACTAACACCATAAAAATTTATCCTACTAATTATCCTAGTTTTAATTTTCAGTTCTAATTGACTAACACCATAAAAATTTATCCTACTAATTATCCTAGTTTTAATTTTCAGTTCTAATTGACTAACACCATAAAAATTTATCCTACTAATTATCCTAGTTTTAATTTTCAGTTCTAATTGACTAACACCATAAAAATTTATCCTACTAATTATCCTAGTTTTAATTTTCAGTTCTAATTGACTAACACCATAAAAATTTATCCTACTAATTATCCTAGTTTTAATTTTCAGTTCTAATTGACTAACACCATAAAAATTTATCCTACTAATTATCCTAGTTTTAATTTTCAGTTCTAATTGACTAACACCATAAAAATTTATCCTACTAATTATCCTAGTTTTAATTTTCAGTTCTAATTGACTAACACCATAAAAATTTATCCTACTAATTATCCTAGTTTTAATTTTCAGTTCTAATTGACTAACACCATAAAAATTTATCCTACTAATTATCCTAGTTTTAATTTTCAGTTCTAATTGACTAACACCATAAAAATTTATCCTACTAATTATCCTAGTTTTAATTTTCAGTTCTAATTGACTAACACCATAAAAATTTATCCTACTAATTATCCTAGTTTTAATTTTCAGTTCTAATTGACTAACACCATAAAAATTTATCCTACTAATTATCCTAGTTTTAATTTTCAGTTCTAATTGACTAACACCATAAAAATTTATCCTACTAATTATCCTAGTTTTAATTTTCAGTTCTAATTGACTAACACCATAAAAATTTATCCTACTAATTATCCTAGTTTTAATTTTCAGTTCTAATTGACTAACACCATAAAAATTTATCCTACTAATTATCCTAGTTTTAATTTTCAGTTCTAATTGACTAACACCATAAAAATTTATCCTACTAATTATCCTAGTTTTAATTTTCAGTTCTAATTGACTAACACCATAAAAATTTATCCTACTAATTATCCTAGTTTTAATTTTCAGTTCTAATTGACTAACACCATAAAAATTTATCCTACTAATTATCCTAGTTTTAATTTTCAGTTCTAATTGACTAACCCGCCCCTTACAGCATAATCATCAACGCTCTTTGCAAACAAGGTGCGGTGGTTAATGCTATGAGGGTTCTCAAAGAGGTGTTGGATCGTGGTCAGGGTGCGGATGTTATAACCCTCAACACACTAATGGGCTCCCTTGTAAACAGGGAAATGCTAGGAAGCACACAAACTGTTACATGAGTTGGCTGGAAGTGGAGTGAAACCTAACATAGTTACGTTTAACAGCTTGTTAACTGGTTATTGTGAAAAAAGTTTTGATGAGATTTCAGGATTCCTGAAGTCCATGCAAAAGGAAGGCCTGGCATTTGACCTTTGCACTTATAATATCGTGATTGATTGGTGTACCAAGAACAATAGAGTCGATGAGGCTATGCGTATTCAGAAAAATGCAAGAGGCAGGAGTGCAGCGGACATTTTTTCATATAACATTTTGTTGGATGGACTTTGTAAAGCTGGAAGAATGGAAGATGTTCAGAGTATACGTAATGAAATGGTTGAGAAAGGGATCAATCCAATATAATCACATATAACTCTTTGGTAAGTGGCTTTTGCAGACTGGGAAAATGGGAGGACACATTGAGATTACTTGCTGAAATGAATGATCGAGAATTCCATCAAGATGCCGTGACGCACAATACAGTGATTGATGCTCTGTGTAAGGAAGGAAAGGTCACCAAAGCTCATAAATTATTGGATGTTATGATTCAAAGAGGCGTGAAGCCTAACACGGTTACTTACAGCACTCTTATGAATGGATATTGCCTAATAAGTAAAATGGATAAAGGATTGGAGGTATTGATCTCATGCTTGCAAAGGGTCATAAGCCTGACGAATTTACATATTCCATTCTCATCAACTCATGCTGTAGATCTCAGAAGATTGACATGGCTTTAAGGCTCTTTGGGAGATGCCTAAAGGGACTGAAGCAGACAAATGTTGTCTACTGCACCATGCTTACAGGACTATATCGAGTTGGAAGGGTCAATGATGCAAGAAAAATGCATGATAAGATGATTCATGACAAGGTAACTCTCGATATTGATACATACCATGTAATCTTGGATGGACTGTGTAAAAACAAATGCATTGATGAAGCAATAAATCTATTCCAAAGCCTTCAAAGTCAAAAGTATGCAACCAACACCATGACCTTCAACATCATGATTAACGGAATGTTTAGATTGCGGAGGACTCGAGCAGCTAAAGATCTTTTCACTGATATGTTTGCTAAAGAATTGGTTCCAAACATTGTGACATATACGATTATGATGCGAGGCCTTATAAAAGAAGGTTTGTTGGATGAAGCTGATGATTTATTTCAGTCGATGGATAAATCTGGTTGTTCATCGGATCCTACTATGCTTAACATGGTAGTTCGAAGTTTTCTAGAGAGAGGTGATATAATAAAAGCCAAGAAGTTCCTGTATAAGATGGAAGAGCTAAAGTTTTCTCTCGAGGCATCTACTTTATCTATGTAAGTAGACTTGCATCCAGATGATGGGAATTTTCAAAATTTTTTGAACTCACTGCCTGATTTCTCTAAGCACCATGCAGATTCAAACTTACGGAGGTAGTTACTTGCACTATGGTTCTTTCTTTAATGCGTAAAATGCTGCCTTTTTTTAAATTACAAAGGGTCATAGCTCAGGGTCTTGATCCAAAAATCCACAAGGACCACAACCTTTATGCTTGCTGTTCCTGCATTGCTAATAGAAATAATAATGTGAGTGTAGAACATGCACAAAAACATGACAAAGACATTTAGGTTTCAAAGAAGTCGACTACTGTAATCAGAATGCACTAACCGCAATGGACGAAAAGTTTCGGTGGACGGACAGAAACTACTAGGCATTGTAGTCGACTAACTGCAAATGACGTAAAGTGTTTTCGATTGGGAACGAAAGTCGACTAATCAGATTGTAGTCGCATCATCATTAGTCGACTAATCAAGTAATGACTAATCAAGGTATTCAATAACGGGTTTTGATTTAAACCCGGTTCGTTTAGAGTTTATATATAACCCTAAACCCATTATTTGGAAGTTTCAAGCACGCTGAAAGTGCCTTGAGAGGTTTGTATGATTTGGAGAGATCTTGAGAGATTGAGAGGTTTGTTTTAGGGTTTTTGTGAGAACTTGTAATCCTAATTTGTATCTCTCTCTTCTATTAGTGAAAATCCCTCCTACCTCAGGTGGACGAGACAATTTGCTTTAACCAATGAATCTCTCGTGTTCTACTGCTTTGTCAGGTATTTGCTATCGCTTGGTGATTTTCCGACGTTCCGCTGTCCAAGAAATAACAAGGTGAGTATGTGACTATACTTTTCCAAGTTTTTCATACATTTCCTTTTTAAAACCCTTTTGTTCTGAACATATTGGCAATGTGAGAAACTCTAAATGTTTAATTTAAGTGAATATCAGAAATGCCCCTTGGTACTGTATAATCTCTCTCCAATATTTCTGCATGCACACATGCATGATTCAGAAGGCTCACCACATGGTCACGAATTGATTGTTATAGATGACTTCATAAGGTCCTTACAAGGACTCACTGAAGAAGAAAATTGTACATGTTTACTCTGGGTGCCTGCAGCTTTGGTTGTTTGCATACGTTGATAAGTAACCTACTTTCACTTGTGTTTTAAATCCAGTTAGGTGTGGTTTAAATACCTGCATTTTGTGATGGTTGTTGAGTTATGATGTGAATTATTTAAGAATAGGCACTAAATGACTGCATCATTGTAGATGAGTAAGGCTCTGATATTGAATCAAATATCAAGGTTCAAATATTATTTCCCGACCATTGATGGCTGTGCTTTTTGTTATTCTGTTGGAAAATTATTCACTTTTGCAACCATGTGATACATGAAGAAATGAATTTCTACACGTACAGTTTCTGTTTGTAGAGGTTTTGTAAACATGTAGATCGACGCAAGAGTAGATCATCTGATATCTTTGCGTAACATGTGTTTGGTAGCTACCCTAACTAAGCTAGTAACGCTCGTTACTAAAGTCTCTTCCATGTGTGTATGTGTTAAGTTTTGCTAGAGTTTTATAAGCTTCTGCCTTCAATTTGGCTACATCATAGTCGAGTTAGCCAGTCAGGACTTAATTCTTACGGACTGGTGTCCTTTATATAGTTATGTTCTGCTTATTAGTGAACATCTATATTCTCCTGTGGCTAAATTATTATGGTTACCTTCCTCTTCTGTTTTGATTCCTTCTGCATCACTGCTTCTAAGGCTTTTTTTCGAGATTACGGAGCTTCTGGTGCTCGCTTTCATTTTCCACCAGAATGGAGAATGGTGAGCATAGACTGTGTCCTTGGTCCTGTTGGTCTCCTTAGTCCGGTGCTATCCTTCTTGAATTAGTATTTTCATCAATCTGTGATTTTCAATATAGTGTCCAAAACTCACGAGGATCTTGAGCAATTTTTATCTTTTAAAAATTTGAGCTGGCTAATCAATCTAATTGGCTTGTTCTTAGATCTATGATTATTGATGCTGCTGTCAAAATTCTTAATTTTCAATTGTTTAATACGATGATTATCGGAAACAATACCTGCTGTTTCTGGAATACATGAGAATAACCAATAATTTTGAATTTCTAGCGGAGCACTAATTAAAAAATAGAAAAATTCTATAGAGATGCTCTCCTCTGTTGCATGAGCTTAAATTGCATACATATACAGTAGGTTACCTGACTGCCGACTTGCCTTCTACAGCTTATGCAAGCCACCCTCTTGCTTAGATCAAATTTCTTTTATATCAATTTTAACTCTACTCTTAGTTGATTGGTGCAAGTATCGTAATTTTTTACGTTGATTTGCTACCTAACTAGGGATTTTTTTGGCCCCGTTCAAACACTGGTTTTCCCCTCAAAAATTTGTCTATTAAATTAAGTCTGAAATTTCTAGTTGACTTATTCATTATGAAGATATACTGAGATCAAGGCGCCTAAAGATTTTAGATGACTTCATCTTGTTATTAAGTCTGACTGATTAATTCTGAGTGATGTAACTGACTGATTAATTCTGAGTGATGTAACTATGCTCAAGTTAAAATTGTCTCCTTACTTTTATTATTGCTGAAATTAGTTTCAATGTTATTATGATTGACACTTTTCTAAGAGAAAATCTCTTTACGGAGGCCATACATGGTGAGCAAAACATCACTCAAAATCTAAAAACTTTGTTTGTTGATCGCCCTCTAAAACTTCAAAGATTTGACCTTGGAAAAAATGAATCTTTCTTCTTTGGAGCCTAATTCCAGTATTGCGCTCACCAATATTCTCCCCCCCCCACCACCAAAAAAAAAAAAAAAAAAAAAAAAAGAAAGGAAGCAACAACCCTAATACAAAAAAAAAAAAAAAAAAAAAAAATTCATGGCTTCGCCATTGATTCTCTTGGAGAAGAATCTAAGCTCTAGCCTATAGCCTTGCAACAACCCTAATACAAAAAAAATTCCTGGCTTCGCCATTGATTCTCTTGGAGAAGAATCTAGCTCTAGCTTATAGCCTTGGCATCCATAAAATTTGTCTAGCTTTTTGTTGGAAATTTTGTTACATAGCCAACCCCGTCTATGGAAATGGCACTTCCATTTTTCCTATGTTTTCTTTGTTCCTATCTAAAACAAAACATTTCATGTCAAACAGGTGATCAACCTTGTACGTTATAAGCCGAATGTGCGGTGTGCAATGAGAATACAGAATTACATTACATTGCATCTTCTTGTCTACAACCTGTATTTATTTGATGTTGTAGATGATTGACCAAAGATGATTGACCAAGGCTTGAGTATGTGTAGGAATGGATTAGCGCCCTTGTCACAATAAAAAAATTAGGGTTTCTCCAAGATTTTGATAGAAGCCAAGCGAAAAGAAAGACATGGGTCATTCTAACGTGTGAAACGCTCATCCAAAGAACTATGGGCCTAGATCTCATGCTTGCCGAGTTTGTGTAAACCCTCATGCAATTATCCGTAAGTATGGACTTACGTGCTGCAGGCAATGCTTTCGCAGCAATGCCACAGAAATTGGTTTCATTAAGTACTATTGAGCTCTAGATTATGGAATCCTGATGGCTTTCAAATGGCAGTGGGACCTTACCTTCTCTGGGAGAATGCTTTATTTATGAATTTTACTTTTGTAGTTAGTGGACTGCACTTTTATTATTGAGAAAAAGTACTTTTTATCTGAATCTATCACCGAAGTTTTGACATTTGAGAACAGTCTGCTGTTTCTTTATTGAAATAGTTGTGCCCGAAAAAAAAAAAAAGAAAAAAAAAGGATTAGCGTCCTTTTACCTAAACTGCCGACTGACCTGCATATCCCTGCATGTATTTGCAGTAGCAGAGCGTGACAGTTATACTCACCTCCGTTATTGCATCACCAAGAAAACATGATGACTACAATTTTCTTCTAGGTAATTTTACTGACAACCTTCCTCTTCCTGTGCTTGTATCTGCTCTCTGCTTCCAAGGTTTTGGCTTCTTCCTCGGTCTTCCTTTTCGTCCTTGGAGACACCGGCACCTTATATCAGGATCAGCCCAACCTCTTCCCCATTCGGCGAAAGAAGAATATGGCTTTGACTTTCTAGCAGAGAGCAGCATGTCTGCTTCAGGATATGCATACAGAAGTTGTTCAAACTCGAGTTCAAAACTTCAGTCCTAACTCTGTAAGCTCTGGGTAATTAATCGCAACATGCCTGTAACAAGGAGGAAAAATTGGAGCATGATGAACATTTGCAGTAACATAAATATAAAACAAGAAAAATTTTCAAATTTAGTTAGATTATTGTTCCTATGTGGAATTTCATTTCACTATTCAAATAAGATCATATTCCATTATTCCTGTTGGAATATAGAAGTATAACCCTCCACTCTTATCATAACTTCAAAGTTTTGGTGTAGTGAAAGAGAACTTTAATATGGTATCGAAAAATCCAGGTTCAAATCCCAGTGGCGCATTTAAGAAACCAGTTTAAGGGAAAAAAAGAAGATATGGTGGCGGCAATCAAGGTTCTGACAAATGTAACTCATAACTCTCACCAGAACTTCGAAGTTTCGGTGAAGTGGAGAGGGACCTTTAATAATTCTAAAATTCTTTGGCTTCTTGAAAAGAAAGATAACAAGTAGCACACAAATTTATTAATGATCCCATGCATGGGTCAAGACACATTGATGTTAGGAAAAGATGGTCTCGTCTACCATTTGCAGGAACATCATCAAGCAATGAATGAAAAATGATTCCACAACACCACCTCTTTTGGTGGAGGGGTGTTGGGGTTACACTTTTGGCCAAGAAATAATTGATTTTATGTTTTTAATGCAAAATTTACTTGCTCTTGACACATCAAGTTTATAGCCGAATACCATTCAGGACCTATCACAAAGTACAAAGTTCCCTTTACAGATATGTAGAAGTGTAATCAGTTTTACAGTTGTGGCATATAGTGATTATTGATGTTATAGAAATCCAAACTTATTTCAATGCTGAACAAGAAAGATAACAAGTAGCACACAAATTTATTAATGATCCCATGCATGGTTCAAGACACATTGATGTTAGGAAAAGATGGTCTCGTCTACCATTTGCAGGAACATCATCAAGCAATGAATGAAAAATGATTCCACAACACCACCTCTTTTGGTGGAGGGGTGTTGGGGTTACACTTTTGGCCAAGAAATAATTGATTTTATGTTTTTAATGCAAAATTTACTTGCTCTTGACACATCAAGTTTATAGCCGAATACCATTCAGGACCTATCACAAAGTACAAAGTTCCCTTTACAGATATGTAGAAGTGTAATCAGTTTTACAGTTGTGGCATATAGTGATTATTGATGTTATAGAAATCCAAACTTATTTCAATGCTGAACAAGAAAGATAACAAGTGATGAGGTCTATTCAGTTAGATTGCAGTTCTTCAACCAGATTGAGTTTCATGTTTTTGGCATGGCAAGTTCTATTTAACTTTGAACACTACATCTATGGAGTTTTCAAACCAAGCTCAAAGGACTATGCAAAAGTGGAAATTCAACTACCAAATATGAAAACTGTATCAATTTTGGCATAGTGACAATTGTAATTTGTAACTCCTTTGGCTGATTAACAAAAGATAGCTGGTATTCATAAAAGGAAACACAAGTCCACACATGAGACAAGGGTAGTTGATGTTGAAAAAATTGTCCATTCTAGCTTGGAAAAGCTTTCCTACCTAATGTTTTGAGACAAATCGCATCAGTTAGGAAATGCCAAATGAAGGGTTTGTTTTAACACTTTAGCACTAGCAAGAACTGTTATTATGCAATCTGAAATTTTTTACACTTGCGAAGCAAGTTCTTTTTGTTGTGAACACTACCGTGTAATTGAACCTTAAATTTTAAGAAGAAATTTTCAAAATAGCCCCATTTGCAATTTTTAATCCCAAAAATCGACCCACTTTTAAAAATATTACAGAAATCGACCCAGTTTCGGCCACGTCAGCAGCGTTGCTAGAAACTCGGTCAATTTTAAAAAAAACGCACTTTTCTAATTAGCTGGGTTGGCAACCCCAACTAATTAGAGACATCGTAACCATGATTACCGAAATAGCCGGGGTTAGTGACCCTGACTATTTTGGACCTCGTAATTGTGGCCACTGAAATAGCCGGGGTTGGCGACCCCGACTAAGTTGAAAAGAGTTCAAATAGTCAGGGTTGCGAACCCCGACTATTTGGGAGACGCTTCCCCATCTTCTGACCTGAAAAAATGGCTAAGGCAAAAAATAGATGGGGTTGGCAACCTCGTCTATTTTATTCTCCGAAAAGTAGGCCTGCCTTTAAAAAAGTAGACAGGGTTAGCAACCCCGACTACTTTTTCACTTATATACCTGCTGAGGTGGGAATCGGTTCTCACTTCTCACTACTCATTCTCTCTACAGTAGTCTCTCTCTCCTACTTTGACTTTCGACGACTCTCTATCCAACTCTCACTTTCGACGAGAATGACAGTGTTTTGCAGTCGGTCTCCTGGGATCTTTGGATTTCTATCACTCTACAACAAAGTAATCTCTCTTCTTCTCTCTCTTTCATCATTTAGATCTAGGATTTTCATCAAAATAAGATTTCTAGGTTTGAAATGGGTATCAATTAGATATATTTGTGGTGAATGTGACATCTTTGTATGTAGTAGGGTGTAATTGAAATTGGATTTCTAGGGCATAGAATGCTCATATAGGGTTTATTTGAATTTAATTTTTAGGGCTTAGAATGCTTACATATTTTTTGAATTTTGTGCATTGTGCATGTGAATTATGAGATTGTTTGAAAATGATGTAGTCTAATTCTTTTCTAGAGGTTAAATAATATGGTTTTATTGCTTGCTCTTATGATGGGAAAATTAATTATGGAATGAATAATATGCCACGATGTTGGAGGGGTAACGATTAATCGTTAATGATCTCGGAATCATGTATTTTCGATGGCTTGATTAAAGAATTACACTAAGTTACTGAAATTAATCCACGAGAGTACCAACTGAAAGTAATATGCAATTGGCCCATGAGAACGTCCGTAGTTGAGATCTCAAATGTCATCACATGTGTACTATGTTTAATTTGAGCAAGACGCAACCGACAGTAGAATTGTTCATTGAAAAGTTTCCATCTAGTTCAAGCCAAATGTTAAAACCTTCGGAGAGTTTTCACGCATGTTAGACTTAGGAGTTGACTCTGATGATTTTCTTTCATATCCGAGTGAAATAGAACGGACTCAATTTGAACACCTAAGTGGACCTTCATTTAGAAGAAGGTCAAGTGCCCTGAACAATGAAGCTCTCTATCAAAATATGAGGCCATTAAGAGGGGCGTCAATTGAAGAGGATGAAAGAAGCGATGACTCCCAAGGTGAAGAACAAGATGGTGCACCAATTGATGGCATGCAATTTATGATTGAAGATGTTAAAGAGAACCCGAGATGGCTTGACAAGGCATATGTTAACAATAAATATGTTGAGTACGAAGAGCCACTACCTGACGAGTTTCAAGATGATGAGTGGATTCGCTCTTCTTTAAAATGTTGGCATCGGCCGAAGTTTAAACGACAGAAGAGATGAGGACTTCACTTTAAAGTTGGAGATTTACTCGATACTAAGGAGCAATTGGTTGATGCTATTCATGATTACTCTATCAATGCCAATGTCAAATTCAAGCAAGTTAAAAGTGATTGGCCAAGTTTCAATGCAATTTGTCTTATGAATACAGAAAGGAAAGGTAAACATATTGGAAATGTAGCTGATTATACATGTCCTTGAAAGTTATATTCATTTGCCGAGAAAAAAACATAATGGGCGTCTTAAAATCACAGAGTATTGCGTGGTTCACACATGTAGCAATCCGATCTTGGAGTCGGATCATAGCGGTGCATCTGCCTCTTACAAAGCTCGGTTGATTTTGCCAAAGTTAAGAAAGAAACTTGATCTAAATCCAGGTCAGATAATTAATAGAGTGCTAGACTTGAGGTTCATTGAAATATTATATAGCAAAGCAAGGAATGCGCGGAGAATTGCGATGACAAAAATCTTTGGTGATAGGAAGAGGTCTTATGTGACACCTCCTCAATATCTTGATGCGATCAAGAGAAGCAATCCTGGAACTGAATATAAACTTATAACCAAAGTGATTCATATGAGGGTTGAGCAGTTCACCTTTGTATTTTAGGCATTTGGTCCTTCGATCGAGGGATTTACATTGTCGGCCGGTTCTTAGCATTGATGTTACACTTATATGGTAAATACAAAGGTGTATTGCTTGTTGCTACATGAATAGATACAGATGGTGGCTTATTTTCTTTGGCTTTTGCGGTTGTGGAGATCGAGAACAATGAAAACTAGGAGTGGTTTTTTGCTTGTATTCAATTATATATTTTTAGTGTGTTACCTCCAGGGAAAATTACTTTCATATCCGACAAAATGAAAGGTATTCCTAAAGCATTGCAGAAGATATTTCGTTCTTATTACTATCACCGAATTGCTCAAGACACATTAGAGATAACTTTAAAAAGATGCATGGGGAAATGCATTTACAAAATCTTCTATGACAAGCTAGGTGTGCATCGAAAACATGTGTATGATTGCATAAGGGATCAAATCAATGCAACATCTAAAGCTACACATGATTGGATTGAGAGTAATTTGGGAAGTGAATACGTCGATTGGGCACTAAGTAAAGACGGAGGGAATCAGTTTTGCATTATGACAATTAACCATTCTGAAAGCTTCAATGATGTACTTAAGGAAACTTGAGGGATGCCTATACAGGCGTTGGTTGCAAGAACATTTTATAGACTTAATCACTATTTTGTCAAGCGGCGAGAGGATGGAGCAAAGTGGATGATGATGTTCACACCAAAAATAAAGAGATTGTAGGGTCTCGTGTCGTGCAGGTGAGATCAACAAAGACTGTTAGATTTGCTATGGATGAATGGCATGCTACAGACATATACGGTCATTCTTACACCGTCAATTTACGAGGAACACAATGTGCATGCACTTGCAACATACCTTAATTGCAAAAATTACCATGTTTGCATGTTATAGCGATTTCTTCTAAGCAATATGGGGGTGCAAATACTTCATACTACACATACTCTGAATGGTATCAGTCAAGTCACTATAGAGATTCATACAAATCGTGTTTCCATCCAATGCTAGATAGTAGTCAATGGCCACCCTATAACGGGCCCCATGTATTACCTCCTAACTATAAAAGATAAGCAGGACATCCGCGATCAGTACGCATAAGAGGTACGATGGATGAAGGACGGGAAGGAGCTCTAAAGCAAAATAGGTGTAGATATTGCAAACAACTGGGCCATAACAGATCTCGTTGTCCTACCAATCAGAATAGATAACAATTAATGGGTGAAAGTTATTTAATATAATTTATGTATTTTGTTTGTGATTACTCTGTCTTTTTCTTTTTGTTTAATATATTGTATGTAATTTCTAATTCAATCTATACTATAATATAATATCGACACATTTTATTCTATATATGCACATATACATCATGCATGGGACCAATTATCGATGAGGTCCTATATGACTAAGATCAACACCTATTTGCGAAGTTAAGAGTTAGGGGATGTAAAATTTTTAATATTTTTGATCTTTTTATACCTCAATCTTCTATTATTTCTCATAATTATTGTATCTAATATATATTATTTTTTAATATATGCAGGCCCCAGATATTACTGTTATTGATCACACTCGTGCACATTCAGGTTGGGATTTAACGGATCCACGTGTTCAAGACTATGCTCATCAAGCAGGTTTTTTTGAATGTTCAAAATTGCAATGGATAAGGCTCGACCGCACCTCTTGGCGGCTTTGATTGAATGATGGAGGCCCGAGACAAACACATTTCACTTGCGACAAGGAGAGACAACTGTTACTCTACAGATGGGGTTATACTTGGCCTCAGAGTTTATGAGAATCCTGTTACGGGTACCGATGACTTTAATTGGATAAGTGTGTGTGAAGGTTTATTAGGACAAGCTCCTAATATGAAGGGTGACAAGATTAAGCTCGAGTGGCTATGTTAAAACTACATGAATGTACCGATGGAGGCCATAGATGAGATCAAGACATGCTCTACGCATAATGCATATGATCTATTATTCTATTTTCGAATTCAAGCAAAGATTCAATGCACGAGATGGTTGTCACTTCGAGAGTCTTCAAGAGTGAAGAATTATCATGGGAGAGTGCGCTAGCATATCTTTATAGGAGTTGACAAAAGTGGTATTTATGCAAAATAAGGAATTCAAAGGTCGCATCACTCTATTGCAAATATGGTCATGGGAACGATTGCATATTGAAAACCAGATTTGAAGGAGACCCGAAGTTCTTGATGGTCAAATTCCATTAGGATGCAAGTATGAGTTTATGATTACATGTAATTTCCAATATTTACTTCAACCTATACTAAACTTTTATAAATCAAATAGATGGGATGTCTTGAGATATTTTAAAAGCTCAAGGGTCACAAAAATCTTTACAGAACGAGCTTGATCAAATGGAGAATGAACAAGTATAAAATCATATGATTTAACACTACTCAAACAATATAATGAATGTTAATGATATGTATTTTTCTATAATGTTTTGTGTAGATCAAATGGACGCCCTATGAATGAGTTTTAGATTCACTACCAGATATTTGCAAAGATGGTGAAGGTATATGTCTTGCCAAGGTCCCGATCATATGCTTTGAGATTGTCGAGATGCGCGTGCCCGATCGTGTGCTTCGACAATTTGGATTAAAACAACACATTCCAGATCCTGTAGAAAAGATAGAACGAAATCCCCGAAAGGGAGGACATCATCAAAATTGGGAGATAATCTGTCAATCATACATCGGTGATTGGGATTTGAGGGAGAATGCTATAGTGATAGAGAGAGGTGAAGCTGCAGACCTAAATGTACATATACGTTGGTATTGGAGGATTACTCGCCGATGGATATATCGGGAGAACAAGGCACCTCCAAATATTTAGGGGTCCAATTGAGAGAGCGTTGGTAAGTAGATGAACTTGTTTTGTGATTATTATTTTTTCATGATTACATTGCTAACATTTCCTTTTGATTGTTATCTTGTAGGTAGAATTCGATGAGGCAGATTCTATTGCACATGATACATTGAGATCGACTGCCGAGCGAGGCAAGGAATGCATTTGTACGTATCATAGGGAAGATTCAGTCCGCTCTTAGAAAGACTCGTCACGCAGCTCATGATGGACGTGAAGAACGAGTTCTAGTGTACGAGCGTCGACTGTTGCGAGGACATACAGAGGTGGGCTCAAGGTGTGCACATGAAGCCGAACCTTCACAGTGTGTTTCACATTGTGTTCGAGCAGAGGAGAATGTCATGCATTCACAACTTCACACACAACCGGGCGATGAGATCATCCAAGCTCATGCTGAAGGGGAATGGGGATGAGGAAGAGGAAGGAGAGGAGGGAGAGGAAAGAGAGTTCTACTATTCGTTGAATTGAGTGACGAGTATTTTCTTAATTTTGTGTCATGAAATTGTATATACATTGAGATTCTTGTTTCGTTAGTGGTTGTTAATTTCATCATGAGTGATTGTTGCATTTAGTTAAGATTATATATTTGTTTCATTATATGAGTTGATATATTTGTTTGTTTGTGATTGAAATTGGTTATGGATTGAATATGGTGTCATATATGTGTTTGTTTGTGATTGAAATTGGTTATGGATTGAATATGGTGTAGCACGGGAATTTTTAAAGATTGGGGGTAGGAGATGTGAGCTTTCTGTAAAATAGTCGAGGTTGGCAACCTCGACTATTTATATGCCTTAGCCAATTTTCCTGAGTTGTGGGTATGGTTGGGCTCTGCAAAATAGTCGAGGTTGGCAACCCCAACTATTTTACCACTTAGCCAAATTTTCGAGCTCAAAATTTGACTCTAGGGTGGGTGGTCTCTGCAAAATAGTCGGGGTTAGCAACCCCAACTATTTTGAGCAGCATTTTGGTTAGCAGTTCAAAATAGTCGAGGTCGCCAACCCTAGCTATTTCGGTGGCCACAGTTACCAGGTCCAAAATAGTTGAGGTCGCCAACCCCGGCTATTTCGGTGGGCATAGTTACAAGGTCTCTAATTAGTTGGGGTTGCCAACCCCGACTAATTAGAAGAGTGCGTTTTTTTTTAAAATCGACCCAGTTTTTGGCCACACTGCTGACGTGGCCGAATCTGGGTCGATTTCTTTAATAGTTTTGGAAGTGGGTCGATTTTTGGGATTAAATATGCAAATGAGGCTATTTTGAAAATTTCTCCTAAATTTTAAATGGGCTTGAGATCCATTTATTTTTAACTTATTGTTTATATCGCATATCATAAGATATGAACCATATTGTAATATACATTAACTCAACAGATACATACATGAGATAACCATCAATTTCACTGCATCTCATATAAAGTGTAAGATGACTGTTGCATATATCATTTAATATTGACATAGTTGATAATAACTATGATGCAACATGCTAGTTTGATGCTAGATATAAGAGATTAAGTTACAGAGAATTGACTAACAGAGAATTTAAAACACAAACTGACACAGAATGGAATAAAGAGGCCATTCCATCAATGAACCAAATCAGAGGCAAAAAAAGATCTTTCATCCAGCGGGTAGTATGAAGAAACAAATAAGTATCACTTAAAACTATTTAGTGCATACCAATTCATCGCCTTCCCTGATAAACCCCTTGTCTTGTAATATCCGTGCAAGACCCCGCCACCACAACAGATCACTTGTAGAGAACTTCTGGGATGGTTAAATGGGCATTAAAACATACTTTCACTCAGAAATAAAAATAAAAATAAGAATAAACAACAAGAGGCTAAGATATTCTTTTAACAGCCAAAAAAGAAATAAGATAATTATCAACAGAAATCACAAGATTTATTAATAGCGCAAGGGCAAACTGCAAGGGAGATACTATGTAACCTTACATTTAAAAAGATAACTCCTCATTTTAACAAATTGTTTCACGATGAAACATGTCAATCAGGATTTTGCATCATGCAATCTGCTTAACTAAGTAGCTAGCCTACAAACTGCCTTATAAGCATGGGCTGACTATTTAATCAAATATCCGGAATGCTTCTCAATGACAAAGGATGTTCAAACATATGGTCATGGTGCTATATAAGCTGCAATCCTGCTTAACATAAAAAATTTACTAATTGGACATGGAAGTAAGTAAATATGTTAGAACTCCAATTGAGCTTTTAGAAGAAACATATAGAAGGAATAAGAAACAAAGTGACAGAAAAAGAAGAAATATATGACAAAAAGGAAAACCCATGGGAAAAAGAAGGAACAAATAACAGAAAAAGAATAGAACTTGAGAAACACAAGAGAGAACCATTTGCAATAGTGAAGGACAAAGGCAGACCCGCTTCATTTCGGGCTAAAGCTACAGTACAGAGCCACTGTGCTGCTTTAGATGCTTGAAGTACCACTTCAACCCACCTCAATCTATACTATAATGCACAAAAGCAGGATACAGCTCAATCTACACTGCACAAGACATGCATGTGTGTTCATGGTGTGTCTTGGCGTGTACATGCAAGCGTGCATGCGTGTGCAGAGTGGTTATACTAAACAACCGATGACATGAAAAAGGCAGAGATTTCAAGTGATACTACGTAGTTGGGGTGTATTATTCGAGGCAACTAACCTGCCCTCTTATTTTACTGACAAGCATCTTGAAGTTGGCTCTCTCATAGGGCCTCCTATGCTAGATTCACCGTGAATTGCACCATTGCGAAATACATGTCCGAAACTTCTATTTCCCTGCAAGGTTACATCTTCACAAAACAGCAACGATGAAACAGAATTTGCAATTCAAAACCAACAACAATTCCTTCTAAAAATAAAAAATTATAATAGCTTAAGGTGTTCTGTAGTTGGTTGGATCAGCGTCAGCCTCAAATGAGGCTAAGCAAATATGAGAAGAAACATTTCAGGAGATCATTACAAAAATAATCGCCTAAAAGTTAAAATACTTAGGAAGTCACAGAAACAAACTAAAAATGTACTAAAATGTGAAGTAAAGTCTTTTGCACTAAACCATACAAATTTTGATTTTGCAGGTACTTGTGCTAAACAGATAAGGTGACTCCTAAAAAAACTAAAAAAGAATACAAACTAAACTTTCCAACAAATATGCTACAGTAGCGCTACTTACAAATTGAACTTTCAGAGTATGCATGAAGGTAGCAGCTTCTTCTATTAGATTTTGCATTTTGGGAGGTCCATTAACGCACACATCACATCTGCAGATGAGAGATATGGGAACTTTTACAAAAGTAAAGCATATAAATATAAATAATCCATTTAAACATTAAAGAAAATAAAAATTGAAGAAGGAACAAGCAGATTAGAGAACTGCTTATTATTTAAATGAAAAGGGTGTGTGCATGTGTATATGCCTGCGTATAATATAATAGATTTCAGCATGTGTCATGCACACAAAGGGGAACTGTATCCAATAGTTAAGTTTAGCTGACCATCATTTTTTTGTGTGTAATCCTCGTTAGATTGATATTCTAATTTCAAATATTCATTCAAGATAGATAATAAATAAAATTTAAACAGTCCCTATTTTATATATTTTTCACATACTTGTTAGAGGAGAATAGAATTAGGTTAGCTACTTGGAATATAGGTACAATTATCGGAAAGACAATGTGATGCAGGACAATCATGGATCGTCCATCAAAAATTTTAAGATCTATTAGAATAATTTTAATTTTAGTAATATTTGATTTGATTCCATGTAATCTTTTTTTGTTAGGATTTCTTTAGGATTTGATTTTGAAATCTCTTTCTATTTTAGCTAGGATTTTATTTGATTGCATTTTTCAGCTTTGTTAGGTTTTGATTTGATTAGCATTTTTATTGACTTCCTTAAGTGTTTAGTTACTTTCTTTTCCTATTAATAAGAGATGTAATCCTCCATGAGGAATAGACATTGATGAATATAAAAAAATTGAGTTTGATCTTGAGTATGTAAATTGCTTATTGGCATGTGAAGTGTCTTTGGGGTGTGAAGCCCTTGCGTGTGAGGCCCCTAGGTGTGATGCCTAGTAACTATTAAAATTCTCTTTTAATTAACCTTCTCGATCATCCACCACTCATTTCCCCTCCAAAAGAATCCCCACCATCCAACCAAGTCAAAACACCTCCACATAAAAATATAAAAAAAGCTACTGTTCAACCTTGAACAGTATACCCATACTGTTCATCTTGGTAGCCTTCTTCGTCATGGATTTTAACCCCATTCCGCCAAGTCGACGATTCCTCGCCTACAGATCGAAGCCCTCGCGCCGCTCCCCATCACAATGGAATTAGTGGATATCATGCTTAGAAGAAAGATAAGTATAATTTGTTTACAAAAAACTAAATGAATAGGTGAAAAATCTAGAAAATTTGAAAAGACCGGATATAAACTTTGGTACACGGAAAAAGAGAAGAATAGAAATGGAGTGGGAGTCCTTGTAGATAACATACTAAAAGATAGTGTTGTAGATGTAAAAGAGTTGGAGATAGAATAATACTAATAAAAATGGTATTATGAGTAGAGGTTATTAATATTATTAGTACTTACACACCACAAGTAAGGTTGCCCGAGAGTACTA
Organism: Asparagus setaceus; assembly: GCA_012295165.1. Lineage (NCBI taxonomy): Eukaryota > Viridiplantae > Streptophyta > Magnoliopsida > Asparagales > Asparagaceae > Asparagus > Asparagus setaceus. The sequence goes on along the minus strand of CM022704.1, from coordinate 7,982,268 downwards.
AAAGGGAATTTTGAGATAATTAGATGAATTGGTATAAGGAATTTCATTAGAAGAGAAATTGCTTATAGAAGGGTATCTTAATGGGCATGTTGGTACCGGATATTAACGGATATGAGAGGATACATAGAGCTTCGGTATGGAGATAAGAACGATATGGGAAAATCAATTTTAGAGTTTACAACATTGTATGATTTGAGAATAGCAAATACACAATTTAGAAAAAGGATGAACACTTAATAACCTTTAAAAATAGATTTAATAATAGTCAAATAGACTTTTTCTTACTAGAAGAGTGGATATGTTAACATGCAAAGATTGTAAAATTATATCGAGAGAGTTTTACACAATATAGGTTGATGGTATTAGACATGTCTATCAAGACGAGAGTAGAAAAACTAACATGAACAAGAGACTAAAAACTAAATGGTGGAACTTAAAATGAGAAAATTTAATACATTTTAAAGATAAGATAATGAAGGAAGATATATGAAACATAGATAATGAGACTAATATTATGTGAAATAGCATGTCTTCTATTAAGAATGTGGCTAAAGATATACTAGAAGAATTTAAAGGTTGTAGATTAGATGGTAAGGAGAGTTGGTGGTGAAATGAGGCCGTGCAAAAGGCGATTAGAAAGAAGAAAATATTATATAAAGAGTGTCAAAAGTGTAGGAACAAGGAAAACTTGGAAATATAAGCTAGCGAGGAAGGAAGCAAACAGAGCGGTTAGTGAGACTAAATACAAAGCCTATGAGAAGTTCTAGAAGAAGTTAGAATCTAAGGAAGGAAAGAAAAATGTATATATAAGCTTGCTAAGATTAGAGAAAGGAAGAGTTGGAATTTGGATAATATTAAGTATATTAAAAGTGGAGAAATTATTCTTATAAATTGTTTAATAATAACCAAACAAGTGAGCAACATAAGAATTTGACCATATAGTGAATGATAGAAAACATAAATATTATCGAAAAGTTAGGATTAGTGAGGTTAAAGATGCTCTAAAGAAAATAAAAAGTGAAAGAGCTGTAGGGCCGGATAGTATCCCTATCAAAGTTTAGAAATGCCTTAGAGATATAGGCTTAGGATGGTTAACTAAATTATTTAATAAGATTATTGAGACAAAGAAAATGCCGGATGAGTGAAGGATAGTACTTTGATACCGATATATAAGAATAAAGGAGATATACAAAGTTGTTCAAATTATCATGGTATAAAACTTATGAACCATACTATGAAACTTTGAGAGAGGGTAATTGAGCAAATACTAAGAAATGAGACACGTATATCTAAAAATTAATTTGGTTTTATGTCCGGGAGGTCAACTATGAAACCTATACATATTTTGAGATGGTTGATGGAGAGATACAAAGAGAAGATAAAGGATCTACATATGCTACTCATAGATCTAAAAAACTTATAATAGAATGCCTAGAGAGGCAATGTGATGAGTTTTAAAAAGAAACATGTATCTAGTATATATATCGATTTGAATAAAGATATGTATGATAGAGTAACAACTAGAGTAAAAACTAATGAATGAGAAGCTAAGCCGTTTTCTATTACCATAGGTTTACACTAAGGGTCAGCCTTAAGTCCTTTTTTTTGCAATAGTTATGGATCAACTTATTAGGACATCCAAGATGAAATTCCATGTTGTATATTATTTAGATGATATAGTGATAGTTGACTAAACTAGAAGAGGTATAATTTTTAAAGTAGAAAGGTGGAGACAAGCTCTTAGATCTTTTGTAGTAAAACTAAGAAAAGAAAAGAGCCTATATTGCATATTAATGGTCAAGAAATATCGAAAAGTAATCATTTTTACTATTTAGGATGAATCATTCGGCATGATGGTGAGATTGAGGATGATGTTTTTCATCGAATCAAATCGGGATGGTTAAAATAGAGTAATTCGGGAGTCTTATGTGATCGTGAGAAATACCAATAAAACTAAAGGAAAAATTCTATAGAACGGTTATAAGACCAACAATGCTTTATGGGGTCAGAGTATTGGGCAATTAAGAAACAACATGCGAAAAAAATAAGTGTAGCAGAAATAAGAATGTTGCGATGGTCTTGTAGGTATACACTAAAAAATGAGATAAGAAATGAGTATATCCGTAGTAAATTAGAGGTTATTTCTATTAAGGATAAAATGAGAGAATTGACTAAGATGATTTGGTCATGTACAACGAAGACCTCTTAGTGCATCGGTTAGAAAAAGTGATAGTATTATAGTTAATGGGGCTAAGAGATCTAGAGGCAATGTTTTAAAAATAGGTTGATTTTATCGATTTGTCCCCGATATATAGGGTTTAGACAATGGCCTATATGATTTCTGCAAATATTTATCGCATATCGTTTTTAGCCGATTTGTCCCGATATATCGGTGTAAATTCGATAAAGCGGCCGATTTCTCCTAGGTTAAAAATCACCCGATTTTCTACAATTTACATTTTAAGTGAACCGGTTCGGGTTTGGAGGCAAAACCACTCTTTTTTCCATACCCAATCTGCATCCACTAAATAAAAACTGTGCTATCCTTAATTCCATACCTGATTTTCTACAATTTACATTCTATTTCACATCCGCTCATCGTGTAAACTGAATTCTATCTGCATGCTTGTTCTCTCTTGCAAATCGCTTGCAAATTTCGCTTGAAGTCCTCTATCGACGACCACTCTCAAAGACCCTCTCGATATTTCATTAAACGTGCTTAGGTTATATTTTAGAACATTACATTATATATGCTCACCATCCGACATGACACTCCGATTTTTACTACTTATCCCCGATATATCCCCGATAACCGGGATCCGATATGAATTTTAGCCATCCGATATATTTTCGATAACCGATATTTAAAACCTCGTCTAGAGGTAGACCTAAAAGAACTTGTTCAGAAGCAATTAAGAAGAATATAATTATGATTAACTTAACGAAGGAGATGACCCATAGTAGAATGGAATGGAAGAATATGAATCATGTAGCCACCCCTAAACATTTGGGATAAAGACTTTGGTGGTGTTGTTTAGTATTTAGAACTCAATGATAATTGGATATCAGGATATGAATATATTTTGGTTGTACTTCTAAATATGTAAATAGAATTGCTTAAACTAGATCTAGACAGATTGCAGTATATGATTAGAGTAGATAGATTCAGAATGCTTGCATGTAACATCATTCAAAAGCTTATATGTAACAGAACCAAGGAAAAAGAATTTGCAAAACCTAATACAAAAATCTAAGAATCGGCAGTTCGTACCATAGATGTCGGGAATGTGGGTCACTATAGCGAAGCACGACCCGTGTTCAATCACACCGAAATGTTGTACACTAGCGAATTGGGTCGCGCTCCCGTGCAACCCAGTTCACCAACTCCGGCGACCCGAGAGAATTCAAATTACTTAATATTTTGAAAAAAAAAACAGCTATTTTTTGAAAAATAAACAACAAAAAGTCTACCTTAATCACAACTTGAGAATTTTCTTACCATTATTGATCCTTGAATTTGACTCTTGCAGAAAATAGTACACTAAGGCACTCATAATCCTATTTTAAAAACTGAGCCTAAAGCATACCACGTTTCCTAGTATACCATATAGGCCTAGCCCCTCGTGCCTGAGATTCGAATAAGTGGCATACCACGCCCCGTTTCTCTCCGTGAAATGAATCAGGTTCCCATGCAATTGTGGTTCATACTAAACATATAAGTAACAGAACCAAGGAAAAGAATCAGGAAGATCTAATCAGGTAGCTAATAATCATACCAAAGATTACTCTTCTTATGAAATACAGCATACTTCTACAAAATGCTTGCCGATTGGAGATGGTTTTTGGAGTCTTGGACTTCCTGTGAAGAGACCTATTCATTTTTAGCTTGTTGTCCCATTAAAAGAGTCTAACTCATGTGCCTGCCTATACGTATCTTTTCCATCACGAAGTTAACAGTTATTTCCAAAAGAAACAACTTCTTGTTTTCCACTGAGTGATTCCTCTTGTTATTAAAGCAGTTGTTGAAGTCTGTGTAGAGTAACCAGTTGAGGGTGAGATGGGGTACATCGAAATTGCTAGACAGAGATGTCTATAAATAGCTAAGTGCAGGTCATTCAGGGCCATCAGCTTTAGAAACTTTCGTGTAACGATATAAATGGATGAAGTTATGATTGAACTATTGCATTCAACGCCCATTTATTTCTCCAACATTTTTCCATTTTTTTTTCCGAAAACCAAAGCATCAATCCAAGAATTTGATGCCCAACCCTCAGCCACCCAAAACATACACAGACGGCTCGACCACCCAAGCCCAGCCATTCCAACCACTCATATACCATTTTCACCTTTTTATGGTTATATGTAACAAAAAGTTTATTAATTAAGTTTTCTGAAGGGTTAATAGTCCTGCAAATTGTTATCCACATTTTAACAGTCTGCTCTCGTTTCTCCTCAAGAAAAAGGGTTATATGTGGGTACTGCTTTACCTAGTTTTTTTTCCACCCCCTTGTTTCGAGGGTTTGGAGATGTCTGCATGCATGTGTGTGGTTGAGTGTTCAGTTGCCCGCAGATTTTTTATCTTTGGTTTTTCTTTTTCTCTTTTTTAGTTGTAGGAATATCACTTTCACTCAAAAGTAGAATAAGTGTCCACATCTTTGGCACATCCAAATTTACTATAATATGACGTACATAATCATGATGACTTGAGATGCAAGTACAGCAGCATATAACTAGACATATCAAAATGTTTTTCCACAATAGGTCTTCAAAAGTTAAACAATACGCCTAAAGTGTATTAAAAAAAAAAGAAATTACTGAAACAACAGATACTGGTCTCAGTGTGTAAAGAAATTTTAAAAAGGAGCACAATAGAAAAAACAAAATAAACTAAACAAATATATCATGGAGAGACCATGCGAAAGCTTGTTGCTTGCTTTTCTCTCTTTCCAGAAATTATAGTATACTAGATCAATAATGCATGTTTAACCATGAACTATCTGAAATAAAGAGAGTACCAAAAGAAAAAAAAAGAAATATTTTATAAGGAAATGAGAGGAAAAAAAACAGGACATACGATTTACACTTATCATAGCTAAATTCCTCTCCGAAATATTTCACAAGTGTTTTAGCTCGGCAAGCTGCAGTATTCATACCATACCTGTTCAAAAAAACAGGACATACGATTAAATGCAAAAAAGATAAAGTCAATAAAAAAATAACAATTTTCTAGGGACAATTCAAAATACGCACCGATAGCAGGCAGAAAGCATTTTATATGCTTGTTTGGTTCGCTCTTCGCTTCTTTGACTCGGGAGAAGTGTTGGTATTCTCAACAAGTTGGCATATAAAGCTGTATCAGGAGGCTAAAATTTTAGATGTAGTCTGAAATCTAGGGTGAAGGAGAGGAATAATGATTTTATGTCTAAATCATTTATAGACAAATTGTGCATATCACAGTAAATACTGTAGTATTAGGATATACTGCCCTGCCCCTGTCTAAGGTATCTGAAAATTCTGACAGAGAAGAGACTCACTAAACAATGAGGATTATGTAAAAGCAATATCCTGAAAATGTAATAAAAAAATGTACTCACTACAATCTGCTAGTTTCCCATCTCTTCCAGCTCTCCCTGCTTCTTGATAATATGCTTCCAGACTCTGCAATCAAAACGACCATCATTAGATAACCATGGAATGAGTGGATACATATAAGAAAATGCATGAGGCAAACACACGCACGCACACATGCACACACAATATTCCAATAGCATTTCAAATCAAAGCAAATTTGCTTCAAAACTATCAACACTAGACATGTGCAAGAGTCACTAGAAGGAACATTACAGAGCATATATAACTACACGATTCTGTGGCAAACTAATGTTAAAACAAACAAATTTAGCTACATTGAGAATGTAATATAAACTCATCAATAAATGTGCTAACTGCTATGAAGAGAACTAAGAAGCAATTGAGTATAATCTGACCCCGACTGAGTAAATATTAAGAAACTACCACAAACTTGCAGAGTTTTCTTAGAAAACTATCAACAACAAAGCCTTTATAATTTATTCCAATTTTCTTATATAGACTATTTAGTTCAGGAAACTACCATGAAACCATTAAGTACTCATTTTTGTCCAAGATAAGCATGCAAGTAAATTGGCCCCTTAACCACTTACAACCACTTAATTCTCTACCCTCACCCACCCCCAAATTTTCATACTACTCTGGAAACTACATGCTCCTTTGAGCTTCATGATAGTGACTTCGAATAAACAAAGTTCATATTAGATTTCTGAAAAGATGGTGAAAGTTCATGATAATTTCTTAATGTTTACCCTAATTATATTCTTAAAGGAGTAAGACCTGTAGGTCAAATTCGTGCAATCAACAGGCACAGACTGGTTAATGGGAATGACCAGCTAGTATAGCCAGAAACCAATAGATAACGGGTCAAAGTAGTGTTCTCAGCCAATTGCTGCTATGTGAGATTGCAGACTTCAAATTATTTCGATTGGTTTATTCTAACACAAACAAGAAAAGTGATGGAAGAGAAAAGAGATCGCAAACTCTAAGAGTTCAAATTATTATTGGTCATCTAACACAAACAAGAAAACTGATGGTAGAGAAACTCAGAAAAGAGATAAAAAAAACTCTAAACATTTGGAATTCGAGGCAAAAAGCTACATAAACAGCATTTCACAAAGGTGGATGCAGCTTCCTTAATATCTTGGAGATTGCTGCGAGATTTTTATAATCGATCATGTACTTGACCTTGGCCAATTTTCATTTCTTTTCCTTGTAATATACATTTCAGCAAGGAAACAATTCATTTTCCTCCAGGAGAAAAAGTAACACAGAAAAAGGGAACTAGTATGTGGAATTAGTGTAAATTATTAATTCTCCCACAAATGTGGTACCCAATATGTAGCTACTTAATCTGTCTCCATTTTATTAACTTATATCAAAACTAAAGGGACTTTTCACTATCTATGGGCCGAAACTGCAGACCAGCATGGTAAATTACCCTATGTGCCAGCTGATCTTATAAATCTCTCCTCTTGCCCAAGTTGCCTTTTCTAGAGGGTCGACCTCCAATTGACCATCAGCCAGCATAGTCAGTTGCTCAACCTTGTCCTGGAGGGCCAGCGGCTGTTGTACAACACCTTTGAAAGGCTAAGGCTTGGTTTGACAAGTACAAAACTTAACTGGGTCAGTCCAGTTTTTTCCTTAACCATGCCAAAGTTAGTCCAAGGGAGGGTTGGTTCAAAAGGAAATTAGTTTAAGGGTCAAATTTTGAACTTAGATGGTTCAATTGGGGCCCAGTTTTTACGAAACTAAAAACTAGTTGTTGGGCCAAGGTTGCATCCACTAAAACTAGTTTTGTGGAGTTGTCAAACACAACCTAAGGTAATGTAGATGCATTCTAATCATGAAATCTATAAATGTAGTCCTGGCTCTTATAGTTTTAAATATTATCAGAAGTTTCCTTTTTTGGAATACACATTACTCACACAAATTCTGCATGATTTTTACTTGTCTAACATGTATACATACAATAATTAGATTTTATTTCTGTATATATTTAAGCTTGATCCATTTTCATGACAACCAGTAAATGAAGATTTGTTCATGAGAAAAATAGCCAATATTAGGTAAAATGTGAATATTTACATGTAAGCTCATATGTTACCAGGACTGAAACGCGAAGCACAGTATTAAAACAAACACTTCTACTGATATTTATTTGTCTTTATACTAAAGTTGTTGGAAATTGTACTGTAGATGCTACATTGTCATCTACAATGCAACTCCAATAACTTAGGGTCTGTTTGGTTGTTTTTCATAATTATAAGGAAACATGTTTCCTTCACTTTTTGCGTTTCCTTCACTTTCGGGCCGGTTTGGTTCATCAAGAAAAGCCCAAAAACTTATTTCCAAGCCCACTTTGGAACAAAAAGTGGCCCATTTCTTTGTTCTCATTTGTTTGCTTCGTTATTTCATCGTTGGGAAAATTTCCATCCAAATTGCGTTCCACGTCAGCTTTACTCGGAAATGCATATCTAAGCTCAGAGCTCCGAATTGAGAGGAAATCACATTAAAAGCAATTAAAAAAATGGGAGAGGGGCCTTTTGGTTTCCAGCTTGCAGAATTGGGGGGAAACGTTTTAGGGTTTAGAGTTACCGCCCTTTCTCCCTCCATTTCACTCTCTCCCGCGCCTCCATTGCTCAAAAAAAAAAAAGCTAGGGTTTTTCTTGATCTGGATTATTCTCGCTATAGGTTTGATCTCTTTGCTGTCTTAATGGAGCCTAAGGCTGGTCTGTTTGCTGTTTAGCCCTTGAAATTGAGCAATCTCACAAAGATCCAACTGTTGGGTGCTCGATTTTTCTCAAAATTGCGACTTCCTGCTTTGCACGCTTTTAAAGCTTCATCAAAGGTAAATTCTTGCAAATGCAACCCCCTTCTGTGAATTGAAGAATAAAACAATTATGCCTTTTAGGTTGCTGATTGAAATTACAGCTTAATAATACTTGATTATTGCATTATTTGGTATTTTATGGTATGATTTTCTAAGCTCTGTGACTGCACGTCATATTTGGGAATTTTGACTAGGAATTTGTATGGTATTTATTCAAGAATTAGCACTTTAATTTTCCTTTGACTTGCCTATTTGTCACGTATGTAGCAGGAAAAATCAGTGATCTAATACTATTTAAACATGTTTAAAGCCTCTCAATCCAGAGCAGTATATTTCTAGTATGTTGAGACTTAGTTAGGTTGTCTTGCCCTTCCATGCTCAGGACTGTCAAGATTATTGTCGAGGGACCTTGTATCTAAATCACTATCCTCATACTGATCTAATAGCATCCTATTAAGCTATTTGTCGTTCTCTAATCTGAATATTAGACTATAAGCGAAGTGTGTTTTTGGTCATTTGTCGAGTCAAATGATAAGAAGACTTCAGTATTAGATTGCCAGTAGAAGGTAAAATTGATATCAATGTTGGTGCAAGGCTGAAGTTGTTTGTAGAAATTTTCCAATATAAATGATGCCTTCTAATTTTGGAATCTTGTTGTAGAAATTTTCTCGTATTTGCTTCCTTCAAATTCCTTCTAACTCTCGTACTAAATTTTCTAAACTCTGTGATTGCATGTCATGTCTTGAGAAATTAATGCAAATGTATGCCTGTTCTTGGAGAATCACACATATGAATTTGAAGTTCTCGTGCAGGTTCCCACTAGTTTTTTTTCTTTTCTTTTGTACACTATCAAATTCCTCATGTAAAAGCGTAATAGTTAAATACAAACCTAGGCACTAATTAAGGGTATTTCCTCTCTTGGCAATCATTTTGGGAAAATCAAATGAACCTTTGCTTTCAAGTTAGTTCCTAGACCTACTAGTCAAAATTATGGCATGTTTTTATTCTTTTATTAGGTTCATTAAACCTTTTAAGCTAGTGATGGTCATATATTTGAAGTATTATTTACTATTTGTGTATGTTTATTTAGTGTTAGTAAATGTTGGTTGCTATTTTATAGATGTAATATATTAATTTCATATGGAAATCATATGTAATATTTAAAATGATGAATTTACATTATTAATTTAATGTGGGATTTTAATAATTTAATGTGGGTATTGTAGATGGATGATGATTGTTATGAAGAAGAGATTGTTTTCAGAATGTGCTCTGGGGTTGCATTTTCTGTTTTATTAATAGTATTTACTTTCATGAAGAGAATGCAATGTAGACGAGAAGGTTACGCCATGGTCCTAGTGAGCAAAAATATTGGACTAGAAAATAGAATGGCACCCATGGATCGTATTTACAATGGGTTTAGTAATAGTTGTGTAACCTACGTTAGAATGCGTAGTGGGCTTTTATCAAACTTGCAAATATCATGAGAAAAAGAAATCAGTTAAAGGACTCGAGGCATGTTACTGTAGAGGAGCAACTTACTATGACATTGAACATCTTGGGCCATAAAACTAAGAATAGAATCATACAATCACATTTTATTAGATCCGAGAGACGTGAGTAGATATTTCAACAATGTGCTCAAGAAATATGTTATTTATGTGGATGGTACATGAGGCAAGCACCCAATGAAGTGCCACCGGAGATTTTTAACCCACGATACTACCCTTATTTCAAGGTACATCATCTCTTCTTTATAAATAAGTACACATTAATTAATCACATAACATGGGTATTTAGTATTGTGTTATGCTTTATAGGATTGTATTGGTATGATAGATGGCACACATATTGATGCAATGCTTCCTCGCTAGCCTTGTTGCACGCTGGTCGCAAAGGAATCACACGAATGTGCTAGCAACTTGTACCAAACAAGTTGTTCATATAATGTGATAGCGGTGGTGGTAAGGTTCGAGATCCTACAAGATGTCTTATCTAAACCACAACTATATGGGTTGAGAGTCGATGATGGTAATTTCAACTAAAACTTTAAACTTGATGCATTTAATTAATATAATATTATTTACAATGCAAAATGAAAACTATCTCATATGCATACTTGCACGTAGGTAAATATTACTTATGTGATGCTGGTACACAACAATGCTCGGTTTCATCTCCTCTTATTAGGGTGTCCGATATCATTTGAACAAACATAGAGGGAGATTAATAAATAATAAAATAGAATTATTCAATCTTAGACATTCATCTTTGAGATCTAAGATTGAATCTTCTTTGGGATATTGAAGAATCATTTCAAGATTCTTTCCGCTAAGCCCCATTACCCTTTTCCCACACAAGTACATATTGTCTTGGCATGCACGGTTCTCCATAATTATATTGCAATTGTTGACCCTAATGATGACATACTAAATGAGGCCATCAACATTGCAGAGGATGATGGTGATAAAGCAAATGAAGATGAAGACATTATAGTTGATTTCTCTCAAACTCAGACCCAAAGGAAGCAAACACACTCGAGAAACGATTGGAAGGCACGTAAAGATCAATAAGCTTGGGAAATGCTGGTCGATTATTGTGGACTGCATCACGGTGGGGACACTTCGAAACTTGAATTTGATAAGTGTTAGAGGGTATTTGTAATGATGCTTGTTATGACATTGTATTTTCTCTATGTTGAGGTTTGCAGTTAGTAACGTACTTTAAAACATGATTATGTGTGTAAAATTATTATTTACTACTTGTGTGGTAACTGTGTGTTTTTTCCTTAGTATGATTGTTGTCTTGTTGTGTATATATATTTTATTAGTTTGTTTTTCCTTAATTTTATACTACTATTGATAACATATGCTTTTACTCACAATTATTGTATGTATATATTCCTCTATTTTTATTCTTAGATATGGCCAACAACTTGAATTCGTTGGAGTTAATAGTGGCAATGGTAAAAGTTGAAATCCCTCCCAAGTTCGGGAACTCCAAGGAACACAATACCATGTAGGTTTCAACATGAGTTTCATACCTTATCAAACTAGAGAGTTTGGACAAGCTCCTAATGCATTTATCAACATGCCTAATTTGGACGATACATACTTTAAGATGCAGCAACCACCATCCTTATTTATGACACTGCTCAATGCACCTCCACTTTTACATCAACATGTTCAAAGCCCTCATAATAACCTTGATAATATATCTCCAAATGAATCAGGAGGTAAGGGAGTATGTCCTAAAGGTGGTGAAACTTCATCCCCAAAACAAACAAAAAAAAGAAAATGCTTGCGACAAAGACAAGAAAGAATGTCAAAGTCCAAAAGAAAGGGTCTAAACACGGATTTTGGGACATGCGATATGACGATGTAATTATTCCCTATCTTGCGTGTTTGGCTAAAAGGGGTTTAAAGTGGACAAAAGCTTCAAGAAACCAAATTTTATAAAATGGCAACTAGCGTGGTAAATGAAGCATTTAATAATCGACTTTGATGGAGATAAAGGGATGAACCATATGAAATGTCTCGCATACAAGACTTAGAGACATGCAAACATGTCGTAATCTTAATGGTGCCTAAGGAATGAAGAGACAATAACCATCAAAATGGATTCGACAATTTTGATAGATGGCTAGAGGTAAACATTACTTACACCATCTATTTTTCATTATCTCATTTTTCCTATATTAAAAGTTCTAAGTTAATGATCAAAACAATAAACCCTTAAAATTTTATGTCATGTAGGACAAGACTCTTAGCAGCTCTAAGCTTAGGGAGTACATCAACAAGCCTTTACAACATTATGATGATCTTTGCATATTTATTGTGATGATCAAGCTAAAGGGGACTATGCAAGAGATGCGTATGAAAAGTTTGGGGGTTAGTTCTAATATTAATCTAGAAGAAGAAGATGATGATGGATCTATCCCCAACCAAGACTATGCTACTGTTCAATTCGAATATGACCATGACACTCTAATTCAACTTAAGGAACCATCCATGCCCACTAAATATAAGCCTAAAAGTACTTTGAACAATGCGAAGGTGCTAACACAAGGGTCGCCAAGGGAAAGAATGTGAAGTCTAATGTTGACATTGAGCTCATGCGAGATGGTGAATGAGGTAAAAGCATTCTCTTCCTCTTTAAAAATGTAAATATGCATTGGACAAAGAAGTTAGCCAATGCTATATTTGCACATGAAAATGACTATCCTATTGCCATCCTTGATAAATTTTATGAACAATTAAATGCCAATGAATCACATGCTAGGCTATTTATTGGGAGGCCAAGGATTATGCAAAAAGAAGTGTTGAAAAGCTTCATGGTTGGTCAAACAAATACATCTAAAGTGGATTGAGGATGATTATGCCATGCTTTTAGGAACATGCTTTGGGTTTCTTATTTTCTTGGATTTTTGTGGTAAAATGATGCTTTTGGGATAATAACTGCTAAATTCAACCTCAAATTGTGAGATATATGTGGCTATCTCTACTTTTGACTAGAACAATTTACTATATTTCATTTTGTATGTAAGTGAGCTTGACATATGCTCATACTTTGTTGTTTAACTTGTTTCTCTGGTTTATGGTGTACATGATGAAAACTATGAATGTTATGTAGTGGTTAATATGGTTATGTCTAACTGTGCCAAGAACAATGCAGAAGCGTTATGTTAGATGTTTTTTGTGGTACTGCAATTACATCCTTCATATTGTTGGCTAATGCATGTACTAATCGTCATATGTTATTATTCTTATGATTGACAAGAGCCTTGTTGAGAATCAAATTGAAATACTATTTAGATGGTTGGACAAATATCAGAAATAGTAACTTGAAATCAGATTTCTGGTCCTGGTCATCCATTGTTTTTATTTATTCTTTTTTACGTAGACTATGATGAAGGTCAAAATATGAGAAATAGCAACCTACATCTACTATTAATATGTATTGGATGACTTTCTATGATGAAAATGATCAATACATTATTTGATTCGAGCCTATATGCCATATTCATATTATATGGCTATGTGTTTCTACAATTGAGGGATTCATGCCTAAAAATTTCTACATGATTCATTCTATGTATTATTGCCATATTCCTCTTATATGACCGTATTTCTATATTTCAATGGATTCTTGATCTCATTTTGTAGTTGTTTCTATTACTTTCATGTCCTTTTTTCCTTGTGATTCTATGTTTTCATGTTATATGCAAGAGATTGTTGAGGTGGATGGTGTTTATGGCTTTCAAAGTGTTCAGGTTGTGAAGTAGTGTGATTTCCTACATCAAGTTGATCATGGATTCCATTGTATTATGACATTTGTCTCATAAACTTGTATCTCCAGGTTTTGAGCCTAAACAAGATTTGGTTCGGAGCATTTTTTTCAATATTCATCTTAAATTGGCTATCTATGTTTAAATTAATGTACTAATATTGCATGCTGGTTTTGATTTCATATACTTGTTGCTTCTAAGTTTTTCCTATTAAGTTGAGTATATATTGTTGAAAATTGGGTTTCACGCTTAGAAATGGCTATGATGAAGGTCAAAATATGAGAAATAGCAACATACACCTTTTATTAAGATGTATTGGATGACTTTCTATGATGATAATGACCTATAACATAATTGATTCTGAGCCTTATTACCATATTCATCTTATAGGATAACTGTTTTCTCTATTTATGTTTCATGTACTTTGTGAACCTCAGTTTTCAGGTTCTGAGCCTAGTCTGATTTCATTCTTCTCTCAATCATGGATGCATTTTCTTACATTTCCATAGTGCAAACAACAAATGTTACAAAAAAGACATGAAGAAGAAAAAATACGAGTACATGTGCTCCAATTTTCCATATCATTACTTCTTGCTTTGCTTCTTTCAATTGTCTCCTCAATTGCCTCTTATTACTATCTCCGACAATTGTTTCATCTTCATGAGCTGAATGATTGTTCAGACCATGACCTTCTTGAGCCCATGAGAAGAAATTGCATTGTCTACTTGGGTAATAGGTGCAACCCCAAAAATATTTCCCTTTGTTCCTTCCTCTAACACAAAGCTTCAGCAGAGTATTGGCTTTGCAAAAGCATTTAACTTCATAATCTTCCATAGCCTCAAGTTTGATCATTGGTTGATTCTTGTAATTTTTTTGGAAAATTTTCATCTTGTGCAAGTAGAGCATATGTATTAAACTTGTATGAGCTATGAATTTATAAGCTCAAGTAAGTCCAATTTTGACTGTTGCCTCAATTTGACCATTGCCCAATCTTGAGCATTGCCCCAATAGGCCTTTCTTTCATTGCTCATGGGTATGGTTACCACCCATAACGGTAACAAAAAAATTTATCTTTAGTGAGAGGTAATCTCACCATGATGAATATATTCCTTTGTTCAAACATATTTCACCACCAACCAAACACAAGAAACTCAAGAAATCTAGGTCATAACCAATTGTTTCCCTTTATTTTTATAACCATCCAAACAAAAGAATAGCGTGGAAATTGATTTACCCCCATGTTTTTAATGCAAAACAAACAAACAAAAACCCATTTCTAGGCAACATATGGAAATCACCGGAGATTGGTTTTAACATGGAATTATATTTCGTTAGTTGAGAAAAATAACCAAACAAGCCCTTCATGGAAAAGTGATTTTGTGCTTGTTTCACCAAAAAAAACATAGGGTATAAGTATTTTCACCACTTTCCTTAGTTTCGTTCAACTTGAAAAGAGAAGAAAGCAATTGATGTGTGCATAAATTCCCTCATTTTCTATTGTTCGGTTCAAACTATAATAATAAAAAAAGAAATCATGGTTGTGATCACCATGGTGTGCTTACCACCCATATATAGGACAAACCTGTTGCCAACATAAATCGAGGGGTGAACATACTAACCATCACATAAAAATGTTTAAAATTTTGAGGGACTAATTTGCAAAATTGTTTAAAGATTTGAGGTAGTAATTTGCAAATTGTTTAAAGATTTGAGGAACTAATTTCAAAATATGAACATTTGTGGGAGAAATTTCAAAACGTTTAAAGATTTGAAGGACTAATTTTAAATTTGAGGGCATAATATTTATCCCAAACATAGAGAGAAGATTCTGTTATGCTCAGATTTGGTCACTATCGCCATAGTATATCTCACCATGAAATCTATAGTAGCAATGTTGGCCGCATGTATTGCCTTGCCAATATATTACCAGTATAAATTTTGGTTGCATACATTAAAAAAAAAGACCATCATCATAGCACCATCACATGTAACTAATATCATACCAACCATTTCAATAAACTAATTAAAAATAATGCTAACAACTCTCCCAAGAAATATCATAAAAACCACGGAAAAGAATGAAAACAGCTATCTAATTTCCAATCTTTGTCAACTCATCAGGTATCAACCCATCAAACGAATTAGATATAATAAAGCAACACACCATAGAGTACAATTCACAAGTAAGAAAATGATTCAACTTGATGCTTCTTTTAGGTGCACAAAAATGACAAATGTTTTCAATTAGCTAGTTCTAGGTCTCCATTATCGGCAATCAGCCCAAATACCCATTCAAGGAAAAGGTATGAACTTTTGCACATTCAAGGTCACAGGACTTCAAAATATACACATGTAGTGACCCATGAAAATGATCACCAAAAAAATCATTTTCAAGAAAGAAATAGAAAAGGAAACAAGGGCTAAGAAATTAGCTTTAATTAAGTTTCAACTTTCAATAAGGAGTTAACAAAGGAAGAGGCGAGTTCAAAGCTAGATCTCAGAAGGAGTTGCTCAATCTAGGATCTCGTTAGATCTTAGAAGCAAAGATACAATTTTAAAGCTAGATCAAACACCCAAATCGTCCAACGAACAATTGCAGCAAAGACAATTTTAGAAAGCCAACAAACAATCACAACAAGATCAAGCAAAATGGAAATCAAAAAACCATTTTCCCCGATTTCTTCTAGGATTTTTTCATTGTGAGAGAGCAATGGAAGCGGGAGAAAATGTAGGGAAATGGGGGAAATGAGAGAGAGGCTGTGGTGATGGAACTCAAGCCCTTTTCTCTCTTTTATTCAACTGAGAAACCCAAAACCTTTGGGTTGAATTTTTTATTCCATAGATGTCAGGTTTCTGCCAAAATAGGTGGTTTTGTAAAGGAAATCAACTTTCGTTTTATGATGACATGCCATGCGGTTTCTTCCCCTCTTTCCTTTTTTATTTTTGTTATCCAAACATAAAAAAATGAAATAAAGTGGCAACTTTTTGGGGTTTTCCTTGGATGTCAGTTTTTCTTTTGGGTTTTTCAGCATTTTTTCAACCAACCAAACAGCCCCTTAATATAAAACTAAATAAATATAGGCTTTTATCTTAAACCCAAACTTATACCCCCACTTTATTCTTAATCCCAACAACTTCCAAACTTATTTCCTAGGCCCAGATGTTCGACCAGCTTTTAATAAAATAATATAATAATATAATATAGTATAATATAAGGATTATTTGCTTCTCTAGAAAAAGAATTATTTGCCTACCTATTAACCCAAAGTATTGCTCTCATTTATTTCTAAACTCATTCACTTAAAAATCACTCCTTATACTACATACTAAAACAAAAGAAAGTTCCATTGTTCATATGCACAATTCATAACAGTTATAAAGAAAATTTCAACCTACAAACCCAAAGTTTTGCCCCTCTTTTGCTTTTAAATCCACCCATTTTTGTTTCTTTCTATAAGTCCAAATTTTACATCTCATTTATTTTAAATCACAAACTTTCCAAAGTCACTCTCGGATGGAATTTTTACTTATAGAGTTTTGCCCCATTTATTTTGACCTGTGGATTTTACTTATAAGTTATAAATAACAAGTTTTACCCTAGATTATTTTTAAACCCACCCCTTCCAAAATCAATTTTAGATGCACTTTTGCCCATAAAATCAAAGTTTTCCCCATTTATTTTAAATTGATTACTTCTAACAAGGGTTTTGTGCTATAAACCAAAAGTTTTACTTCATTCTTTTAAACCGCCCACTTTCAAAATCACCGTTAGACTAAAAAAATGAATTATTTATAAGCCCATTTGTAAAGTTCTTTGGAGTTGTAGTGTGGATAATAATTGCAAAGCATTCTATGGGACCCAAAACAAGTAAGCAAAGGGTTTTGTCTATAAATCCAAAGTTTTACAGAAGTTGTCTTGTATATACTACAGTGTCATCTGATGCAACTTCAATAACTTAGTAAAAATTAAATAAATATAGGTCTTTTATCTTAAACCCAAACTTTTACCCCACTTTATTCTTAAGCCCAACAACTTCCAAAATTATTTCCTAGGCTCTAGATGTTCCACCAACACTACTAAAATAATATAATAATATAATATAGTATAATATAAGGATTATTTGCTTCTTTAGAAAAAGAATTATTTCCCTAGCTATAAACCCAAAGTTTTGCTCTCATTTATTTCTAAACTCATCCACTTCTATAATCACTGTTTATACTACATACTAAAACTGAAGAAAATTTCAATGTTCATATGCACAATTCATAACAGTTATAAAGAAAATTTCTATCTAAAACCCAAAGTTTTGCCCCCTCTTACTTTTAACCAAGCATTTTTTCTTTCCTATAAATCCAAATTTTAGATCCCATTTATTTTAAATCCCCAACTTTCCAAAGTCACTAACAAATGGAATTTTAGCCTATAAAGTTTTGCCCCATTTAGTTTTGACCAAGGTTTTTTACTTATAAATAAAAAGTTTTACCTGATTTATTTTTTAAACCCACCCAGTTCCAAAATCACTTTTAGAGGCAATTTTTGCTCATAAGATGAAAGTTTTCCACATTTATTTTAAACTAATTACTTCTAACAAGGGTTTTGTTCTATAACCCAAATTTTACCTTATTTTTTAAACCCACAGACTTTCAAAATCACTGACTCAAACAGTTTCTATGAATTATTTTATAAGCCCATTTGTAAAGTTCTTTGGAGTTAGACCCAAAGTCTTACCTTCAATATATTTTTAAACCCAAACACTTGCAAAATCAAACTCAGACCCAAAAAAACTCCATTGAATTTTTTTTCAACCCACATTATATATTCTTTGGGAATTGCATTGCGGATAACAACACTTTTCCCCATAACCCCTAAGTTTTACCCCCATTTAGTTTTAAACTGATTCACTTCCCAAGTCACTTTTAAACCCATAATAGTCAAATGAATTATTTTTGAACCCGCTTTGTAGTTTGGTATATGGTGAAAGTGGCTATATCTTTTTGTAACTTGCTATATTTTTTATAAATTGTTAGGTGTATGATGTAACTTAATGTTTTAACCAGTATATCTTTGCCTTTTTTTCATGCTAATGTCATGGGATCGCCAATTGTAGATGTTCTTTTGCCTATAACCAAAAGTTTTTTTTTACCCCTCCACCCGAACACATTTTATTTTAAAACTCGTACTTTTTCCCAGAAAAGGTTTTTGTGTATAAACTAGAAGTTCACTTCAGATCCAACATACTCAAAATAAAACCGCATTGTATGTTAGCAATTGGTATTGATGTAATGTTGCTATATTTTGCTTTAACTTGCATTTTTTTTGTTGAAGTTACTAGGTGTATGACTATGATGTATTTCTAAACAAATGCTTAAACTGTTATTTTTTGGCTTTTTCCACACGAATGCCACGGCATTTTTTGCTTGTTCATATGACTAGATGTGTACAGTGATTATATCCTAACCTATGAATTAAACCATAAAGAAAGAATACAAAAGAGGCATCACATGAAAAATGGGGAATAGTTTTAGGAGCCAGTTTTAGCGAGAGAGTCAAGTTTATCAGCAGCTACTTACTGGTCAATCTATTTTATTTTATTTTTTTCAGAGAAGGGTATTTCTGTGAGATTGTGGAGTTGGATTGGCAGATACATTAAAGTTTAGGTGTAGGTGTGAGGTCACCAACTGAGATTAGTTAAATAATTGATTGGCTGCTCCTAGCTGGCATGCGTAAATTGACCTAAATAAAAGCATTGCTGCCATTTTGGTGTTTCAGAGTTAGCGTTTTATATACAAATATTTTCTAAGATACCCAATCAAAAATACCCACCTGCGGCCAACCATAATGAAAAATTCTTCGAACATTTGACTTGTCAATCCCCATCCCAAAAGCACTTGTTGCGACAACAACCTGCAAGGGAGGGGTTACATTATTTTCTAAATTTAAACCATATATGAGTACATAACATAATGAAAAGCCGAAGTTCAAGTGCATTTTAGCAATAGGAAAAAAAATCAACAAACTTAACGGCAGTTCATTCAGGTTACACCTTCTTTACTTTTCCTAGAGAAGAATTCACTTCATTCTTTCTAAGTGTAATATAGTCTACTGTAGTTTCATTTTAGATCCAATAAATAATTTCTTCACCAGTAAAAAAATGCTTATAAACTATAATATACAACTAGAAGTTTACTATTTTAGATCCAATAAATATTTCTTCATCAGTTAATCTAATTTTTCATCAGATAAAATTTCCACCTTAAGTGCAAACCTCCTAATGGCAAGCACTATTCCACCCCTAGCACTACAATTTGGTTTGACTAGATATGTCTTGTTCGATATGCTTTTCTATAAATTGATCAAAGACAAAAAGTGACCTCATACAATGTGCATAGGTAATGCAATAACTGAGTAAGAAACCCCTCTTATCAGATTAATTTGTAAGGAAAATAACATTACAGAAATATTATAATATCATTAAACGAATAACCCGATACGCAGGCTGGATTCAAGGTTTTCTTAAAGCATCATTTTAGTTCTGCGGAATTATTACACAAGATTATCATTCTATGGGCATGTTTGGCAACTTTGGATTATAATCCACTTGGCTTATGATCCACAAATGGCTTATAAATCAAGTGGATACTAATCCAAAGTATTTGGTAAATATAATGGATTATAATCCATTTCCAATGGTAGAGTGTTTGGCAAATGGGTGGATTATAATCCATCCTTATTGTCAAAATGACCAAAAGGGGGTTTAAGATAGAGAAAGAGGGCTTTGGAATTTTCTTAAATGCCAAGGGGTAAAGTGGTCTTTTACTTGGTCAAACTATGTCACTTATAAACCACCAAAAAATAAGCTGGGTTACCCCAGCTTATTTATTTTTGGCTTATAAGCCAAAATAAGCTGTTTGCCAAAGTGGTAAGCCACTTTGACCAGTTGCCAAACATACTCTATGTTCAAGAAATCCTCACTACTCATACTTTACATACAATAATGTCAATAGAAAGGTCTCATCAAAGGAGAAGCCCGCTTAAGTAAATGAGTACAAGCAATGTTAGTTTCTTTTCCCCTGCAAACATTAGGTTCCTTACGTTGACAAACAATTCTAATTAAAAGCTAGTGTTATCAAAGGGAAAAACACAAAATTGGCCAAATGAAACCTCAGTCTGGAAAGGAATATGAAATTTAGGATGCATAACAAAGACTCAAAACAGGAAATCACTTCCAAAGTTCCTTCAATCCTATAAATTGGAGATTCACATGAAGTCCCAACTAGACACAAAACCTATAGATATTTAGGGCAAACAAAGCATTATGGTCTCCAAAACAACACCACCACTTATGAATGCAACGAAACTCCTTTTGTTACAATTTCATGGAAAAATTTAAGAAACAATTTCCTTAATTTCAAACAACAAATGCCATATATATAATCTGACAGAGAACACTTCATCCACTCACTAGAAAAATATTATAATTATAATCTAAATAATATAAAATATTATAATTATAATCTAAATAATATTTAATAGTATGCTTCTAGGAAAACAATCTTTATTTCCTTCAATTTCAGGTTAATTTAAAACCTATTTCAGACATAATTTAAAACCTCTTTCAAACAAAAATGAATAATTTATCAAAAGAAAATTTATATATTTTAATAAATTTTCACGTTAACACCTCTGCCCCACCTGTGCAATAAATTTGGCTCTAGTAGACAAGACAACAAATGCACATGCACATGAACAAGCAGAACAATGACTCTATTTCCAAGGAGGAAAAAGTTATAATCAACGGAAGGATGCCAGAGAATCATAAGGCCCATCTCTAAAATACAATCATAGTAATAGCATATCATAGCACAAAGTGCAGAGCTCCAGGGTCTTCACCTATTAGCTTTTGCAATCTAATGAAGAGATTGAAAACTCATGGATCATGGAGCTAGCTCATGCACAAATAATAGTTAAGTTTGTGATTTAAAGTATACGTCACATAGTACCATTGAAATCATGGAGAAATAAGAAATGTATGATTCTTACATAAATTATTTTTCCAATTAAATGTTTGGTAACAAATTACAATACATTACCAAGATGAGCGAGCTACCATATTTATTTAATAAACAATACTGTGAGAATATCATATTTAAAGTAGAAACAAAAAGTTAACTTTTGCAGTTGGTTTTTGCAGTTGGTTGTGTATTCTAAACAGGGTATCGTGCACAAACCAATATCTTAGTACAACTATAGAGTATTTTGAATATTGTGTCAACTGAAAGCCGTAAAGTTACATGTTCTAAGCTGCCGTAAAGTTACATGTTCTAAGCTAAGACACAAGTGTAGAATGTCTATGTAAACCCAAACAGTTACATTCAATGTTAAATATTCCACTTGAAGACAGTCTAGATTACCTGCAATGAATTTTGAAGGAACTCCTGATGAACCCGCCTCAGATGTGCTTTTGGCAGCTGCAGATTTACATATGTTAATTTCATATAAGACTATAGAGCATCCTGCATTATATGATGATGGGAATAATATTCACAAAGAAGGTTGCATTTAAACAAAACTCACTCAACATGCCATAATATAATATGAAATAAGCAACTTCAATCATTTAGAAATTAATGATACTGCACATATAATATAATTAAAAGAATTAGTTGATACTCATGCTGCTTCAGGGTTTTATTAAAGCCTCACTTTAGTTCTGTGGAATTATTACAGAAGATTATCATTCTGTGTTCCAGAAGTTCTCATACTTCAAAAACAATAAAATCAATAGAAAGGTCTCATCAACAGGAGAAGCCCCTTTGAAGTTACTGACTACAAGAAATGTTGTTTTTTCCCTTACAAACACTAGGTTTCTTATGCTGATAAACAATTCTAATTAAAAGCTAGTGATACTAAAGGAAAAAGCACAACATTGGATCCTTGGTCTAGAAAGGAATATGAAATCCAGGATGCTAAAATAGGAGATCACTTCCAAAGTTCTTCCAGTCCTATATATTGGACATTCATATGAAATCCAGGATGCTAAAATAGGAGATCACTTCCAAAGTTCTTCCAGTCCTATATATTGGACATTCATATGAAATCCAGGATGCTAAAATAGGAGATCACTTCCAAAGTTCTTCCAGTCCTATATATTGGACATTCATATGAAATCCAGAGACTCTAGACTAGATATAAAACATATAAATATTTAGAGCAAACAGGTTTCATGGTCTCCAGAAACAACAATACCACTTATTTATGTAAAGAACTTCCTTTTGTTACAATTTAATAGAAAATTTTAGAAATCTATTTCCTTAATTTCAAACAACAAATGCCATATATATAATCTGACAGAGAACACTTCATCCACTCACTAGAAAAATATTATAATTATAATCTAAATAATATAAAATATTATAATTATAATCTAAATAATATAAAATATTATAATTATAATCTAAATAATATTTAATAGTATGCTTCTAGGAAAACAATCTTTATTTTGTTCAATATTAGATGAATTTAAATTTCAAACAAAACCAATAATTTATCTAAAGCATTACATATTTTAATAAATTTTCACGTTAACACCTCTGCCCCACCTGTGCAATAAATTTGGCTCTAATACTGACAGTTAACAGATGCACATGCACATGAATAAGCAGACCAATGATTCTATCTCTAAGGAGGGAAAAGTTCTAATCAACTGAAGAATGACTCAGAATTGTAAGGTAGCTGTTCTCTCCAAAATGTCATCATAGTAATAGCATATCATAGCACAAAGTGCAGAGCTCCAGGGTCTTCACCTATTAGCTTTTGCAATCTAATGAAGAGTCCAGAACCTCAAGGATCATGAAGCTAGCTCCATGCATAAAATAATAGTTAACTTTGTTTAAAGTAGATGTTACATAGATGCCACTGAAATCACGAAGAACTGAGAAATATACGATTATTAAATAAATTATTTTTCCAACAAAATGTATGGTAGCAAATCACAATACATTACCACGATGAGTAAACCACCATATTTGATTAATAATATGCTATTGTGGGAATATCAAATTTTAAGTAGAAACAAAAGTTAACTTTTGCAGTTGGTTTTGCAGTTGGTTTTGCAGTTGGTTGTGTATTGTAAACAGGCTATGGTGCACAAAGCCATTATCTTCGCACAACTATAGAGTATTTCGAATATTGCATCAACTGGAAGCCGTAAAGTTACATGTTCTAAGCTAAGACACAAGTGTAGAATGTCTATGTAAACCCAAACAGTTACATTCAATGTTAAATATTCCACTTGAAGACAGTCTAGATTACCTCCAATGAGTTTTGATGAAACTCCTGATGAACCTGCTTCAGATGTGCCTTTGGAAGCTGCAGACTTTACATATGTTAATTTCATATAATACTATAGAGCACCCTGCATTATATGATACTGGGAAAAAAATTCACAAAGAAGGTTGCATTTGAACAAAACTGGCTAAACATGCCATAATATGAATAAGCAACTTTCAATCATATAGAAAGTAATTATATTTTACATAGAAGATAGTAGTTCTCAATCATATAGTGAATGCAAATTGCTCATGTATCAATTATCAAATATTACCAAAAGACCAAGAAAACTGTGGCATCATAAACTTCTTCACATGTCCAACCAGATAAGCGCCATGGGTGATATATAACCATCTATTTTCTATAAACATTAGTGATAAAGTATAAAGACGTTTATCAGATAGCAAACCTACAGGAAGAGACACCTTCAATGGCAAGAACCAAAAAGTGCTCCTGTACTTGGATTCTAAATCTTATATACAAAAATCAATCTTTTATCTTTTTGAAGAAAGTTGAGAACCTTTACCCAATTGTGGTCAACATAAATCTGCTCCTGACAACTATTATATATGAAGAAAGAAACCCTGTGAAGAATATCAGAGATTAACAGGATGAAAAGAAATGGGAATATTGTTAGCTGCAGTTCAAAACCAACAATGACTAGATGGTGTTTGGGAAGGCTTATTTTTTTAAGCTTATAAGTTATGCTAGCTTTTAGTGGCTTTTGGCTTTTATGATAAAAATATTATACAAATTATTTGGGTAGTATAGTAATTTGTTTGGTCAAACCTAGCTTATTTAGGCGAGCTTATAAGTTAGTTTTCAAAAGTCGAGGTATACCAGCTTTTGAAAATGTGACTTATAACCTAACTTATTTTGTATTTTACCAAACAGATAGAAATAAAAAAGTTAGCTTAAAAGCTAGTTTGACCA
Source organism: Asparagus setaceus (assembly GCA_012295165.1). Taxonomy (NCBI): domain Eukaryota; kingdom Viridiplantae; phylum Streptophyta; class Magnoliopsida; order Asparagales; family Asparagaceae; genus Asparagus; species Asparagus setaceus. The sequence goes on along the minus strand of CM022704.1, from coordinate 7,957,296 downwards.
AAAAATAAGCCGCCCCAAACACCCTCTAAGCTTTATCAAGTCATAACCCTAAACATTGTCATTCCTTTCACTTAAACCATCATTCTAGTTTGTCCAGAAAGTCCACTAAGTACTTATGTGGAGAAATTGATGCATAGTAATTATTATGATTTAGACAGTGAGGTGTGAGACTGAGCCCTAATAGACTGAATTCAAGGTTGGTCAGGAGTGGAAGTTTGAGAGCTTTTAGGAAATTGCCTCCTAGTTTGTTCCCCTTTTTTCAACTATTTGCTATTAATTAGAAGCTCCCTTTTGTGCTGAAGCATAATTAGTGAATGAATTCTACGTCAGTCTGTAGGTGGATGCATGTGATAGATAATAATAATATTGTCTCGCAGTCAAAGGTGTGGTGTGCTTGATACCAACATATCCCCACCATGCCCCCACACTGTTTCAGAGGAAAAGATCTCTTTCCCCCACATATCTTGTATACAAGATTGTCAAAGGCTGAGAAGTTACATGCTGTGATATAGATTGTTTGTAAAGATAAAGATTGTTGAAGGCTGACAGGTTGGGTGCTGTGATATCAGAATCTTCTCATTTTGGAGAAAAAGGATAAAATACAGGAAGAACAGGAGGAAATTAGACAACTATTATCTTTCTGGTAGCAGATGCAGACAGTTTTAAATGAGTAATATGACATAAAGAAGAAAAAAGTACAGACCTTTGCATGATATGCTGCAGCTCTGACTCCAGCTCTGGACAGATATTCAGCTATTTTTGTTGTTTCTTTTCTAGTAGGAACATACACAATTGTGGGGCCTTGGTGCAAAGCTTCTTGCTGATCAGACATCTCAGATGCCTCATGAATCACTGAACTCTCAAGCAGAAGATTTCCAGGGAATTCACCACAAGAAACTGATAAAATTGTAAAGTAAATATAGTTAAGGACTAGAAACCAACATTGACATAAACATAAAGATACAATATACAATACAAACTAATTACCCACATGTATACAAACATAATTCCCACATGTATACAAACATGTATACTAATTACCCACATGCGCGCGTGCACCCGCTAACCTGTCCACCCACCAACACACACATGCACGTACACACGCACACACCCGCGCGCGCACACACATAAATACACACACACACACACACACACATAAGAGCATTTAATCAAAGGCTATACCAACTGAAGGAGAAAAGTTACCATCTAAGTCATCCACATACTGATGAACATCAACTTCATCTTCCAAATATTCAGCTGTTAATTCACATTCCTTAGAAGGTAAATAAGACTTCTTATTCACGACACTTGTATCTACATCATCTTCCTCACTGTGTTCACCTTGACAATCACTAGAATCTGATACCAATGCTTCATCCGCATCAGAAGAGCTATCATCAGATGCTTTGCAGTAAGTACAACAATCATCCTCTACATAATTTGATATCTTAGTTGGTCCTTTTCTATTCTTCCCCTTCGGCATTGCATAAGTTTTACTAGTTCACGAAAATCCTTGTCATATGATGATGAAGATGTTCGACTATGTTTCACCTGCAAATGGCAGGGTGAATGATTAATAAACTATAATGGTCGTCACATTTTATATGTTTTGGTAGATCATTATTCTATACTTTACAACAAACAAAAAATACAAAGAATGATAACAAGAGAAGCCGGGTATAAAGTTTTCAGATAAATGTTTCCCTCCCCATAGTAAGCAACTAGCAAGGGACTAATGCTCAGCCTACTTAAATATCTGTGCGTAAAACCAACATCCACCAAGAGACATGAAAATTCGTTAACAAAACTCTCAGAGGGACCTTAACACCGTTGGCAACAAAAAGTTTTACACATATAATCCTTCAATTAAAACTAAAGTGATTGTTAAATACAAATATCTGAATCAAAATATAGAGCAAAATGAATTGCTGGAGGTTGCATCCTTTGGGGTCCCACAAAATTTAAAAGCATTAAAGAAGACATAAACTAAAACTATACCACCCAAACAGAGAAGTGCACAGATTAAGAAATACAGAAAACTTTGACTTTCCGGGTTAGGGTAGGTCGTTAGTAACAAGGGTAGTTAGACATTTTATCCTTCATGTTAACGCCGTTTATGATAATTTCCTATAGTTCAGGGAGGATTGTATAATGTTGAAAGTTATAGGGGGTTCACTAATTTATAAAGGATTTTTTGGGCGGGGGTGGTTGTGCAAACCACCAAAAACTTCATGGGCGTTTGTGAAATTTACCCTTAAAAGAATGAATTGATATCAAGCCTTAAATTTCCAATCAAAGAGATTTAACAATTACATTGCAAGTACAGAAAGCTAATGAATTGTTCTAATTCCAGTCCACAAAATTTATAACTCACTGAAAATCGTAGGTTCGGTCGAAAGAAAGACGTCAAGACAATTTTTGTTTCCTCTGACATGTGCAGAGACTTGATAATGTCCTCACGAACTGGAATCGTCGCTGTAGCCGTCAGGGCCATCAATGGGATGTCAAACTTCAAGAATTTTAAATTGCAAGAGCTGAAGTTTTCTCTAAGTATGGACAATTGCCTAAACATACAGAAAAAGAAATGCAGTAAGATACTCCCTATTTCCATATTCAGTCTGCTACAAAAAAGGATACTATAACATCATATAAGACAGGTTATTACTATAACCGAGGTAGGTAGAATTCCTTCATGAAAAGTATCAGCAACTGGTGATTTGCAAGCAAGCTAGTAAGCACTAAAACAGACCTGTAATCAGGTCGAAAATCATGGCCCCACTTTGAAACGCAGTGAACCTCATCAATGGCAAAGAGTGCAATCCCATGACTTTCTGCAAGCCTTGTAAGTGGTTCTGTAAGTCTGCAAAAAGGAAACTGCTGGGAATGTTGACATGGCAAATAACGACTTTATTTACCCAACCTTAAAAATATCAATCAAGAGAAAGCTTCTACCTTAATACCGTCTCAGGACAAACATAAATTATCCTATACATGCCACTCATAGCTTTGCACTCAACAGTCCGGTCAGGTTGTCCAGATCCAAGGAAACATGCTGATATCCCATGTTTTGCTAACTTTAAACACTGGTCATGCATCAAACTTATCAAGGGAGAAATCACAACTACAATCTTTCCAGTCAATAATGCTGGAATCTGGAAGCAGAGAGATTTTCCTGCACAGTATGGAAAACCGTGCACATTTCTTTAATATGAAGAAAATGTTAGTGCAGAAATCCACATGTCCGGCAAAGAAAATTTTGAAAGAGCATGAAGAAACACGAACAAAAAATATATACCTGATCCTGTAGCAGCAAGAACAAGGCAATCTCTACGTGCTAACCAAGCTTCCATAGCTTCCTTCTGAAAACTCTTCAAGGATGAGAACCCAAAATACTTCTGTAAAATACCACAAGCCTTCTGCTCCCAATTCCCCAAATCAATCTCCTGACTCGGTGAACTACAAAACTGTGAAATTTCTCGAGGCTGAACGGTACCAATCTCCACTGATGGTGCCTCTAACTCTGTGCGGTCCACGTAAGCATTTGATTCCCGCTGAGATAATTCAGATATGGACTCAAATCTATCATTTGTATATTCTTTAGAAGAACTACAAAGATTGTTCCTTTTTCTTTTACCAGATGATGAAACATGGTCAGTAATGCTCGATTGTTTCATCCTACGTGAAGAAAACAGTGACGAAACTTGCTGTTTCAGAGGGTGTGTTCGGCTTGTAGAACAACTAAGACTTGAAACCCGTCTGTTATTAACAGTATTGCCATTACAAGAACCGTTCAAGATGAATTCCACTGTATCCTCAAGAGATGGACCAACAGCTTCCACTGCTTTTATAGCTTGATCAAACTCAAATCCCATATTAAGTAATTCAGCAATAACATGATCAGGAGACTCATTGCTCCCATCCATGTTATTGTCAGTGTTAGGTACTAAGATCTCCAAAATTACAGTTCGCAGTAAAGGATAATAGCAAATAACTCAGTTGTCAGAGACCTCAAGTAGCGAACATCTAACTGCAATAGTGCACTGTGCATCACATGTTATCATGAGATATGAAAATATTACATGCTGAAACTTTGAAACATAAAATTGAAAATTACAATGCTTATGAGTATATTCAAATAATTTAATATTTCTAACAGCGAAAAGATTGCAAAAATTGTTGGCTCTGCACTACATACAAGTTTCCACAATGTTATACCATAAATATTTGATATTTCCACATAAGCATCCACGTGCATCACGTGACCAACACATGGGTGAAAGAAATGGACCAGAAAATTATTGCCTCGCTCTCAAAGTGAGCTCGACACCAAAGTGCCAAAGAAAAGGGCTCGGCCGATAATAACCCTAGGAGACGAGCAAAATTTTCTAGAAAGCTCCCCTATCAAAAACCGTTAAAACTTATACTGAACACGTGTCTGCTATCCTTCTGCTGCACCTTTTCCAAGAATAAAGGACAATGGTCGAATAATAACCGCCTCGACTAACCCGATGTTGTCACGTGTCCCTTCTGTTAAGACCATGTCTGTACAATTGACTTTGTTTGATAAAAGCAAACATTTGTATGGGTCTATTATGTGTTTGAGAGGTTTTATGCAGGTTACAACAAGTTAGAATCAAGTTTGGAGGTGATTGAAAACAAGAATCAGCTCATTTGCACAAATTGGAAAGATACTCATCAATGAGAACAGGTAGCCCATCGATGAGGTTGATGCATCAATGATTGTGAGCATGTATCAATGTGTTTTGTTTCTCATCAATGAGCATGCATCGGGTGCACTCATTGATGAGTATGCATTCTCATCGATGAGCCTGGGTTCAGTTCTGATTTCTCAGATGTTTCAAGATTTAATCTGAGTTGTTCATTGCAGATGGTAAATAGGATTTTTCTCTCATTTTTCGATAGTTATCATTGACCTAATTCAGAGAAAAGAAGAAGAGGAAGAGAGAGAGAGAGAGAGAGAGAGAGAGAGAGAGAGAGAGATTCATCTTTGGTGAAACAATCTTTCTTAGGTTTCTCAGATCACATCATCGTCGTATTCTTCTTCATCTGAGCTTCAACCTTCCAGGAATGCTTCCCTTGGACCTCAAAATCAACACCGTTCTTCCAGAGCTTCGCTTATATCATCAAGAGAACAGTTTGCTAAATCGAATGGGATGTAAGATTGTTTTATTTGTGTTTAACGATATTGTTTTTGTTTTAAACTTTCATTATTATATATTGTGATTGGTTGTGTGGTTGTCTGACGGCCTACTCAGGTCGAGGCTGAATGGAGGGTTATTGTGACTAGCTAAGGCTAAGGTTGCTCGCTATGTTAAGTTAGGCTAGACGACTAGTTTCGGAGAAACTAGGATTTTTGATTTGTAAGCCTACTGAATTGGATTGTTGATTCAGGTTAACTTTAATTATAGTGAGGAAGCCCTTTCGACAAAAAGGAAGAGTGGATGTAGGATTCTTGATCCCAACTAATATAAAATTTTTGTATGTTCTAGCTGAATTTGCATAGGTTGTAATTTTTTTGCTTACTGCTTTTGATTAATATTATTTTTAATTCCGCTGTGATTGAGCAATCTCGAAAACCCATTGGCAATCCATCCCCCCCTCTAGGCTTGCATCTTAGATCCAATCACCTTCAGCCACGCATCCAAAACGAGCAAGCCTCTACAAATAGTAACTTACAGTGGTAACTTTCCCAACCTAAATTTCTAGGATTTCTACCACATTTTACTATTCTCATCTTCTTAAGAGAGATTCTCACTGAACCATCGGAGGGCGGTCGTGAAGCTACAGTGTGCATGCTACGGGAAGAGGAAAGGAGCTCGCCCAGTCAGCGGATTCACCCGCGACCCAGTTTTCCATCACCTTCCACATCGGAGAGTGACCAAAAAAATGTTAGTGTTCCCCAACACACAAAAAAATGCTGAAATATAAAGACTTGTTGGCCTTTCCCCATCTAAAATTGATTCCAAGAACCAACATATCAAAACCATTTAAAGACACCTAGAACAACTCTTTTATAAATCCCTTGTAAACCCACATTGGACTCCAGTAGAACCAAATGGAATCTAACATATAATAGCATGTGAACGTATTCAAAATATATACGCAAAACAATCTAAAAAAAAGTCATTTTTACTGAACAAAAATTAACCTTTGAAATAAGATGTTGTTTCACTCGAGGATTTGTAAGATTATTGAGGAAAATATTGTACGTGGCTGAAGTTTAAGAATAATGCATCATCACAGAATGAAGGGAACGGAAAAAAAAAACCTAAAATAGAAACCCTAGACGATCGACCTGGGGCAAGAGAGATTTGGTGATTGTTACCTATTGGGCGATCTCGATGCGGTTAGGATGCGAGATTAGGTTTTGATTTCAGAAATTTAAGGGGAAAAGAGAGGGGGAGAGGAGAGAGGCGGATGTTTGAGAGGAGGAATTGGGGGAAAATGAGTGAAGAAAAGGGTGAGCGCGAAACTCGAACGAGGAGGAAGACCGGCTATTTCCGGTCAAAAAAAGCCTGGGACCGGATTTTTTTCATTTTGTGGACAAGTTTGAAAATAATATTTGTTTATAGGTTTAAGTGAAAATTGCTTCCGCACTCTTGCACATTTATAGAACTGAGTTGGTTTAAAAATAGAGGATTGCTTCGGTGCTCCATAAATAGCTTTTTAAGTAATTTTTATTTAGTTTTTATTTAAGGGGCAATATTGTAAAATCCCATTATCTTCTTCTCCGTCCTTGGTATAAATCTTTCGCAATCTCTGTCCACAAACTCCAACCAAACTCAAAAACATAAAACCAGCGGTAAGAGAGGACTACTCCAACGCCTCTAGCCCAAAGAACCGTCAAAGAAGGTTAGATCTTAACAGAGATGATGTCGTTGAATCCCCGCCTTCTTCTCCCCAACTAATTATTATTCAATTCAAACCCAATTCCAATGATTTGGGGACTAATTTCTCATCATGATCATCATCACTGTCACCACCTCCTTCCCCTATAAGTTACCGACCTTCCTCTCAATCCAATCTCAATTCGAATTCAACAATGAACACCATCTCAAGCCCAACACCATATCCTCCGAAAAATACAAAATGGATGACTTTAAAGTTCAACAAATCAGGGTATGGGAATGAATTTGGTAATGATACACGGAAGTTGTTTGGTAAGAAAGGAGAGAATAAATCATGGTGGAAGGGATTAACAAATCAAGAGGACAAGAGATGATAGATAAATTAAAGTTTTATAATTGCCCTTGAAGTTCAATAAATTTACGTAGTTGGGTGTGGAACTCTAAGCACGAACTCCAGCGAAATAAAAGGAAGAGTAGAGAACGAAAAATGCGGGACTTATTTACCAACTATGCCATCGGTACACCAAAAGGTGTGCTAAAGCTGTTGGCTTAAAAATAAGGGCTTTTTTGCATATATACCTATAATCTAACATATTTACATATTTACCCACTAAGATATTTGCTAACTTACACTTCACCTCCATTGATTTTTTTTCCCATCCAAAACTTAAAAAATATCTGATGTTCCTGGTTAAGTTAATTTATTTTATTAATTTATATATAATAGTATAACTAGATAGAGAGAGAAAGGAGTGAAGAAAAAGTGAGTGCGAAACTTGAAAAAAGGAGGAAGACCACTGTTTCAGGTAAAAAAAGCCTGGGCCTGGAATTTTTATTTTTGGACAATTTTTTTAAAAAAATATTAGTTTATAGGTTTAAGTGAAAGTTGCTTCCACACTCTTGCACATTTATAGAAATGAGTGGGCTTAAAATAAGGGATTTTTGCATGTATATCTTAAAATCTAACATATTTACATATTTGCACACTAAGAAATTTACTAATTTGCACTGCACTTCATTGATTCTTTTTCTACCCAAAACTAAAAAAATCTCTGATGTTCCTGGTTAAGTTAATTTATTTTATTAATTTATATATAATAGTATAATTAGATAGAAGGAGAAAGAAAGACGAGAGGTAAAAATTGGGTAAAAGGAGTAAAGAAAAGGTGAGCGCGAAACTCGAACAAGGAGGAAGACTAGTTGTTTTTGGTAAAAAAAAGCCCGGGCCCTTTTTTTTTATGGACAAGGAAGAAGATCAGTTATTTCCGATAAAAAAAAAGCCTGGGCCCTGATTTTTATTTTTTGGACAATTTTTTGAAAATTTATTAGTTTATACTTTATAGGTTTCAGTGAAAATTGCTTCCGCAATCTGCACTCTTGCACATTTATAGAAGTGAGTGGGTTTAAAAATAAGGGCTTTTTTTGCATGTATATCCTAAAGTCTAACATATTTACATATTTACCCACTAAGATTTTGCTAACTTACATTGCACCTCCATTGAAATTTTTTTCCTACCCAAAACTTTAAAATATGATGTTCTTGGTTAAATTAATTTATATATTATATTATAATCTACTCCTCTATACTTAAAGGAGGATCCAAATATTCACTGCTCATACTACAAGAATAATACATTAAATTATCAGAGCAGAACAAGAAGTCTCATTATTCATACTACGCTGATTTACGCACCATGAACAAGAATCCAAAAATACAAATGCTTTAGATCCTCCTTTAGGTATAGAGCAGTAGATATGATTTCTAATTTTAAGCATACAATAATCAAATCAAATGTATTAAACCTTAGAGGGAGGCATGTTCAAAATGCATTGCTTAAAAACGGGGACGACTTTGCACGGGTACACACTAGTTAGATAGAAAGAGAAAGAGAGACGAGAGGTAAAATTGGAGAAAAGGAGTGAAGAAAAGGTGAGTGTGAAACTCGAACAAGGAGGAAGACCACTGTTTCAGGTAAAAAAGCCTGGGCCCTGATTTTTATTTTTGGACAATTTTTTAAAAAATATTAGTTTATAGGTTTAAGTGAAAATTGCTTCCGACTCTTGCACATTTATAGAACTGAGTTGGTTTAAAAATAGAGGATTGCTTCGGTGCTCCATAAATAGCTTTTAAGTAATTTTTATTTAGTTTTTATTTAAGGGGCAATATTGTAAAATCCCATTATCTTCTTCTCCGTCCTTGGTATAAATCTTTCGCAATCTCGCCCACAAACTCCAACCAAACTCAAAACATAAAACCCGTAAGAGAGGACTACTCCAACGCCTCTAGCCCAAAGAACCGTCAAAGAAGGTTAGATCTTAAGAGATGATGTCGTTGAATCCCTTCTTCTCCCCAACTAATTATTATTCAATTCAAACCCAATTCCAATGATTTGGGGACTAATTTCTCATCATGATCATCATCACTGTCACCACCTCCTTCCCTATAAGTTACCGACCTTCCTCTCAATCCAATCTCAATTCGAATTCAACAATGAACACCATCTCAAGCCCAACACCATATCCTCCAAAAATACAAATGCTTTAGATCCTCCTTTAGGTATAGAGCAGTAGATATGATTTCTAATTTTAAGCATACAATAATCAAATCAAATGTATTAAACCTTAGAGGGAGGCATGTTCAAAATGCATTGCTTAAAAACGGGGACGACTTTGCACGGGTACACACTAGTTAGATAGAAAGAGAAAGAGAGACGAGAGGTAAAATTGGAGAAAAGGAGTGAAGAAAAGGTGAGTGTGAAACTCGAACAAGGAGGAAGACCGTTGTTTCTGGTAAAAAAAAAAGCCTGGGCCCTGATTTTTATTTTTGGACAATTTTTGAAAATTTATTAGTTTATACTTTATAGGTTTAAGTGAAAATTGCTTCCATAATCTGCACTCTTGCACATTTATAGAAGTGAGTGGGTTTAAAAATAAGGGCTTTTTGCATGTATATCCTAAAGTCTAACATATTTACATATTTACCCACTAAGATTTTGCTAACTTACATTGCACCTCCATTGAAATTTTTTCCTACCCAAAACTTTAAAATATGATGTTCTTGGTTAAGTTAATTTATATATTATATTATAATCTACTCCTCTATACTTAAAGGAGGATCCAAATATTCACTGCTCATACTACAAGAATAATACATTAAATTATCAGAGCAGAACAAGAAGTCTCATTATTCATACTACGCTGATTTACGCACCATGAACAAGAATCCAAAAATACAAATGCTTTAGATCCTCCTTTAGGTATAGAGCAGTAGATATGATTTCTAATTTTAAGCATACAATAATCAAATCAAATGTATTAAACCTTAGAGGGAGGCATGTTCAAAATGCATTGCTTAAAAAACGGGGGGACGTACTTTGCACGGGGTACACACTAGTTAGATAGAAAGAGAAAGAGAGACGAGAGGTAAAAATTGGAGAAAAGGAGTGAAGAAAAGGTGAGTGTGAAACTTCGAACAAGGAGGAAGACCGTTGTTTCTGGTAAAAAAAGCTTGGGCCATGATTTTTTAATTTTTTTGGATAATTTTTGGAAAAAAAAATAATAGTTTATAGGTTTAAGTGAAAATTGCTTCCGCACTCTTGCACATTTATAGAAGTGAGTGGGTTTAAAAATAAGGACTTTTTTTGCATGTATATCCTAAAGTCTTACATATTTACATTTTACCCACTAAGATATTGCTAACTTACACTTCACCTCCATTGATTTTTTCCTACCCAAAACTTAAAAATCTCTGATGTACTTGGTTAAGTTAATTTATATTAATTAATTTATATATAATAGCATAATTAGATAGAAAGAGAAAAAGAGGTAATAGAGGAGGACACAGAGAGAGAGAGAGAGAGAGAGAGCACCTTCTCAGTCTTTTTTTTCTCTATCTATCTAGTTATATATAAATTAATAAAATTAATTGACTTAGTTACAAGATGTTAGAGATTTTGAAGGTTATGGAGTAGAAAAAAGGTAATGTGAGAGATTTGAGTGTAAATTAACAAATATCTAGAGTTTTGGTAATTTGTAAAGCATTAACGTGCATGTCGTGCATTGCCTAGGAAACCAATCACACAAAACAAGTACCTAGAGTTGTCACATAAATTTGTAAACCATGTTAGATTTTCGGGCATCCATGTGAAAACCCTTATTTTAAAACCGCCCACTTCAAAAATCATTCTTCAACTCATAAAACCCTATCAAAATATTTTTAAATCCAGTTTGTGTATTTTAGCAATGTAGTATACAACTTTGTTTTTGTAAATTATATATTTTGTTACAAGTTGCTACATTTTACTTTGTCTTATATATCATAGCTTTTATAATATGCTTTCCAAAGTCTATCCTATTTATATACATACTAGTATAATGCACGTGCTTTGCATGTGAGCAAACATGTTTTAAGTTTTAAATTTTTTATTGAATAGTAAAACTATGTGTTAATAAATAAAATTGTATAATAAGATTGCTTAAAAGAAATGTATGAATTAATTATTATTGTGTAGTTATTGTAATTGAATATTTTTCTTAAAATGATCGCCTAATATTACTCTTTTTTAAATAAGTCTCCAAATCTAAAATTGTTCTTAAATAAACCGCCAATTCTATAAGTTCTCTTAAATATGCCCCTCCAACTTGAAAGTTGTTAACTCTAAATTAACTAAGTTGCATTAGACTTGGTTTGGTAGAGGCTTTGAGGAGGAAAGGTGAAGTGAGGTTAAGTACAATGAGGTGAAGGAATGGACATTCTTTTAAGATTTTATGTTTGGTTGGAGGGAGGGAAGGAGAGACACATGTTTTTGTAGTTTATTTTCTCTCTCCTCTTGAATCATCCCAATTTAGAGGATTCTTCTTTTCTAACTTTTAGTTCATTTTGTGGTGTCCCCCTCCCTCACTCGTCCCCTTCTAAAACTCCTACCAAAGACAAATCTAATTTTGTCCCTCTCCTTCCCTCATATTCCCTCCTACCAAACCAAGCATTAATTTTGCTAGCTTTCTTCTGATGTTTTCTAGATAGTTACAATTGATACTTATAACATATTGTAATAGTTACTTCTTATTATAATTATTTAATAGGGTAAATTATACTAAACCCTTATGATCTTTCAGCCCATATGAACTTTCAAAATTACACTAAACCCCTAATAACTTTTCTGTTTCAAAGAAGCCCCAATAGCTTTTTAATTTTGTAGATAACCCCTATAAATTAGAACTGAAAATAACATCAAAAGGCATTTTGAAAGTTATTGGGGTTTGGTGTAATTTATCTAAAAGATATTGGGGCTTTCTACAAAAGTTATTAGGGGTTTAGTGTGATTTTAAAAGTTCATAGGGTTTATTTATCGCAAAATGCTGAAAGTTTATGGGGATTTATTATAATTTATCTTATTTAATATTATAATTCTTAGTTCAAGTAATTCTATTAAAATAATTATACTGTCTATATACTATAAAACATTTATCTAATTTTAATATTTTTAATTATGCTCTTAAATAATTTAGTACTATAAATATTTTATAAATTTTATTATACTATCATTAAAATTAATAGTACTATTATTAATATTAAATATTTTTAGTAAAAGGTTAGTTTTCAATCATTACCAAGTATATAGATTATTCAAGATCATGTAATAATCTTTGAGAAAAGACTATAAAAATAATATTAGATTATTTATTTAATTTATTTAATAATATAATACTAAATAGTGTAATTCATAATTTATGTGATATTATTAAAATACTATACTATTTATACGATTCAAAATTTATTTTATTAGCATTGAATTATAGCATAATTCATAGTAGTATTTAGTAATATAGTATTCTATTTATACTATTATTTTATTATAATTTATAAATAATTATTATAATAATTTAATTGGTTACTACTAATAATTGTGTATACTTTATTTTATAAATTATTTTATTATATTATTTTTAAACGATTACTAGTTATAATATTATTGATAATTGTAATTATTTAGGAAAGTGAGGAGGTGCATAATTAATAAGAGGTTATATTTATTTAATGAAAGATTAATTAGAGATAATGACATAGTTAGAATTTATCAAAATTTGAGAGGGCAAAAAAGAAAATTAAAAGTTTTAACACCCAATCCTTTTTTATAGTAGTAAGTATAGATATACATATAGACTTTTGACCCCGTGAATTATAGGGGTAAAATATCCTCATCAATCTGTCTAGCAAAAACCGCGGATCTTTTGCATACACACCCCCAAACTACCTGATTTACGTATTTGACTTCCAAATCTACCATATTTGCATATTTGCCCCTAAACGCGCGTCTTACTAACTCAGCTTTGCCTCTGGAACCCTTACTCAGCTGAAAAATGGCGATTTCTTCTGCGTCCAAACTCCTCCCAAAATCTAAAATCAATAGCCATGGCAGATCCTGCTCTCATCTCAACAGCACAAGAAGAGCCTTACAAGGCCTCGTCACTCAATGATGCCGCTCGGGGAATAATCTCGGGATCGAAGAGGCATTGGGTCTGTTCGAGTTTTCTCATTTAACACCCTGTTTTCTTTAATCATTAGGGCAATGGCGAAGGCCCAACGTCAGAATATATCTCCTATCATCTCTCTGTTCAATAAGATGAACTGGGTCGGAGGCATTTCGCCCAATGACTTCACCCATGGCATCTTGATGGGCTGCTGCAGCAGCATGAACCGTGTCGATCTTGGTTTCGGGTTCTTCTGCTCCATGCTGAAACGAGGATGGAATGCCGATGTCATAGTTTTCACCACTCTTATCAGCGGTCTCTGTAAACAGAATGAGGTTGAAGATGCAGCCCAAATACTCGATAGGACGCCGCAGTGGGGTTGCAAGCCGGATGCATTCACTTAAGGGGTGTTAGTCAATCAGAACTTTTCCAATACAATTAGAATAATTGTTCAAGTTGGATAATTTTATGCAAGTGGGATATTTTAATAGAACAATGCTGGATAATTTTTAGAAGTGGGATATTTTGGTAAAATAATGTGGGATAATTTGGAGTAATTAGAAAGTATATAATTATGTATTTTGATAATATGGCCTTAATTTATATATTTTGAAGCTTGTGAATAGAAATTGATAATTATATAAAACAATATTAATAAATCTTATAAAAGAGTAACTATTACTTAAACTATATATAACCTTATTGTTAATACTTATTACTATCAATAATCATGTAAACTAGCTTAGTAATAATCATGAAGTAGTTCATCAAAAATAATAATATGAATTATAAATTAATAGTGCAACATACTTGATCATCACAAACACTATAATAATCATGAAGTATAAAACAATTTTAATCATATATAATCATGTGTTCTCGCTAAGTCCCTAATTTCCTAAATCAATCTCAAGTTTTTATCACTTGCTATTAATCTTTCATCTCCATTCTTTTCTCATTCATACTAATTAAATTTAATGCACTTGTTCCCATCTTTATGTTATGCATTACTTATTTATTAAAACTTCTCACAAAATATTATTGATTCTAGGTAAATATCTATTATTGATTGTGATTTATGTGTATCGCAAAACGTTACTTCCTCTTTTTTTAATATCAACCGTTAATTATTCAAATTTTCCTATATGCATTGCAAGTGCTATTTTGCATACATTTATAATGTATAATAATGCATAATGTATTAGCAATATTCATTTTATTGGACTCAACTATTAATAATTTTTAACAATTCAAAAGTTCTAGTTTGTTCTCATCTAGTTCTAGGTTGAAAAGTGGAATAATTTGGCGGAGAAGAACTCATGTTTTTCTATATATGTAGAACAATTAGTGGGATAATTTTAAAAATTATCCCAGTTCTAATTTTTCTAGAATTCTACTTGACTAACACCTTAAAAAATTATCCCAATTCTAGTTCTAATTGACTAACACCATAAAAATTTATCCTACGAATTATCCTAGTTTTAATTTTCAGTTCTAATTGACTAACCCGCCCCTTACAGCATAATCATCAACGCTCTTTGCAAACAAGGTGCGGTGGTTAATGCTATGAGGGTTCTCAAAGAGGTGTTGGATCGTGGTCAGGGTGCGGATGTTATAACCCTCAACACACTAATGGGCTCCCTTTGTAAACAGGGAAATGCTAGGGAAGCACACAAACTGTTACATGAGTTGGCTGGAAGTGGAGTGAAACCTAACATAGTTACGTTTAACAGCTTGTTAACTGGTTATTGTGAAAAAAAAAGTTTTGATGAGATTTCAGGATTCCTGAAGTCCATGCAAAAGGAAGGCCTGGCATTTGACCTTTGCACTTATAATATCGTGATTGATTGGTGTACCAAGAACAATAGAGTCGATGAGGCTATGCACGTATTCAGAAAAATGCAAGAGGCAGGAGTGCAGCCGGACATTTTTTCATATAACATTTTGTTGGATGGACTTTGTAAAGCTGGAAGAATGGAAGATGTTCAGAGTATACGTAATGAAATGGTTGAGAAAGGGATCAATCCGAATATAATCACATATAACTCTTTGGTAAGTGGCTTTTGCAGACTGGGAAAATGGGAGGACACATTGAGATTACTTGCTGAAATGAATGATCGAGAATTCCATCAAGATGCCGTGACGTACAATACAGTGATTGATGCTCTGTGTAAGGAAGGAAAGGTCACCAAAGCTCATAAATTATTGGATGTTATGATTCAAAGAGGCGTGAAGCCTAACACGGTTACTTACAGCACTCTTATGAATGGATATTGCCTAATAAGTAAAATGGATAAAGGATTGGAGGTATTCGATCTCATGCTTGCAAAGGGTCATAAGCCTGACGAATTTACATATTCCATTCTCATCAACTCATGCTGTAGATCTCAGAAGATTGACATGGCTTTAAGGCTCTTTGGGGAGATGCCTAAAAAGGGACTGAAGCAGACAAATGTTGTCTACTGCACCATGCTTACAGGACTATATCGAGTTGGAAGGGTCAATGATGCAAGAAAAATGCATGATAAGATGATTCATGACAAGGTAACTCTCGATATTGATACATACCATGTAATCTTGGATGGACTGTGTAAAAACAAATGCATCGATGAAGCAATAAATCTATTCCAAAGCCTTCAAAGTCAAAAGTATGCAACCAACACCATGACCTTCAACATCATGATTAACGGAATGTTTAGATTGCGGAGGACTCGAGCAGCTAAGGATCTTTTCACTGATATGTTTGCTAAAGAATTGGTTCCGAACATTGTGACATATACGATTATGATGCAAGGCCTTATAAAAGAAGGTTTGTTGGATGAAGCTGATGATTTATTTCAGTCGATGGATAAATATGGTTGCTCATTGGATCCTACTATGCTTAACATGGTAGTACGAGGTTTTCTAGAGAGAGGTGATATAATAAAAGCCAAGAAGTTCCTGTATAAGATGGAAGAGCTAGAGTTTTCTCTCGAGGCATCTACTTTATCTATGTTTGTAGACTTGCATCCAGATGATGGGAATTTTCAAAATTTTCTGAACTCACTGCCTGATTTCTCTAAGCACCATGCAGATTCAAACTTACGGAGGTAGTTACTTGCACTATGGTTCTTTCTTTAATGCGTAAAATGCTGCCTTTTTTTAAATTACAAAGGGTCATAGCTCAGGGTCTTGATCCAAAAATCCACAAGGACCACAACCTTTATGCTTGCTGTTCCTGCATTGCTAATAGAAATAATAATGTGAGTATGTGACTATACTTTTCCAAGTTTTTTCATACATTTCCTTTTGTTTTAAACCCTTTTTGTTCTGAACATATTGGCAATGTGAGAAACTCTAAATGCTTAATTTAAGTGAATATCAGAAATGCCCCTTGGTACTATATAATCTCTCTCTAATATTTCTGCATGCACACATGCATGATTCAGAAGGCTCACGTCATGGTCACGAGTTGATTGTTATAGATGACTTCATAAGGTCCTTACAAGGACTCACTGAAGAAGAAAATTGTACATGTTTACTCTGGGGGCCTTTAGCTTTGGTTGTTTGCATACTTTGATAAGTAACCTACTTTCACTTGTGTTTTAAATCCAGTTAGGTGTGGTTTAAATACATGCATTTTGTGATGGTTGTTGAGTTATGATGTGAATTATTTGAGAATAGGCAGTAAATGACTGCATCATTGTAGATGAGTAAGGCTCTGATATTGAATCAAATATCAAGGTTCAAATATTATTTCCCGACCATTGATGGCTGTGCTTTTTGTTATTCTGTTGGAAAATTATTCACTTTTGCAACCATGTGATACATGAAGAAATGAATTTCAACACGTACAGTTTCTGTTTGTAGAGGTTTTGTAAACATGTAGATCGACGCAAGAGTAGATCATCTGATATCTTTGCGTAACATGTGTTTGGTAGCTACCCTAACTAAGCTAGTAACGCTCGTTACTAAAGTCTCTTCCATGTGTGTATGTGTTAAGTTTTGCTAGAGTTTTATAAGCTTCTGCCTTCAATTTTTGGCTACATCATAGTCGAGTTAGCCAGTCAGGACTTAATTCTTACGGACTGGTGTCCTTTATATAGTTATGTTCTGCTTATTAGTTAACATCTATATTCTCCTGTGGCTAAATTATTATGGTTACCTTCCTCTTCTGTTTTGATTCCTTCTGCATCACTGCTTCTAAGGCTTTTTTTCGAGATTACGGAGCTTCTGGTGCTCGCTTTCATTTTCCACCAGAATGGAGAATGGTGAGCATAGACTGTGTCCTTGGTCCTGTTGGTCTCCTTAGTCCGGTGCTATCCTTCTTGAATTAGTATTTTCATCAATCTGTGATTTTCAATATAGTGTCCAAAAGTCACGAGGATCTTGAGCAATTTTTATCTTTTAAAAATTTGAGCTCGCTAATCAATCTAATTGGCTTGTTCTTAGATCTATGATCATTGATGTTGTTTACTTGTCAAAATTCTTAATTTTCAATTGTTTAATACGACAATTATCGGAAACAATACCTGCTGTTGCTGGAATACATGAGAATAACCAATAATTTTGAATTTTTAGTGGAGCACTAATTAAGAAATAGAAAAATTCTATAGAGATGCTCTCCTCTGTTGCATGAGCTTAAATTGCATACACATACAATGGGTTACCTGACTGCTGGCTTGCCTTCTACAGCTTATGCAAGCTACCCTCTTGCTTAAATCAAATTTCTTTTATATCAATTCTAACTCTACTCTTAGTTGATTGGTGCAAGTATTGTAATTTTTTACGTTGATTTGCTACCTAATTAGGGATTTTCCCCTTTCAAACACTGGTTTTCCCCTCCAAAATTTGTCTATTAATTAAAGTCTGAAATTTCTAGTATTGCCCATACACGGTGAGCAAAACATCACTCCAAATCTAAAAACTTTGCTTGTTGATCACCCTCTAAAAGTTCAAAGCTCAAAGGTTAGACCTTAGAAAAAATGAATCTTTCTTCTTTGGATTCTTTGGAGCCTAATCCAGTATTGCGCTCACCAATATGGGACGATGATGTAACCAAATAGACTATGATAATTTTACATCCTCCCCACCACCACCAACCACCCACAAAAAAAAAAAAAGCAACCCTAAAACAAAAAATTCCTGGCTTCGCCGTTGATTCTCTTGGAGAAGAATCTAGCTCTAGCTTATAGCCTTGGCATCCATAAAATTTGTCTAGCTTTTTGTTGGAAATTTTGTTACATAGCCAACCCCGTCTATGGAAACATGGCACTTCCATTTTTCCTATGTTTTCTTTGTTCCTATTTAAAACAAAACATTTCATGTCAAAACAGGTGATCAACCTCGTACGTTATAAGCCGAATGTGCGGTGTGCAATGAGAACACAGAATTACATTCCTTTGCATCTTCTCGTCAACATGACTGGAGCTCCTTCCCCAGTGCGGTTCTGTGCCCACCTTGGCTTCAGCATAATTGCCTTCAGAGCTACAACCTGTATTTATTTGATGTTGTAGATGATTGACCAAAGATGATTGACCAAGGCTTGAGTATGTGTAGGAATGGATTAGCGCCCTTGTCACAATAAAAAAATTAGGGTTTCTCCAAGATTTTGATAGAAGCCAAGCGAAAAGAAAGACATGGGTCATTCTAACGTGTGAAACGCTCATCCAAAGAACTATGGGCCTAGATCTCATGCTTGCCGAGTTTGTGTAAACCCTCATGCAATTATCCGTAAGTATGGACTTACGTGCTGCAGGCAATGCTTTCGCAGCAATGCCACAGAAATTGGTTTCATTAAGTACTATTGAGCTCTAGATTATGGAATCCTGATGGCTTTCAAATGGCAGTGGGACCTTACCTTCTCTGGGAGAATGCTTTATTTATGAATTTTACTTTTGTAGTTAGTGGACTGCACTTTTATTATTGAGAAAAAGTACTTTTTATCTGAATCTATCACCGAAGTTTTGACATTTGAGAACAGTCTGCTGTTTCTTTATTGAAATAGTTGTGCCCGAAAAAAAAAAAAAGAAAAAAAAAGGATTAGCGTCCTTTTACCTAAACTGCCGACTGACCTGCATATCCCTGCATGTATTTGCAGTAGCAGAGCGTGACAGTTATACTCACCTCCGTTATTGTATCACCAAGAAAACATGATGACTACAATTTTCTTCTAGGTAATTTTACTGACAACCTTCCTCTTCCTGTGCTTGTATCTGCTCTCTGCTTCCGAGGTTTTGGCTTCTTCCTCGGTCTTCCTTTTCGTCCTTGGAGACACCGGCACCTTATATCAGGATCAGCCCAACCTCTTCCCCATTCGGCGAAAGAAGAATATGGCTTTGACTTTCTAGCAGAGAGCAGCATGTCTGCTTCAGGATATGCATACAGAAGTTGTTCAAACTCGGAGTTCAAAAACTTCAGTCCTAACTCTGTAAGCTCTGGGTAATTAATCGCAACATGCGCCTGTAACAAGGAGGAAAAATTGGAGCATGATGAACATTTGCAGTAACATAAATATAAAACAAGAAAAATTTTCAAATTTAGTTAGATTATTGTTCCTATGTGGAATTTCATTTCACTATTCAAATAAGATCATATTCCATTATTCCTGTTGGAATATAGAAGTATAACCCTCCACTCTTATCATAACTTCAAAGTTTTGGTGTAGTGAAAGAGAACTTTAATATGGTATCAGAAAAATCCAGGTTCAAATCCCAGTGGCCGCGCATTTAAGAAACCAGTTTAAGGGAAAAAAAGAAGATATGGTGGCGGCAATCAAGGTTCTGACACATGTAACTCATAACTCTCACCAGAACTTCGAAGTTTCGGTGAAGTGGAGAGGGACCTTTAATAATTCTAAAATTCTTTGGCTTCTTGAAAAGAAAGATAACAAGTAGCACACAAATTTATTAATGATCCCATGCATGGTTCAAGACACATTGATGTTAGGAAAAGATGGTCTCGTCTACCATTTGCAGGAACATCATCAAGCAATGAATGAAAAATGATTCCACAACACCACCTCTTTTGGTGGAGGGGTGTTGGGGTTACACTTTTGGCCAAGAAATAATTGATTTTATGTTTTTAATGCAAAATTTACTTGCTCTTGACACATCAAGTTTATAGCCGAATACCATTCAGGACCTATCACAAAGTACAAAGTTCCCTTTACAGATATGTAGAAGTGTAATCAGCTTTACAGTTGTGGCATATAGTGATTATTGATGTTATAGAAATCCAAACTTATTTCAATGCTGAACAAGAAAGATAACAAGTGCTGAGGTCTATTCAGTTAGATTGCAGTTCTTCAACCAGATTGAGTTTCATGTTTTTGGCATGGCAAGTTCTATTTAACTTTGAACACTACATCTATGGAGTTTTCAAACCAAGCTCAAAGGACTATGCAAAAATGGAAATTCAACTACCAAATATGAACTGTATCAATTTTGGCATAGTGACAATTGTAATTTGTAACTCCTTTGGCTGATTAACAAAAGATAGCTGGTATTCATAAAAGGAAACACAAGTCCACACATGAGACAAGGGTAGTTGATGTTGAAAAAATTGTCCATTCTAGCTTGGAAAAGCTTTCCTACCTAATGTTTTGAGACAAATCGCATCAGTTAGGAAATGCCAAATGAAGGGTTTGTTTTAACACTTTAGCACTAGCAAGAACTGTTATTATGCAATCTGAAATTTTTTACACTTGTGAAGCAAGTTCTTTTTGTTGTGAACACCACAGTGTAATTGAACCTTAAATTTTAAGAAGAAATTTTCAAAATAGCCCCATTTGGAATTTTTAATCGCAAAAATCGACCCACTTTCAAAAATATTACAGAAATCGATCCAGTTTCGGCCGCGTCAGCAGCGTTGCTAGAAACTCGGTCGATTTTAAAAAAAACACACTTTTCTAATTAGCCGGGTTGGCAACCCCAACTAATTAGAGACATCGTAACCATGATTACCGAAATAGCCGGGGTTAGTGACCCTGACTATTTTGGACCTCGTAATTGTGGCCACCGAAATAGTCGGGGTTGGCGACCCCGACTAAGTTGAAAAGAGTTCAAATAGTCAGGGTCGCGAACCCCGACTATTTGGGAGACGCTTCCCCATCTTCTGACCTGAAAAAATGGCTAAGGCAAAAAATAGATGGGGTTGGCAACCTCGTCTACTTTTTTCTCCGAAAAGTAGGCCTGCCTTTAAAAAAGTAGACATGGTTAGCAACCCCGACTACTTTTTCACTTATATACCTGCTGAGGTGGGAATCGGTTCTCACTTCTCACTACTCATTCTCTCTACAGTAGTCTCTCTCTCCTACTTTGACTTTCGACGACTCTCTATCCAACTCTCACTTTCGACGAGAACGACAGTGTTTTGCAGTCGGTCTCCTGGGATCTTTGGATTTCTATCACTCTACAACAAAGTAATCTCTCTTCTTTCTCTCTCTTTCATCATTTAGATCTAGGATTTTCATCAAAATAAGATTTCTAGGTTTGAAATTGGGTATCAATTAGATATATTTGTGGTGAATGTGACATCTTTGTATGTAGTAGGGTGTAATTGAAATTGGATTTCTAGGGCATAGAATGCTCATATAGGGTTTATTGAATTTAATTTTTAGGGCTTAGAATGCTTACATATTTTTTGAATTTTGTGCATTGTGCATGTGAATTATGAGATTGTTTGAAAATGATGTAGTCTAATTCTTTTCTAGAGGTTAAATAATATGGTTTTTATTGCTTGCTCTTATGATGGGAAAATTAATTATGGAATGAATAATATGCCTACGTATGTTGGAGGGGGTAACGACACTGTTAATGATCTCGGAATCATGTATTTTCGATGGCTTGATTAAAGAATTACACTAAGTTACTGAAATTAATCCACGAGAGTACCAACTGAAAGTAATATGCAATTGGCCCATGAGAACGTCCGTAGTTGAGATCTCAAATGTCATCACATGTGTACTATGTTTAATTTGAGCAAGACGCAACCGACAGTAGAATTGTTCATTGAAAAGTTTCCATCTAGTTCAAGCCAAATGTTAAAACCTTCGGAGAGTTTTCACGATGTTAGACTTAGGAGTTGACTCGATGATTTTCTTTCATATCCGAAAGTGAAATAGAACGGACTCAATTTGAACACCTAAGTGGACCTTCATTTAGAAGAAGGTCAAGTGCCCGAACAATGAAGCTCTCTATCAAAATATGAGGCCATTAAGAGGGGCGTCAATTGAAGAGGATGAAAGAAGCGATGACTCCCAAGGTGAAGAACAAGATGGTGCACCAATTGATGGCATGCAATTTATGATTGAAGATGTTAAAGAGAACCCGAGATGGCTTGACAAGGCATATGTTAACAATGAATATGTTGAGTACGAAGAGCCACTACCTGACGAGTTTCAAGATGATGAGTGGATTCGCTCTTCTTTAAAATGTTGGCATCGGCCGAAGTTTAAACAGCAGAAGAGATGAGGACTTCACTTTTAAAGTTGGAGATTTACTCGATACTAAGGAGCAATTGATTGATGCTATTCATGATTACTCTATCAATGCCAATGTCAAATTCAAGCAAGTTAAAAGTGATTGGCCAAGTTTCAATGCAATTTGTCTTATGAATACAGAAAGGAAAGGTAAACATATTGGAAATGTAGCTGATTATACATGTCCTTGAAAGTTATATTCATTTGCCGGGAAAAACATAATGGGCGTTTTAAAATCACAGAATATTGCGGGGTTCACACATGTAGCAATCCGATCTTGGAGTCGGATCATAGCGGTGCATCTGCCTCTTACAAAGCTCGGTTGATTTTGCCAAAGTTAAAGAAAGAAACTTGATCTAAATCCAGGTCATATAATTAATAGAGTGCTAGACTTGAGGTTCATTGAAATATTATATAGCAAAGCAAGGAATGCGCGGAGAATTGCGATGACAAAAATCTTTGGTGATAGGAAGAGGTCTTATGTGACACCTCCTCAATATCTTGATGCGATCAAGAGAAGCAATCCTGGAACTGAATATAAACTTATAACCAAAGTGATTCATATGAGGGTTGAGCAGTTCACCTTTGTATTTTAGGCATTTGGTCCTTCGATCGAGGGATTTACATTGTCGGTCGGTTCTTAGCATTGATGTTACACTTATATGGTAAATACAAAGGTGTATTGCTTGTTGCTACATGAATAGATATAGATGGTGGCTTATTTCCTTTGGCTTTTGCGGTTGTGGAGATCGAGAACAATGAAAACTGGGAGTGATTTTTTGCTTGTATTCAATTATATATTTTTAGTGTGTTACCTCCAGGGAAAATTACTTTCATATCCGACAAAATGAAAGGTATTCCTAAAGCAGTGCATAAGATATTTCATTCTTATTACTATCACCGAATTGCTCAAGACACATTAGAGATAACTTTAAAAAGATGCATGGGGAAATGCATTTACAAAATCTTCTATGACAAGCTAGTTGTGCATCGAAAACATGTGTATGATCACATAAGGGATCAAATCAATGCAACATCTAAAGCTACACATGATTGGATTGAGAGTAATTTGGGAAGTGAATACGTCGACCGGTGGGCACTAAGTAAAGACGGAGGGAATCAGTTTTGCATTATGACAATTAACCATTCTGAAAGCTTCAATGATGTACTTAAGGAAACTTGAGGGATGCCTATACAGGCGTTGGTTGCAAGAACATTTTATAGACTTAATCACTATTTTGTCAAGCGGCGAGAGGATGGAGCAAAGTGGATGATGATGTTCACACCAAAAATAAAGAGATTGTAGGGTCTCGTGTCGCGTGTGAGGTCAACAAAGACTGTTAGATTTGCTATGGATGAATGGCATGCTCTGGACATATCTGGTCATTCTTACACCGTCAATTTACGAGGAACACAATGTGCATGCACTTGCAACATACCTTAATTGCAAAATTACCATGTTTGCATGTTATAGCGATTTCTTCTAAGCAATATGGGGTGCAAATACTTCATACTACACATACTCTGAATGGTATCACTCAAGTCACTATAGAGATTCATACAAATCGTGTTTCCATCCAATGCTAGATAGTAGTCAATGGCCACCCTATAACGGGCCCCATGTATTACCTCCTAACTATAAAAGATAAGCGGGACATCCGCGATCAGTACGCATAAGAGGTACGATGAATGAAGGACGGGAAGGAGCTCTAAAGCAAAATAGGTGTAGATATTGCAAACAACTGGGCCATAACAGATCTCGTTGTCCTACCAATCAGAATAGATAACAATTAATGGGTGAAATTTATTTAATATAATTTATGTATTTTGTTTGTGATTACTCTGTCTTTTTCTTTTTTGTTTAATATATTGTATGTAATTTCTAATTCAATCTATACTATAATATAATACTGACACATTTTATTCTATATATGCAGACATATACATCATGCATGCGGGACCAATTACTGATGAGGTCCTATATGACGAAGATCAACACCTATTTGCGAAGTTAAGAGTTAGGGGAGGTAAAATTTTTAATATTTTTGATCTTTTTATACCTCAATCTTCTATTATTTCTCATAATTATTGTATCTAATATATATTATTTTTTAATATATGCAGGCCCCAGATATTACTGTTATTGATCACACTCGTGCACATTCAGGTTGGAATTTAACGGATCCACGTGTTCAAGACTATGCTCATCAAGCAGGTTTTTTTGAATGTTCAAAATTGCAATGGATAAGGCTCGACTGGCACCTCTTAACAGCTTTGATTGAATGATGGAGGCCCGAGACAAACACATTTCACTTGCGACAAGGAGATACAACTGTTACTCTACAGGATGTGGGGGTTATACTTGGCCTTAGAGTTTATGAGAATGCTGTTACGGGTACCGATGACTTTAATTGGATAAGTGTGTGAAGGTTTATTAGGACAAGCTCCTAATATGAAGGGTGACAAGATTAAGCTCGAGTGGCTATGTTAGAACTACATGAATGTACCGATGGAGGCCATAGATGAGATCAAGACATATGCTCGGGCGTACATAATGCATATGATCGGTATTATTCTATTTTCGAATTCAAGCAAAGATTCAATGCACGTTAGATGGTTGTCACTTCTTGAGAGTCTTCAAGAGTGAAGAATTATCATGGGAGAGTGCAGTGCTAGCATATCTTTATAGGGAGTTGACAAAAGTGGTATTTATGCAAAATAAGGAATTCAAAGGCTGCATCACTCTATTGCAAATATGGTCATGGGAACGATTGCATATTAGAAAACCAGATTTGAAGGAGACCCGAGTTCTTGATGGTCAAATTCCATTAGGATGCAAGTATGAGTTTATGATTACATGTAATTTCCAATATTTACTTCAACCTATACTAAACTTTTATAAATCAAATAGATGGGATGTCTTGAGATATTTTAAAAGCTCCCTGAAGGGTCACAAAAATCTTTACAGGAACGAGCTTGATCAAATGGAGAATGAACAAGTATAAAATCATATGATTTAACACTACTCAAACAATATAATGAATGTTAATGATATGTATTTTTCTATAATGTTTTGTGTAGATCAAATGGACGCCCTATGAATGAGTTTTAGATTCACTACCAGATATTTGCAGAGATGGTGAAGGTATATGTCTTGCCAGGGTCCAGATCATATGCTTTGAGATTGTCGAGATGCGCGTGCCCGATCGTGTGCTTCGACAATTTGGATTAAAACAACACATTCCAGATCCTGTAGAAAAGATAGAACAAAATCCCCGAAAGGGAGGACATCATCAAAATTGGGAGATAATTTGTCAATCATACATCGGTGATTGGGATTTGAGGGAGAATGCTATAGTGATAGAGAGAGGTGAAGCTGCAGACCTAAATGTACATATACGTTGGTATTGGAGGATTACTCGTCGATGGATATATCGGGAGAACAAGGCACCTCCAGCGTACATGCCGAGGGGTCCAATTGAGAGAGCGTTGGTAAGTAGATGAACTTGTTTTGTGATTATTATTTTTTCATGATTACATTGCTAACATTTCCTTTTGATTGTTATCTTGTAGGTAGAATTCGATGAGGCAGATTCTATTGCACATGATACATTGAGATCGACTGCCGAGCGAGGCAAGGAATGCATTTGTACGTATCATAGGGAAGATTCAGTCCGCTCTTAGAAAGACTCGTCACGCAGCTCATGATGGACGTGAAGAACGAGTTCTAGTGTACGAGCGTCGACTGCTGCGAGGACATACAGAGGTGGGCTCAAGGTGTGCACATGAAGCCGAACCTTCACAGTGTGTTTCACATTGTGTTCGAGCAGAGGAGAATGTCATGCATTCACAACTTCACACACAACCGGGCGATGAGATCATCCAAGCTCATCTTTGAAGGGAACGGGATGAGGAAGAGGAAGGAGAGGAGGGAGAGGAAAGAGAGTTCTTACTATTCGTTGAATTGAGTGACGAGTATTTTCTTAATTTTGTGTCATGAAATTGTATGTACATTGAGATTCTTGTTTCGTTAGTGGTTGTTAATTTCATCATGAGTGATTGTTGCATTTATCATAACTTCAAAGTTTTGGTGTAGTGAAAGAGAACGCCGTCAAGATCCTTCGTCCTCGCCGTCCTCGCCGTCCTCGCCGTCCTCGCCGTCCTCGCCGTCCTCGCCGTCCTCGCCGTCCTCGCCGTCCTCGCCATCCTCGATCGTTCTCGTAGGCTACAAAGCTCGATCGTCCTCGTCGGCTACAAACCGACAACCGCGTTAAGTCTTCTTCTTCTTTGTTCCTTCTTCTTCTTCTTCTTCTTCTTTGTTCCTTCTTCTTCTTCTTCTTCTTTGTTCCTTCTTCTTCTTCTTCTTTGTTCCTTCTTCTTCTTCTTTGTTCCTTCTTCTTCTTCTTCTTTGTTCCTTCTTCTTCTTCTTTGTTCCTTCTTCTTCTTCTTCTTCTTCTTCTTTGTTCCTTCTTCTTCTTCTTCTTCTTTGTTCCTTCTTCTTCTTCTTCTTCTTTGTTCCTTCTTCTTCTTCTTTGTTCCTTCTTCTTCTTCTTCTTCTTCTTTGTTCCTTCTTCTTCTTCTTTGTTCCTTCTTCTTCTTCTTCTTCTTTGTTCCTTCTTCTTCTTCTTCTTTGTTCCTTCTTCTTCTTCTTCTTCTTCTTCTTCTTTGTTCCTTCTTCTTCTTCTTCTTTGTTCCTTCTTCTTCTTCTTTGTTCCTTCTTCTTCTTCTTTGTTCCTTCTTCTTCTTCTTTGTTCCTTCTTCTTCTTCTTCTTCTTCTTCTTTGTTCCTTCTTCTTCTTCTTCTTCTTTGTTCCTTCTTCTTCTTCTTTGTTCCTTCTTCTTCTTCTTTGTTCCTTCTTCTTCTTCTTCTTCTTTGTTCCTTCTTCTTCTTCTTCTTTGTTCCTTCTTCTTCTTCTTTGTTCCTTCTTCTTCTTCTTTGTTCCTTCTTCTTCTTCTTCTTCTTCTTCTTTGTTCCTTCTTCTTCTTCTTCTTTGTTCCTTCTTCTTCTTCTTTGTTCCTTCTTCTTCTTCTTTGTTCCTTCTTCTTCTTCTTCTTCTTTGTTCCTTCTTCTTCTTCTTCTTCTTTGTTCCTTCTTCTTCTTCTTTGTTCCTTCTTCTTCTTCTTTGTTCCTTCTTCTTCTTCTTCTTCTTCTTCTTCTTTGTTCCTTCTTCTTCTTCTTCTTTGTTCCTTCTTCTTCTTCTTCTTTGTTCCTTCTTCTTCTTCTTCTTTGTTCCTTCTTCTTCTTCTTCTTCTTCTTTGTTCCTTCTTCTTCTTCTTCTTCTTCTTCTTCTTTGTTCCTTCTTCTTCTTCTTTGTTCCTTCTTCTTCTTCTTTGTTCCTTCTTCTTCTTCTTCTTCTTCTTTGTTCCTTCTTCTTCTTCTTCTTCTTTGTTCCTTCTTCTTCTTCTTTGTTCCTTCTTCTTCTTCTTTGTTCCTTCTTCTTCTTCTTTGTTCCTTCTTCTTCTTCTTCTTCTTCTTCTTCTTCTTTGTTCCTTCTTCTTCTTCTTTGTTCCTTCTTCTTCTTCTTCTTTGTTCCTTCTTCTTCTTCTTTGTTCCTTCTTCTTCTTCTTCTTCTTCTTCTTCTTCTTTGTTCCTTCTTCTTCTTCTTTGTTCCTTCTTCTTCTTCTTCTTCTTTGTTCCTTCTTCTTCTTCTTCTTTGTTCCTTCTTCTTCTTCTTTGTTCCTTCTTCTTCTTCTTCTTTGTTCCTTCTTCTTCTTCTTTGTTCCTTCTTCTTCTTCTTTGTTCCTTCTTCTTCTTCTTCTTCTTTGTTCCTTCTTCTTCTTCTTCTTCTTCTTTGTTCCTTCTTCTTCTTCTTCTTCTTCTTTGTTCCTTCTTCTTCTTCTTCTTTGTTCCTTCTTCTTCTTCTTCTTCTTCTTCTTCTTCTTTGTTCCTTCTTCTTCTTCTTTGTTCCTTCTTCTTCTTCTTCTTTTCTTGATTCATTTTCTTTTTTCCGCATTCCTTTTCGTTTTCTTTTGAACCGACCAGTACGGTTTTGCTAGATCTGATAAAACTTGTTTTGCTCTGATAAAACTTGTTTTGCTCTGATAAAGCGCCTTTAAACATCTGCATTATTGGTGATTTTGATTGATTAAGAATATTTTTGTAGCTGCATTATAAAAAAATCTATATAATAATAGAATTAATTCAATATTAATCTATATAATAATAATATTAAAAAATCTAGCCGTGTCGCCGTATCCTATTTTTTTGGGTTTTGCCGTGTCCGTGTCCGTATCCGTGTCGTGTCCGTGTCGCCGTGTCCGTGTCCGTGCTTCATAGGTTACGAGGTCTCTAATTAGTTGGGGTTGCCAACCCCGACTAATTAGAAAAGTGCGTTTTTTTTAAAAATCGACCCAGTTTTTGGCCACACTGCTGACGTGGCCGAATCTGGGTCGATTTCTTTAATAGTTTTGGAAGTGGGTCGATTTTTGGGATTAAATATGCAAATGAGGCTATTTTGAAAATTTCTCCTAAATTTTAAATGGACTTGAGATCCATTTATTTTTAACTTATTGTTTATATCGCATATCATAAGATATGAACCATATTGTAATATACATTAACTCAACAGATACATACATGAGATAACCATCAATTTCACTGCATCTCATATAAATTGTAAGATGACTGTTGCATAGTTCATTTAATATTGACATAGTTGATAATAACTATGATGCAACATGCTAGTTTGATGCTAGATATAAGAGATTAAGTTACAGAGAATTGACTAACAGAGAATTTAAAACACAAACTGACACAGAATGGAATAAAGAGGCCATTCCATCAATGAACCAAATCAGAGGCAAAAAAAGATCTTTCATCCAGCGGGTAGTATGAAGAAACAAATAAGTATCACTTAAAACTATTTAGTGCATACCAATTCATCGCCTTCCCTGATAAACCCCTTGTCTTGTAATATCCGTGCAAGACCCCGCCACCACAACAGATCACTTGTAGAGAACTTCTGGGATGGTTAAATGGGCATTAAAACATACTTTCACTCAGAAATAAAAATAAAAATAAGAATAAACAACAAGAGGCTCAGATATTCTTTTAACAGCCAAAAAAGAAAGAAGATAATTATCAACAGAAATCACAAGATTTATTCATAGCGCAAGGGCAAACTGCAAGGGAAATACTATGTAACCTTACATTTAAAAGATAACTCCTCATTTTAACAAATTGTTTCACGATGAAACATGTCAATCAGGATTTTGCATCATGCAATCTGCTTAACTAAGTAGCTAGCCTACAAACTGCCTTATAAGCATGGGCTGACTATTTAATCAAATATCCGGAATGCTTCTCAATGACAAAGGATGTTCAAACATATGGTCATGGTGCTATATAAGCTGCAATCCTGCTTAACATAAAAAATTTACTAATTGGACATGGAAGTAAGTAAATATGTTAGAACTCCAATTGAGCTTTTAGAAGAAACATATAGAAGGAATAAGAAACAAAGTGACAGAAAAAGAAGAAATATATGACAAAAAAGGAAAACCCATGGGAAAAAAGAAGGAACAAATAACAGAAAAAGAATAGAACTTGAGAAACACAAGAGAGAACCATTTGCAATAGTGAAGGACAAAGGCAGACCCGCTTCATTTCGGGCTAAAGCTACAGTACAGAGCCACTGTGCTGCTTTAGATGCTTGAAGTACCACTTCAACCCACCTCAATCTATACTATAATGCACAAAAGCAGGATACAGCTCAATCTACACTGCGCGCGCGCACATGCATGTGTGTTCATGGTGTGTGCACTTGTACATGCAAGCGTGCATGCGTGTCTGCAGAGTGGTTATACTAAACAACCGATGACATGAAAAAAGGCAGAGATTTCAAGTGATACTACGTAGTTGGGGTGTATTATTCGAGGCAACTAACCTGCCCTCTTATTTTACTGACAAGCATCTTGAAGTTGGCTCTCTCATAGGGCCTCCCTATGCTAGATTCACCGTAAATTGCACCATTGCGAAATACATGTCCGAAACTTCTATTTCCCTGCAAGGTTACATCTTCACAAAACAGCAACGAAGAAACAGAATTTGCAATTCAAAACCAACAACAATTCCTTCTAAAAATAAAAAATTATAATAGCTTAAGGTGTTCTGTAGTTGGTTGGATCAGCGTCAGCCTCAAATGAGGCTAAGCAAATATGAGAAGAAACATTTCAGGAGATCATTACAAAAATAATCGCTCTAAAAGTTAAAATACTTAGGAAGTCACAGAAACAAACTAAAAAATGTACTAAAATGTGAAGTAAAGTCTTTTGCACTAAACCATACAAATTTTGATTTTGCAGGTACTTGTGCTAAACAGATAAGGTGACTACTAAAAAAATAAAAAAGAATACAAACTAAAATTTCCAACAAATATGCTACAGTAGTGCTACTTACAAATTGAACTTTCAGAGTATGCATGAAAGTAGCAGCTTCTTCTATTAGATTTTGCATTTTGGGAGGTCCATTAACGCACACATCACATCTGCAGATGAGAGATATGGGAACTTTTACAAAAGTAAAGCATATAAATATAAATAATCCATTTAAACATTAAAGAAAATAAAAATTGAAGAAGGAACAAGCAGATTAGAGAACTGCTTATTATTTAAATGAAAAGGGTGTGTGCATGTGTATATGCCTGCGTATAATATAATAGATTTCAGCATGTGTCATGCACACAAAGGGGGGAACTGTATCCAATAGTTAAGTTTAGCTGACCATCATTTTTTTTTGTGTGTAATCCTCGTTAGATTGATATTCTAATTTCAAATATTCATTCAAGATAGATAATAAATAAAATTTAAACACTCCCTATTTTATATATTTTTCACATACTTGTTAGAGGAGAATAGAATTAGGTTAGCTACTTGGAATATAGGTACACTTATCGGAAAGACAATGTGATGCAGGACAATCATGGATCGTCCATCAAAAGATTTTAAGATCTATTAGAATAATTTTAATTTTAGTAATATTTGATTTGATTCCATGTAATCTTTTTTTTAGTTAGGATTTCTTTAGGATTTGATTTTGAAATCTCTTTCTATTTTAGCTAGGATTTTATTTGATTGCATCTTTTAGTTTTGTTAGGTTTTGATTTGATTAGGATTTTTATTTACTTTCTTATGTGCTTAGTTGCTTTCTTTTCCAATAAATAAGAGATGTAATCCTCCATGAGGATTATACATTGCATGTGAAATGCTTATTGCCATGTGAAGTGTCTTTGGGGTGTGAAGCCCTTGGGTGTGAGGCCCCTAGGTGTGATGTCTAGTACCTATTAAAATTCTCTTTCAATTATCCTTCTCGATCATCCACCACTCATTTCCCCTCCAAAAGAATCCCCACCATCCAACCAAGTCAAAACACCTCCACATAAAAATATAAAAAAAGCTATTGTTCAACCTTGAACAGTATCCCCATATTGTTCATCTTGGTAGCCTTCTTCGTCATGGATTTTAACCCCATTCCGCCAAGTCGTCGACGATTCCTCGCCTACAGATCGAAGCCCTCGCGCCACTCCCCATCACAATGGAATTAGTGGATATCATGCTTAGAAGAAAGATAAGTATAATTTGTTTACAAAAAACTAAATGAATAGGTGAAAAATCTAGAAAATTTGAAAAGACCGGATATAAACTTTGGTACACGGAAAAAGAGAAGAATAGAAATGGAGTGGGAGTCCTTGTAGATAACATACTAAGAGATAGTGTTGTAGATGTAAAAAGAGTTGGAGATAGAATAATACTAATAAAAATGGTATTATGAGTAGAGGTTATTAATATTATTAGTACTTACGCACCACAAGTAAGGTTGCCCGAGAGTACTAAAAGGGAATTTTGAGATAGTTAGATGAATTGGTACAAGGAATTTCATTAGAAGAGAAATTGCTTATAGAAGGGGATCTTAATGGGCATGTTGGTACGGATATTAACGGATATGAGAGGATACAGAGCTTTCGGGTATGGAGATAAGAACGATATGGGAAAATCAATTTTAGAGTTTACAACATTGTATGATTTGAGAATAGCAAATACACAATTTAGAAAAAGGATGAACACTTAATAACCTTTAAAAATAGATTTAATAATAGTCAAATAGACTTTTTCTTACTAGAAGAGTGGATATGTTAACATGCAAAGATTGTAAAATTATATCGAGAGAGTTTTACACAATATAGGTTGATGGTATTAGACATGTCTATCAAGACGAGAGTAGAAAAACTAACATGAACAAGAGACTAAAAACTAAATGGTGGAACTTAAAATGAGAAAATTTAATACATTTTAAAGATAAGATAATGAAGGAAGATATATGAAACATAGATAATGAGACTAATATTATGTGAAATAGCATGTCTTCTATTAAGAATGTGGCTAAAGATATACTAGAAGAATCTAAAGGTTGTAGATTAGATGGTAAGGAGAGTTGGTGGTGAAATGAGGCCGCAAAAGCGATTAGAAAGAAGAAAATATTATATAAAGAGTGTCAAAAGTGTAGGAACAAGGAAAACTTGGAAATATAAGCTAGCGAGGAAGGAAGCAAACAGAGCGGTTAGTGAGACTAAATACAAAGCCTATGAGAAGTTCTATAAGAAGTTAGAATCTAAGGAAGGAAAGAAAAATGTATATATAAGCTTGCTAAGATTAGAGAAAGGAAGAGTTGGAATTTGGATAATATTAAGTATATTAAAAGTGGAGAAATTATTCTTATAAATTGTTTAATAATAACCAAACAAGTGAGCAACATAAGAATTTGACCATATAGTGAATGATAGAAAACATAAATATTATCGAAAAGTTAGGATTAGTGAGGTTAAAGATGCTCTAAAGAAAATAAAAAGTGAAAGAGTCAGAGGGTAGGATAGTATCCCTATCAAAGTTTAGAAATGCCTTAGAGATATAGGCTTAGGATGGTTAACTAAATTATTTAATAAGATTATTGAGACAAAGAAAATGCCTGGATGAGTGAAGGATAGTACTTTGATACCGATATATAAGAATAAAGGAGATATACAAAGTTGTTCAAATTATCATGATATAAAACTTATGAGCCATACTATGAAACTTTGAGAGAGGGTAATTGAGCAAATACTAAGAAATGAGACACGTATATCTAAAAATTAATTTGGTTTTATGTCCGGGAGGTCAACTATGAAACCTATACATATTTTGAGACGGTTGATGGAGAGATACAGAGAGAAGATAAAGGATCTACATATGCTACTCATAGATCTAGAAAAACTTATAATAGAATGCCTAGAGAGGCAATGTGATGAGTTTTAAAAAGAAACATGTATCTAGTATATATATCGATTTGAATAAAGATATGTATGATAGAGTAACAACTAGAGTAAAAACTAATGAATGAGAAGCTAAGCCGTTTCCTATTACCATAGGTTTACACTAAGGGTCACCTTAAGTCCTTATTTTTGCAATAGTTATGGATCAACTTATTAGGCACATCCAAGATGAAATCTCATGTTGTATATTATTCTGAGATGATATAGTGATAGTTGACTAAACTAGAAGAGGTATAATTTTAAAGTAGAAAGGTGGAGACAAGCTCTTAGATCTTTTGTAGTAAAACTAAGAAAAGAAAAGAGCCTATATTGCATATTAATGGTCAAGAAATATCGAAAAGTAATTATTTTTACTATTTAGGATGAATCATTTAGCATGACGGTGAGATTGAGGATGATGTTTTTCATCGAATCAAATCAGGATGGTTAAAATGGAGTAAATTCGGGAGTCTTATGTGATCGTAGAAATACCAATAAAACTGAAGGAAAAATTCTATAGAACGATTATAAGACCAACAATGCTTTATGGGGTCAGAGTATTGGGCAATTAAGAAACAACATGCGAAAAAAATGAGTGTAGCAGAAATGAGAATGTTGCGATGATCTTGTAGGTATACACTAAAAAATGGGATAAGAAATGAGTACATCCGTAGCAAATTAGAGGTTATTCCTATTAAGGATAAAATGAGAGAGAATTGACTAAGATGATTGGGTCATGTACAACGAAGACCTCTTAGTGCATCGGTTAGAAAAAGTGATAGTATTATAGTTAATGGGGCTAGGAGATCTAGAGGCAATGTTTTAAAAATAGGCTGATTTTATCGATTTGCCCCCGATATATAGGGTTTAGACAATGGCCTATATGATTCCTGCAAATATTTATCGCATATCGTTTTTAGCCGATTTGTCCCGATATATCGGTGTAAATTCGATAATGCGGCCGATTTCTCCTGGGTTAAAAATCACCCGATTTTCTACAATTTACATTTTAAGTGAACCGGTTCGGGTTTGGAGGCAAAACCCCTCTTTTTTCCATACCCAATCCGCATCCACTAACCAAAAACCGTGCTATCCTTAATTCCATACCTGATTTTCTACAATTTACATTCTATTTCACATCCGCTCATCGTGTAAACTGAATTCTATCTGCCGCCACTGTTCTCTACTGCAAATCGCTTGCAAATTTCTCGCTTGAAGTCCTCTATCGACGACCACTCTCAAAGACCCTCTCGATATTTCATTAAATGTGCTTAGGTTATATTTTAGAACATTACATTATATATGCTCACCATCCGACATGACACTCCGATTTTTACTACTTATCCCCGATATATCCCCGATAACCGGGATCCGATATGAATTTTAGCCATCCGATATATTTTCGATAACCGATATTTAAAACCTCGTCTAGAGGTAGACCTAAAAGAACTTGTTCAGAAGCAATTAAGAAGGATATGATTATGATTAACTTAACGAAGGAGATGACCCATAGTAGAATGGAATGGAAGAATATGAATCATGTAGCCACCCCTAAACATTTGGGATAAAGACTTTGGTGGTGTTGTTTAGTATTTAGAACTCAATGATAATTGGATATCAGGATATGAATATATTTTGGTTGTACTTCTAAATATGTAAATAGAATTGCTTAAACTAGATCTAGACAGATTGCAGTATATGATTAGAGTAGATAGATTCAGAATGCTTGTATGTAACATCATTCAAAAGCTTATATGTAACAGAACCAAGGAAAAAGAATTTACAAAACCTAATACAAAAATCTAAGAATCGGTAGTTCATACCATAGATGTCGGGAATGTGGACTATAGCGAAGCACGACCCGTGTTCAATCACACCGAAATGTTGTACACTAGCGAATTGGGTCGCGCTCCCGTGCAACCCAGTTCACCAACTCCGGCGACCCGAGAGAATTCAAATTACTTAATATTTTGGAAAAAAAAACAACTATTTTTTGAAAAATAAACAACAAAAAGTCTACCTTAATCACATCTTGAGAATTTTCTTACCATTATTGATCCTTGAATTTGACTCTTGCAGAAAATAGTACACTAAGGCACTCATAATCCTATTTTAAAAACTGAGCCTAAAGCATACCACGTTTCCTAGTATACCATATAGGCCTAGCCCCCTCGTGCCTGAGATTCCGAATAAGTGGCATACCACGCTCCCGTTTCTCTCCCGTGAAATGAATCGGGTTCCCATGCAATTGTGGTTCATACTAAACATATAAGTAACAGAACCAAGGAAAAGAATCAGGAAGATCTAATCAGGTAGCTAATAATCATACCAAAGATTACTCTTCTTATGAAATACAGCATACTTCTACAAAATGCTTGCCGATTGGAGATGGTTTTTGGAGTCTTGGACTTCCTGTGAAGAGACCTATTCATTTTTAGCTTGTTGTCCCATTAAAAGAGTCTAACTCATGTGCCTGCCTATACTTATCTTTTCCATCACGAAGTTAACAGTTATTTCCAAAAGAAACAACTTCTTGTTTTCCACTGAGTGATTCCTCTTGTTATTAAAGCAGTTGTTGAAGTCTGTGTAGAGTAACCAGTTGAGGGTGAGATGGGGCACATCAAAATTGCTAGACAGAGATGTCTATAAATAGCTAAGTGCAGGTCATTCAGGGCCATCAGCTTTAGAAACTTTGGTGTAACGATATAAATGGATGAAGTTATGATTGAACTATTGCATTCAACGCCCACTTTATTTCTCCAACATTTTTGCATTTTTTTTCCGAAAACCAAAGCATCAATCCAAGGATTTGACGCCCAACCCTCAAACCACCCAAAACATACACAGACGGCTCGACCACCCAACCCCAGCCATTCCAACCACTCATATACCATTTTCACCTTTTTATGGTTATATGTAACAAAAAGTTTATTAATTAAGTTTTCTGAAGGGTTAATAGTCCTGCAAATTGTTATCCACATTTTAACAGTCTGCTCTCGTTTCTCCTCAAGAAAAAGGGTTATATGTGGGTACTGCTTTACCTAGTTCTTTTTCCACCCCCTTGTTTCGAGGGTTTGGAGATGTCTGCATTCATGTGTGTGGTTGAGTGTTCAGTCGCCCACAGATTTTTTTTCTTTGATTTTTCTTTTTTCTCTTTTTTAGTTGTAGGAATATCACTTTCACTCAAAAGTAGAATAAGTGTCCTTCACATCTTTGGCACATCCAAATTTACTATAATATGACGTACATAATCATGATGACTTGAGATGCAAGTACAGCAGCATATAACTAGACATATCAAAATCTTTTTCCACAATAGGTCTTCAAAAGTTAAACAATACGCCTAAAGTGTATTTAAAAAAAGAACTTACTGAAACAACAGATACTGGTCTCAGTGTGTAAAGAAATTTTAACAAGGAGCACAATAGAAAAACAAAATAAACTAAACAAATATATCATGGAGAGACCCTGCGAAAGCTTGTTGCTTGCTTTTCTCTCTTTCCAGAAATTATAGTATACTAGATCAATAATGCATGTTTAACCAAGAACTATCTGAAATAAAGAGAGTACCAAAAGAAAAAAAAAGAAATATTTTATAAGGAAATGAGAGGAAAAAAACAGGACATACGATTTACACTTATCATAGCTAAATTCCTCTCGAAATATTTCACAAGTGTTTTAGCTCGGCAAGCTGCAGTATTCATACCATACCTGTAGATTTGATTAAATGCAAAAAAGATAAAGTCAATAAAAAAATAACAATTTTCTAGGGACAATTCAAAATACGCACCGATAGCAGGCAGAAAGCATTTTATATGCTTGTTTGGTTCGCTCTTCGCTTCTTTGACTCGAGAAGTGTTGGTATTCTCAACAAGTTGGCATATAAAGCTGTATCAGGAGGCTAAAATTTTAGATGTAGTCTGAAATCTAGGGTGAAGGAGAGGAATAATGATTTTATGTCTAAATCATTTATAGACAAATTGTGCATATCACAGTAAATACTGTAATATTAGGATATACTGCCCTGCCCCTGTCTAAGGTATCTGAAAATTCTGACAGAGAAGAGACTCACTAAACAATGAGGATTATGTAAAAGCAATATCCTGAAAATGTAATAAAAAAATGTACTCACTACAATCTGCTAGTTTCCCATCTCTTCCAGCTCTCCCTGCTTCTTGATAATATGCTTCCAGACTCTGCAATCAAAACGACCATCATTAGATAACCATGGAATGAGTGGATACATATAAGAAAATGCATGAGGCAAACACACGCACGCACACATGCACACACAATATTCCAATAGCATTTCAAATCAAAGCAAATTTGCTTCAAAACTATCAACACTAGACATGTGCAAGAGTCACTAGAAGGAACAATACAGAGCATATATAACTACGATTCTGTGGCAAACTAATGTTAAAACAAACAAATTTAGCTACATTGAGAATGTAATATAAACTCATCAATAAATGTGCTAACTGCTATGAAGAGAACTAAGAAGCAATTGAGTATAATCTGATAGACCCCGACTGAGTAAATATTAAGAAACTACCACAAACTTGCAGAGTTTTCTTAGAAAACTATCAACAACAAAGCCTTTATAATTTATTCCAATTTTCTTATATAGACTATTTAGTTCAGGAAACTACCATGAAACCATTAAGTACTCATTTTTGTCCAAGATAAGCATGCAAGTAAATTGGCCCCTTAACCACTTACAACCACTTAATTCTCTACCCTCACCCACCCCCAAATTTTCATACTACTCTGGAAACTACATGCTCCTTTGAGCTTCATGATAGTGACTTCGAATAAACAAAGTTCATATTAGTTTTCTGAAAAGATGGTGAAAGTTCATGATAATTTCTTAATGTTTACCCTAATTATATTCTTAAAGGAGCAAGACCTGTAGGTCAAATCCGTGCAATCAACAGGCACAGACTGGTTAATGGGAATGACCAGCTAGTATAGCCAGAAACCAATAGATAACGGGTCAAAGTAGTGTTCTCAGCCAATTGCTGCTATGTGAGATTGCAGACTTCAAATTATTTCGATTGGTTTATTCTAACACAAACAAGAAAAGTGATGGAAGAGAAAAGAGATCGCAAACTCTAAGAGTTCAAATTATTATTGGTCATCTAACACAAACAAGAAAACTGATGGTAGAGAAACTCAGAAAAGAGATAAAAAAAACTCTAAACATTTGGAATTCGAGGCAAAAAGCTACATAAACAGCATTTCACAAAGGTGGATGCAGCTTCCTTAATATCTTTGAGATTGCTGCGAGATTTTTATAATCGATCATGTACTTGACCTTGGCCAATTTTCATTTCTTTTCCTTGTAATATACATTTCAGCAAGGAAACAGTTCATTTTCCTCCAGGAGAAAAAGTAACACAGAAAAAGGGAACTAGTATGTGGAATTAGTGTAAATTATTAATTCTCCCACAAATGTGGTACCCAATATGTAGCTACTTAATCTTTCTCCATTTTATTAACTTATATCAAAACTAAAGGGACTTTTCACTATCTATGGGCCGAAACTGCAGACCAGGATGGTAAATTACCCTATGTGCCAGCTGATCTTATAAATCTCTCCTCTTGCCCAAGTTGCCTTTTCTAGAGGGTTGACCTCCAATTGACCATCAGCCAGCATAGTCAGTTGCTCAACCTTGTCCTGGAGGGCCAGCGGCTGTTGTACAACACCTTTGAAAGGCTAAGGCTTGGTTTGACAAGTACAAAACTGAACTGGGTCAGTCCGGTTTAACCACGCCAAAGTTAGTCCAAGGAAGGGTTGGTTCAAAAGGAAATTAGTTTAAGGGTCAAATTTTGAACTTAGATGGTTCAATTGGGGCCCAGTTTTTACGAAACTAAAAACTAGTTGTTGGGCCAAGGTTGCATCCACTAAAACTAGTTTTGTGGAGTTGTCAAACACAACCTAAGGTAATGTAGATGCATTCTAATCATGAAATCTATAAATGTAGTCCTGGCTCTTATAGTTTTAAATATTATCAGAAGTTTCCTTTTTGGGAATACACATTACTCACACAAATTCTGCATGATTTTTACTTGTCTAACATGTATACATACAATAATTAGATTTTATTTCTGTATATATTTAAGCTTGATCCATTTTCATGACAACCAGTAAATGAAGATTTGTTCATGAGAAAAATAGCCAATATTAGGTAAAAATGTGAATATTTACATGTAAGCTCATATGTTACCAGGACTGAAACGCGAAGCACAGTATTAAAACAAACACTTCTACTGATATTTATTTGTCTTTATACTAAAGTTGTTGGAAATTGTACTGTAGATGCTACATTGTCATCTACAATGCAACTCCAATAACTTAGGGTCTGTTGGTTGTTTTTCATAATTATAAGGAACATGCTTTCCTTCTGTTTCGCTTCACTTTCGGGCCGGTTTGGTTCATCAAGAAAAGCCCAAAAACTTATTTCCAAGCCCACTTTGGAACAAAAAGTGGCCCATTTCTTTGTTCTCATTTGTTTGCTTCGTTATTTCATCGTTGGGAAAATTTCCATCCAAATTGCGTTCCACGTCAGCTTTACTCGGAAATGCATATCTAAGCTCAGAGCTCCGAATTGAGAGGAAATCACATTAAAAGCGATTAAAAAAATGGGAGAGGGGGCTTTTGGTTTCCAGCTTGCAGAATTGGGGGGAAATGTTTTAGGGTTTAGAGTTACCGCCCTTTCTCCCTCCATTTCACTCTCTCCCGCGCCTCCATTGCTCAAAAAAAAAAAAAAGCTAGGGTTTTTCTTGATCTGGATTATTCTCGCTATAGGTTTGATCTCTTTGCTGTCTTAATGGAGTCTAAGGCTGATCTGTTTGCTGTTTAGCCCTTGAAATTGAGCAATCTCACAAAGATCCAACTGTTGGGTGCTCGATTTTTCTCAAAATTGCGACTTCCTGCTTTGCACGCTTTTAAAGCTTCACCAAAGGTAAATTCTTGCAAATGCAACCCCCTTCTGTGAATTGAAAAATAAAACAACTATGCCTTTTAGGTTGCTGATTGAAATGACAGCTTAATAATACTTGATTATTGCATTATTTGGTATTTTATGGTATGATTTTCTAAGCTCTGTGACTGCATGTCATATTTGGGAATTTTGACTAGGAATTTGTATGGTATTTATTCAAGAATTAGCACTTTAATTTTCCTTTGACTTGCTTATTTGTCACGTATGTAGCAGGAAAAATCAGTGATCTAATACTATTAAAGCCTCTCAATCCAGAGCAGTCTATTTCTAGTATGTTGAGACTTAGTTAGGTTGTCTTGCCCTTCCATGCTCAGGACTGTCAAGGTTATTGTCGAGGGACCTTGTATCTAAATCACTATCCTCATACTGATTTAATAGCATCCTATTAAGCTATTTGTCGTTCTCTAATCTGAATATTAGACTATAAGCAAAGTGTGTTTTTGGTCATTTGTCGAGTCAAATGATAAGAAGACTTCAGTATTCGATTGCCAGTAGAAGGTAAAATTGATATCAATGTTGGTGCAAGGCTGAAGTTGTTTGTAGAAATTTTCCAATATAAATGATGCCTTCTAATTTTGGAATCTTGCTGTAGAAATTTTCTCGTATTTGCTTCCTTCAAATTCCTTCTAATTCTCGTACTAAATTTTCTAAACTCTGTGATTGCATGTCATGTCTTGAGAAATTAATGCAAATGTATGCCTGTTCTTGGAGAATCACACATATGAATTTGAAGTTCTCGTGCAGGTTCCCACTAGTTTTTCTTTTCTTTTCTTTTGTACACTATCAAATTCCTCATGTAAAAGCGCGTAATAGTTAAATACAAACCTAGGCACTAATTAAGGGTATTTCCTCTCTTGGCAATCATTTTTGGGAAAATCAAATGAACCTTTGCTTTCAAGTTAGTTCCTAGACCTACTAGTCAAAATTATGGCATGTTTTTATTCTTTTATTAGGTTCATTAAACCTTTTAAGCTAGTGATGGTCATATATTTGAAGTATTATTTACTATTTGTGTATGTTTATTTAGTGTTAGTAAATGTTGGTTGCTATTTTATAGATGTAATATATTAATTTCATATGGAAATCATATGTAATATTTAAAATGATGAATTTACATTATTAATTTAATGTGGGATTTTAATAATTTAATGTGGGTATTGTAGATGGATGATTATTGTGATGAAGAAGAGATTGTTTTCAGAATGTGCTCTGGGGTTGCATTTTCTGTTTTATTAATAGTATTTACTTTCATGAAGAGAATGCAATGTAGACGTAGAAGGTTACGCCATGGTCCTAGTGAGCAAAAAATATTGGACTAGAAAAATAGAATGGCACCCATGGATCGTATTTACAATGGGTTTAGTAATAGTTGTGTAACCTACGTTAGAATGCGTAGTGTGGCTTTTATCAAACTTGCAAATATCATGAGAAAAAGAAATCTGTTAAAGGACTCCAGGCATGTTACTGTAGAGGAGCAACTTACTATGACATTGAACATCTTGGGCCATAAAACTAAGAATAGAATCATACAATCACATTTTATTAGATCCGGAGAGACTGTGAGTAGATATTTCAACAATGTGCTCGAAGAAATATGTTATTTATGTGGATGGTACATGAGGCAAGCACCCAATGAAGTGCCACCGGAGATTTTTTACCCACGATACTACCCTTATTTCAAGGTACATCATCTCTTCTTTATAAATAAGTACACATTAATTAATCACATAACATGGGTATTTAGTATTGTGTTATGCTTTATAGGATTGTATTGGTATGATAGATGGCACACATATTGATGCAATGCTTCCTGCTAGCCTTGTTGCACGTTTTCGTGGTCGCAAAGGAGTCACACAGAATGTGCTAGCAACTTGTACCAAACAAGTTGTTCATATACGTATTAGCAGGGTGGTAAGGTTCTGAGATCCTACAAGATATCTTATCTAAACCACAACTATATGGGTTGAGAGTCGATGATGGTAATTTCAACTAAAACTTTAAACTTGATGCATTTAATTAATATAATATTATTTACAATGCAAAATGAAAACTATCTCATATGCATACTTGCCTGTAGGTAAATATTACTTACGTGATGCGGGGTACACAACAATGCCTGGTTTCATCTCCTCTTATTAGGGTGTCCGATATCATTTGAACAAACATAGAGGGAGATTAATAAATAATAAAATGGATTTATTCAATCTTAGACATTCATCTTTGAGATCTAAGATTGAATCTTCTTTTGGGATATTGAAGAATCATTTCAAGATTCTTTCCGCTAAGCCCCATTACCCTTTTCCGACACAAGTACATATTGTCTTGGCATGCACGGTTCTCCATAATTATATTGCAATTGTTGACCCTAATGATGACATACTAAATGAGGCCATCAACATTGCAGAGGATGATGATGATAAAGCAAATGAAGATGAAGACATTATAGTTGATTTCTCTCAAACTCGGACCCAAAGGGAGCAAACACACTCGAGAAACGATTGGAAGGCACGTAAAGATCAATAAGCTTGGGAAATGCGGGTCGATTATTGTGGACGGTACCACGGTGGGGACACTTCCGAAACTTGAATTTGATAAGTGTTAGAGGGTATTTGTAATGATGCTTGTTATGACATTGTATTTTCTCTATGTTTAGGTTTGTAGTTGGTAATTTACTTTAAAACATGATTATGTGTGTAAAATTATTATTTACTACTTGTGTGGTAACTGTGTGTTTTTTCCTTAGTATGATTGTTGTCTTGTTGTGTATATATATTTTATTACTTTGTTTTTTCCTTAATTTTATACTACTATTGATAACATATGCTTTTACTCACAATTATTGTATGTATATATTCCTCTATTTTTATTCTTAGATATGGCCAACAACTTGAATTCTGTTGGAGTTAATAGTGGCAATGGTAAAAGTTGAAATCCCTCCCCAAGTTCAGGAACTCCAAGGAACACAATACCATGTAGGTTTCAACATGAGTTTCATACCTTATCAAACTAGAGAGTTTGGACAAGCTCCTAATGCATTTATCAACATGCCTAATTTGGATGGTACATACTTTCAGATGGAGCAACAACCATCCTCATTCATGACACTGCTCAATGCACCTCCACTTTTACATCAACATGTTCAAAGCCCTCATAATAACCTTGATCATATATCTCCAAATGAATCAGGAGGTAAGGGAGTATGTCCTAAAGGTGGTGAAACTTCATCCCCCAAAACAAACAAAAAAAGGAAAATGCTTGCGACAAAGACAAGAAAGAATGTCAAAGTCCAAAACAAAGGGTCTAAACACGGATTTTGGGACATGCGATATGACAATGTAATTATTCCCT
The DNA here is from genome assembly GCA_012295165.1 of Asparagus setaceus. NCBI lineage: Eukaryota > Viridiplantae > Streptophyta > Magnoliopsida > Asparagales > Asparagaceae > Asparagus > Asparagus setaceus. The sequence continues at coordinate 7,912,860 of CM022704.1, read as the reverse complement.
ATCTTGCAGGTTTGGCTAAAAGGGGTTTAAAGTGGACAAAAGCTTCAAGAAACCAGCTTATAAAATGGCAGCTAGCGTGGTAAATGAAGCATTTAATACTGACTTTGATGGAGATAATGGGATGAACCATATGAAATGTCTGCATACAAGACTTAGAGACATGCAAACATGTCGTAATCTTAATGGTGCCGGAAGGAATGAAGAGACAATAACCATCAAAATGGATTCTGACAATTTTGATAGATGGCTAGAGGTAAACATTACTTACACCATCTATTTTTCATTATCTCATTTTTCCTATATTAAAAGTTCTAAGTTAATGATCAAAACAATAAACCCTTAAAATTTTATGTCATGTAGGACAAGACTCTTAGCAGCTCTAAGCTTAGGGAGTGCATCAACAAGCCTTTACAACATTATGATGATCTTTGCATATTTATTGTGATGATCAAGCTAAAGGCGACTATGCAAGAGATGCGTATGAAAAGTTTGGGGGTTAGTTCTAATATTAATCTAGAAGAAGATGATGATGATGGATCTATCCCCAACCAAGACTATGCTACTGTTCAATTCGAATATGACCATGACACTCTAATTCAACTTAAGGAACCATCCATGCCCACTAAATATAAGCCTAAAAGTACTTTGAACAATGCGAAAGGTGCTAACACAGTGGCTGCCAAGGGAAAGAATGTGAAGTCTAATGTTGACATTGAGCTCATGCGCGAGATGGTGAATGAGGTAAAAGCATTCTCTTCCTCTTTAAAAAAATGTAAATATGCATTGGACAAAGAAGTTAGCCAATGCTATATTTGCACATGAAAATGACTTTCCTATTGCCATCCTTGATAAATTTTATGAACAATTAAATGCCAATGAATCACATGCTAGGCTATTTATTGGGAGGCCAAGGATTATGCAAAAAGAAGTGTTGAAAAGCTTCATGGTTGGTCAAACAAATACATCTAAAGTGGATTGAGGATGATTATGCCATGCTTTTAGGAACATGCTTTGGGTTTCTTATTTTCTTGGATTTTGTGGTAATATGATGCTTTTGGGATAATAAGCGCTAAATTCAACCTCAAATTGTGAGATATATGTGGCTATCTCTACTTTTGACTAGAACAATTTACTATATTTCATTTTGTATGTAAGTGAGCTTGACATATGCTCATACTTTGTTGTTTAACTTGTTTCTCCGGTTTATGGTGTACATGATGAAAACTATGAATGTTATGTAGTGGTTAATATGGTTATGTCTAAGCGTACAAGAACAATGCGAAGCGTTATGTTAGATGTTTTTGTGGTACCGCAATTACATCCTTCATATTGTTGGCTAATGCATGTACTAATCGTCATATGTTATTATTCTTATGATTGACAAGAGCCTTGTTGAGAATCAAATTGAAATACTATTTAGATGGTTGGACAAATATCGAAATAGTAACTTGAAATCGATTTCGGTCCCGGTCATCCATTGTTTTATTTATTCTTTTCGTAGACTATGATGAAGGTCAAAATATGAGAAATAGCAACCTACATCTACTATTAATATGTATTGGATGACTTTCTATGATGAAAATGATCAATACATTATTTGATTCTCGAGCCTATATGCCATATTCATATTATATGGCTATGTGTTTCTACAATTGAGGGATTCATGGCTAAAAAATTTCTACATGATTCATTCTATGTATTATTGCCATATTCCTCTTATATGACCGTGTATTTCTATATTTCAATGGATTCTTGATCTCATTTTGTAGTTGTTTCTATTACTTTCATGTCCTTTTTTCCTTGTGATTCTATGTTTTCATGTTATATGCAAGAGATTGTTGAGGTGGATGGTGTTTATGGCTTTCAAAGTGTTCAGGTTGTGAAGTAGTGTGATTTCCTACATCAAGTTGATCATGGATTCCATTGTATTATGACATTTGTCTCATAAACTTGTGTATCTCAGTTTGCAGGTTTTGAGCCTAAACAGTATTTGGTTCGGAGCATTTTTTCAATATTCATCTTAAATTGGCTATCTATGTTTAAATTAATGTACTAATATTGCATGCTGGTTTTTGATTTCATATACTTGTTGCTTCTAAGTTTTTTCCTATTAAGTTGAGTATATATTGTTGAAAATTGGGTTTCACGCTTAGAAATGGCTATGATGAAGGTCAAAATATGAGAAATAGCAACATACACCTTTTATTAAGATGTATTGGATGACTTTCTATGATGATAATGACCTATAACATAATTGATTCTGAGCCTTATTACCATATTCATCTTATAGGATAACTGTTTTTCTCTATTTATGTTTCATGTACTTTGTGAACCTCAGTTTTCAGGTTCTGAGCCTAGTCTGATTTCATTCTTCTCTCAATCATGGATGCATTTTCTTACATTTCCATAGTGCAAACAACAAATGTTACAAAAGACACATGAAGAAGAAAAATACAGTACATGTGCTCCAATTTTCCATATCATTACTTCTTGCTTTGCTTCTTTCAATTGTCTCCTCAATTGCCTCTTATTACTATCTCCGACAATTGTTTCATCTTCATGAGCTGAATGATTGTTCAGACCATGACCTTCTTGAGCCCATGAGAAGAAATTGCATTGTCTACTTGGGTAATAGGTGCAACCCCAAAAATATTTCCCTTTGTTCCTTCCTCTAACACAAAGCTTCAGAGTATTGGCTTTGCAAAAGCATTTAACTTCATAATCTTCCATAGCCTCAAGTTTGATCATTGGTTGATTCTTGTAATTTTTTTGGAAAATTTTCATCTTGTGCAAGTAGAGCATATGTATTAAACGTGTATGAGCTATGAATTTATAAGCTCAAGTAAGTCCAATTTTGACTGTTGCCTCAATTTGACCATTGCCCAATCTTGAGCATTGCCCCAATAGGCCTTTCTTTCATTGCTCATGGGTATGGTTACCACCCATAACAGTAACAAAAAAATTTATCTTTAGTGAGAGGTAATCTCACCATGATGAATATATTCATTTGTTCAAACATATTTCACCACCAACCAAACACAAGAAACTCAAGAAATCTAGTTCATAACCAATTGTTTCCCTTTATTTTTATAACCATCCAAACAAAAGAATAGCGTGGAAATTGATTTCCCCCCATGTTTTTAATGCAAAACAAACAAACAAAAACCCATTTCTAGGCAACATATGGAAATCACCGGAGATTGGTTTTTAACATGGAATTATATTTCTCGTTAGTTGAGAAAAATAACCAAACAAGCCCTTCATGGAAAAGTGATTTTTGTGCTTGTTTCACCAAAAAAAATATAGGGTATAAGTATTTTCACCACTTTCCTTAGTTTCGTTCAACTTGAAAAGAGAAGAAAGCAATTGATGTGTGCATAAATTCCCTCATTTTCTAGTGTTCGGTTCAAACTATAATAATAAAAAAAAGAAATCATGGTTGTGATCACCATGGTGTGCTTAGTGCTTACCACCCATATATAGGACAAACTTGTTGCCAACATAAATCGAGGGGTGAACATACTAACCATCACATAAAAATGTTTAAAATTTTGAGGGACTAATTTGCAAAATTGTTTAAAGATTTGAGGTAGTAATTTGCAAAATTGTTTAAAGATTTGAGGAACTAATTTCAAAATATGAACATTTGTGGGAGAAATTTCAAAAGCGTTTAAAGATTTGAAGGACTAATTTTAAATTTGAGGGCATAATATTTATCCCAAACATAGAGAAGATTCTGTTATGCTCAGATTTGGTCACTATTGCCATAGTATATCTCACCATGAAATCTATAGTAGCAATGTTGGCCGCATGTATTGCCTTGCCAATATATTACCAAGATAAATTTTGGTTGCATACATTAAAAAAGACCATCATCATAGCACCATCACATGTAACTAATATCATACCAACCATTTCAATAAACTAATTAAAAATAATGCTAACAACTCTCCCAACAAATATCATAAAAACCACGGAAAAGAATGAAAACAGCTATCTAATTTCCAATCTTTGTCAACTCATCAGGTATCAACCCATCAAACGAATTAGATATAATAAAGCAACACACCATAGAGTACAATTCACAAGTAAGAAAATGATTCAACTTGATGCTTCTTTTAGGTGCACAAAAATGACGAATGTTTTCAATTAGCTAGTTCTAGGTCTCCATTATCGGCAATCAGCCCAAATACCCATTCAAGGAAAAGGTATTGAACTTTTGCACATTCAAGGTCACAGGACTTCAAAATATACACATGTAGTGACCCATGAAAATGATCACCAAAAAAAAATCATTTTCGCAAAGAAATAGAAAAGGGAAACAAGGGCTAAGAAATTAGCTTTAATTAAGTTTCAACTTTCAATAAGGAGTTAACAAAGGAAGAGGCGAGTTCAAAGCTAGATCTCAGAAGGAGCTGCTCAATCTAGGATCTCGTTAGTTCTTAGAAGCAAAGATACAATTTTAAAGCTAGATCAAACACCCAAATCGTCCAACGAACAATTGCAGCAAAGACACAATTTTAGAAAGCCAACAAACAATCACAACAAGATCAAGCAAAATGGAAATCAAAAAACCATTTTCCCCGATTTCTTCTAGGATTTTTTCATTGTGAGAGAGCAATGGAGGCGGGAGAAAATGTAGGGAAATGGGGAAATGAGAGAGAGGCTGCGGTGATGGAACTCAAGCCCTTTTCTCTCTCTTTTATTCAACTGAGAAACCCGAAACCTTTGGGTTGAATTTTTTATTCCATAGATGTCAGGTTTCTGCCAAAATAGGTGGTTTTGTAAAGGAAATCAACGTTCGTTTTATGATGACATGCCATGCGGTTTCTTCCCCTCTTTCCTTTTTTATTTTTGTTATCCAAACATAAAAAAATGAAATAAAGTGGCAACTTTTTGGGGTTTTCCTTGGATGTCAGTTTTTCTTTTGGGTTTTTCAGCATTTTTTCGACCAACCAAACAGCCCCTTAATATAAAACTAAATAAATATAGGCCTTTTATCTTAAACCCAAACTTATACCCCCACTTTATTCTTAATCCCAACAACTTCCAAACTTGTTTCCTAGGCCCCAGATGTTCGACCGACTTTTAATAAAATAATATAATAATATAATATAGTATAATATAAGGATTATTTGCTTCTCTAGAAAAAGAATTATTTGCCTACCTATTAACCCAAAGTATTGCTCTCATTTATTTCTAAACTCATTCACTTAAAAATCACTCCTTATACTACATACTAAAACAAAAGAAAGTTCCATTGTTCATATGCACAATTCATAACAGTTATAAAGAAATTTTCAACCTACAAACCCAAAGTTTTGCCCCCTCTTTTGCTTTTAAATCCACCCATTTTGTTTCTTTCTATAAGTCCAAATTTTACATCTCATTTATTTTAAATCACAAACTTTCCAAAGTCACTCTCAGATGGAATTTTTACTTATAGAGTTTTGCCCCCATTTATTTTTGACCCAGGGATTTTTACTTATAAGTTATAAATAACAAGTTTTACCCTAGATTATTTTTTAAACCCACCCACTTCCAAAATCAATTTTAGATGCACTTTTTGCCCATAAAATCAAAGTTTTCCCCATTTATTTTTAAATTGATTACTTCTAACAAGGGTTTTTGTGCTATAAACCAAAAGTTTTACTTCATTCTTTTAAACCCGCCCACTTTCAAAATCACCGTTAGACTAAAAAAAATGAATTATTTATAAGCCCATTTGTAAAGTTCTTTGGAGTTGTAGTGTGGATAATAATTGCAAAGCATTCTATGGGACCCAAAACAAGTAAGCAAAGGGTTTTGTCTATAAATCCAAAGTTTTACCCAAGTTGTATCAGATATACTACAGTGTCATCTGATGCAACTTCAATAACTTAGTAAAAATTAAATAAATATAGGTCTTTTATCTTAAACCCAAACTTTTACCCCACTTTATTCTTAAGCCCAACAACTTCCAAAATTATTTCCTAGGCTCTAGATGTTCCACCAACACTACTAAAATAATATAATAATATAATATAGTATAATATAAGGATTATTTGCTCCTTTAGAAAAAGAATTATTTCCCTAGCTATAAACCCAAAGTTTTGCTCTCATTTATTTCTAAACTCATCCACTTCTATAATCACTGTTTATACTACATACTAAAACTGAACAAAATTTCAATGTTCATATGCACAGTTCATAACAGTTATAAAGAAAATTTCTATCTAAAAACCCAAAGTTTTGCCCCCCTCTTACTTTTAACCAACCATTTTTTTCTTTCCTATAAATCCAAATTTTAGATCCCATTTATTTTAAATCCCCAACTTTCCAAAGTCACTAACAAATGGAATTTTAGCCTATAAAGTTTTGCCCCATTTAGTTTTGACCAAGGTTTTTACTTATAAATAAAAGTTTTACTCGATTTATTTTTAAACCCACCAGTTCAAAATCACTTTTAGAGGCAATTTTGCTCATAAGATGAAAGTTTTCCACATTTATTTTAAACTAATTACTTCTAACAAGGGTTTTTGTTCTATAACCCAAATTTTACCTTATTTTTTAAACCCACAGACTTTTAAAATCACTCGACTCAAACAGTTTCTATGAATTATTTTATAAGCCCATTTGTAAAGTTCTTTGGAGTTAGACCCAAAGTCTTACCTTCAATATATTTTAAACCCAAACACTTGCAAAATCAAACTCAGACCAAAAACTCCATTGAATTTTTTCAACCCACATTATATATTCTTTGGGAATTGCATTGCGGATAACAACACTTTTCCCCATAACCCCTAAGTTTTACCCCCCTTTAGTTTTAAACTGATTCACTTCCCAAGTCACTTTTAAACCCATAATAGTCAAATGAATTATTTTGAACCCGCTTTGTAGTTTGGTATATGGTGAAAGTGGCTATATCTTTTGTAACTTGCTATATTTTTATAAATTGTTAGGTGTATGATGTAACTTAATGTTTTAACCAGTATATCTTTGCCTTTTTTCATGCTAATGTCATGGGATCGCTAATTGTAGATGTTCTTTTGCCTATAACCAAAAGTTTTTTACCCTCCACCAACACATTTTATTTTAAAACTCGTACACTTTCCCAGAAAAGGTATTTGTGTATAAACTAGAAGTTCACTTCAGATCCAACATACTCAAAATAAAACCGCATTGTATGTTAGCAATTGGTATTGATGTAATGTTTCTATATTTTGCTTTAACTTTGCATTTTTTTTGTTGAAGTTACTAGGTGTATGACTATGATGTATTTCTAAACAAATGCTTAAACTGTTATTTTTTGGCTTTTTTCCACATGAATGCCACGGCATTTTTTGCTTGTTCATATGACTAGATGTGCACAGTGATTATATCCTAACCTATGAATTAAACCATAAAGAAAGAGTACAAAAGAGGCATCACATGAAAAATGGGGAATAGTTTTAGGAGCCAGTTTTAGCGAGAGAGTCAAGTTTATCAGCAGCTACTTACTGGTCAATCTATTTTTTTTTTTTTTTTTCAGAGAAGGGTATTTCTGTGAGATTGTGGAGTTGGATTGGCAGATACATTAAAGTTTAGGTGTAGGTGTGAGGTCACCAACTGAGATTAGTTAAATAATTGATTGGCTGCTCCTAGCTGGCATGCGTAAATTAACCTAAATAAAAGCATTGCTGCCATTTTGGTGTTTCAGAGTTAGCGTTTTATATACAAATATTTTCTAAGATACCCAATCAAAAATACCCACCTGCGGCCAACCATAATGAAAAATTCTTCGAACATTTGACTTGTCAATCCCCATCCCAAAAGCACTTGTTGCAACAACAACCTGCAAGGGAGGGGTTACATTATTTTCTAAATTTAAACCATATATGAGTACATAACATAATGAAAAGCCGAAGTTCAAGTGCATTTTAGCAATAGGAAAAAAAATCAACAAACGTAATGGCAGTTCATTCAGGTTACACCTTCTTTACTTTTCCTAGAGAAGAATTCACTTCATTCTTTCTAAGTGTAATATAGTCTACTGTAGTTTCATTTTAGATCCAATAAATAATTTCTTCACCAGTAAAAAATGCTTATAAACTATAATATACAACTAGAAGTTTACTATTTTAGATCCAATAAATATTTCTTCATCAGTTAATCTAATTTTTCATCAGATAAAATTTCCACCTTAAGTGCAAACCTCCTAATGGCAAGCACTATTCCACCCCTAGCACTACAATTTGGTTTGACTAGATATGTCTTGTTCGATATGCTTTTCTATAAATTGATCAAAGACAAAAAGTGACCTCATACAATGTGCATAGGTAATGCAATAACTGAGTAAGAAACCCTCTTATCAGATTAATTTGTAAGGAAAATAACATTACAGAAATATTATAATATCATTAAGCGAATAACCCGATATGCAGACTGGATTCAAGGTTTTCTTAAAGCATCATTTTAGTTCTGCGGAATTATTACACAAGATTATCATTCTATGGGCATGTTTGGCAACTTTGGATTATAATCCACTTGGCTTATGATCCACAAATGGCTTATAAATCAAGTGGATACTAATCCAAAGTATTTGGTAAATATAGTGGATTATAATCCATTTCCAATGGTAGAGTGTTTGGCAAATGGGTGGATTATAATCCATCCTTATTGTCAAAATGACCAAAAAGGGGGGTTTAAGATAGAGAAAGAGGGCTTTGGAATTTTCTTAAATGCCAAGGGGTAAAGTGGTCTTTTACTTGGTCAAACTATGTCGCTTATAAACCACCAAAAAATAAGCTAGGTTACCCCAGCTTATTTATTTTTGGCTTATAAGCCAAAATAAGCTGTTTGCCAAAGTGGTAAGCCACTTTGACCAGTTGCCAAACATACTCTATGTTCAAGAAATCCTCACTACTCATACTTTACATACAATAATGTCAATAGAAAGGTCTCATCAAAAGGAGAAGCCCCGCTTAAGTAAATGAGTACAAGCAATGTTAGTTTCTTTTTCCCCCTGCAAACATTAGGTTCCTTACGTTGACAAACAATTCTAATTAAAAGCTAGTGTTATCAAAGGGGAAAAACACAAAATTGGCCAAATGAAACCTCAGTCTGGAAAGGAATATGAAATTTAGGATGCATAACAAAGACTCAAAACAGGAAATCACTTCCAAAGTTCCTTCAATCCTATAAATTGGAGATTCACATGAAGTCCCAACTAGACACAAAACCTATAGATATTTAGGGCAAACAAAGCATTATGGTCTCCAAAAACAACACCACCACTTATGAATGCAACGAAACTCCTTTTGTTACAATTTCATGGAAAAATTTAAGAAACAATTTCCTTAATTTCAAACAACAAATGCCATATATATAATCTGACAGAGAACACTTCATCCACTCACTAGAAAAAATATTATAATTATAATCTAAATAATATAAAATATTATAATTATAATCTAAATAATATTTAATAGTATGCTTCTAGGAAAACAATCTTTATTTCCTCCAATTTCAGGTTAATTTAAAACCTATTTCAGACATAATTTAAAACCTCTTTCAAACAAAAATGAATAATTTATCAAAAGAAAATTTATATATTTTAATAAATTTTCACGTTAACACCTCTGCCCCACCTGTGCAATAAATTTGGCTCTAGTAGACAAGACAACAAATGCACATGCACATGAACAAGCAGAACAATGACTCTATTTCCAAGGAGGAAAAAGTTATAATCAACTGAAGGATGCCAGAGAATCATAAGGCCCATCTCTAAAATACAATCATAGTAATAGCATATCATAGCACAAAGTGCAGAGCTCCAGGGTCTTCGCCTATTAGCTTTTGCAATCTAATGAAGAGATTGTAAAACTCATGGATCATGGAGCTAGCTCATGCACAAATAATAGTTAAGTTTGTGATATAAAGTATACGTCACATAGTACCATTGAAATCATGGAGAAATAAGAAATGTATGATTCTTACATAAATTATTTTTCCAATTAAATGTTTGGTAACAAATTACAATACATTACCAAGATGAGCGAGCTACCATATTTATTTAATAAACAATACTGTGAGAATATCATATTTAAAGTAGAAACAAAAAGTTAACTTTTGCAGTTGGTTTTTGCAGTTGGTTGTGTATTCTAAACAGGGTATCGTGCACAAACCAATATCTTAGTACAACTATAGAGCATTTTGAAATATTGTGTCAACTGAAAGCCGTAAAGTTACATGTTCTAAGCTGCCGTAAAGTTACATGTTCTAAGCTAAGACACAAGTATAGAATGTCTATGTAAACCCAAACAGTTACATTCAATGTTAAATATTCCACTTGAAGACAGTCTAGATTACCTGCAATGAATTTTGAAGGAACTCCTGATGAACCCGCCTCAGATGTGCTTTTGGCAGCTGCAGATTTACATATGTTAATTTCATATAAGACTATAGAGCATCCTGCATTATATGATGATGGGAATAATATTCACAAAGAAGGTTGCATTTAAACAAAACTCACTCAACATGCCATAATATAATATGAAATAAGCAACTTCAATCATTTAGAAATTAATGATACTGCACATAGAATATAATGATACAAGAGTTCCCTATCATATAGTGAACACAAATTGCTCATGTTATCAAATATGACCAAAAAGAAAACTGTGCAATCATAAACTTCTGCACATGGCCAACTAGGTAGGTGCAATGGGTGATATAAAACCACCCACTTTATGTAAACATTAGCGATAAAGTGTAAACACATTTGTCAGATAGCTAATCAGATTATACGGTAATAGGCACCTTAAGTAGTAAGAACCAAATCCTGTATTTGGATTCTCAATCCTATATCCAAAAATAATCTTTTATCTTTTCAAAGAAAGTTGAGAGCCTTTACCAAATTGTGGTCAACATAAAGCTGCTCCTGAAAACTATTATATAGACGAAAGACACCCTGTGAAGGATATCAGAAACTAATAGGATGAAAATAAATGGGAATATTGTTAGCTGCAGTTCAAAACCAACAATGACTAGATGGTGTTTGGGAAGGCTTATTTTTTTAAGCTTATAAGTTATGCTAGCTTTTAGTGGCTTTTGGCTTTTATGATAAAAATATTATACAAATTATTTGGGTAGTATAGTAATTTGTTTGGTCAAACCTAGCTTATTTAGGCGAGCTTATAAGTTAGTTTTTCAAAAGCTGAGGTATACCAGCTTTTGAAAATGTGACTTATAAGCTAACTTATTTTGTATTTTACCAAACAGATAGAAATAAAAAAGTTAGCTTAAAAGCTAGTTTGACCAAAAAATAAGCCGCCCCAAACACCCTCTAAGCTTTACAAAGTCATGACCCCAAACCTTGTCATTCCTTTCACTTAACCACCATTCTAATTTGTCCAGAAAGTCCACTAAAAACTTCTGTGTTGAAAATGATGCACAGTAATTATTATATTTAAACAGTGAAGTCAGACTGCGTGCTAATAGACTGAATTCAAGGTTGGTCATGAGTAGAATTTGGAGAGCTTTACGAAATTGGTTCTCCCCTTTTTTCAACTATTTGCCATTTAAAGGCTCTCTTTTGTATTGAAGCAATAGCAGTCAATGAATAATACATCAGTCTGTAGGTGGAGGCATGATATAGAAAATACTGGCTTGCAGTCAAATGACGTGTTTGAAGCCAACGTGCTGATGCCCCCAGACTGTTTAACAGAAAAAGACATTTCCCCCCTATAGCTTGTATAAAAGATAGTCGAAGGCTGAAGAGTTACGTGCTGTGATATAGATTGTTTGCAAAGATAAAGATTGTTGAAGGCTGAAAGGTTATAAGCTGCGCCATCAGAACCTTTAATATCCCAGAAGTAACAGTTAAAGCATTTCTCATTTTGGAGAACAATGATGTAATATAGGAAGAACAGGAGGAAATTAGATAACTGCTTTCTTTCTGGTAGCAGATGCAGACAATTTGAAATGACTAGTATGACACAAAGAAGAAACAAGCACAGACCTTTGCATGATATGCTGCAGCCCTAACTCCAGCTCTGGACAGATATTCAGCTATTTTTGTTGTTTCTTTTCTAGTAGGAACATACACAATCGTGGGGTCTTGGTGCAAAGTCTCTCGCGGATCAGACATCTCAGATGCCTCATGAATCACTGAACTCTCAAGTAGAAGATTTCCAAGGAATGCACCACAAGAAACTGATAAAATTGTAATTAGATATAGTTAAAGGAATAGAAATAAAAAAAAATAGAATATCAATGCCGAATAAAAATTCAAGATGATGTGTTTAGTAGTTTATTAAGAAAATTAACAGCTAAAATAAAAAAAGAATTGCACCATACATTTGCACCCAATGTCTTTTGCGAGTAATCAGTCAAACTTATACCGTGAGTCTTACATTAGTGCTATAGGGGGAGGGTTGAATTAGAGGAAGTTCCAGGTTCAAGTCCAGATTATTGCCTATCTTCTAAAAACAAAACCCCTTAGCATCCTTAATATATATTTATAGTCATATTCTGACATGCTAGAATTTGTACTATGAATCATAGGGCAACACCTACTGTTGTTATATGCAAATCGTTCTTACATCCAAAAGAGTTGGAAGCATGTATGTAGTCAAATCCCATAGCTGAATTGTTTATCTTTGATGTTTTTATATATATAACTGGTGTTGATGATAATGATGTGTTACTTTCAACTTGCCCCAAAAAAGTATATACTGATTTTGTATCATTGAGAATTTGTCAGCGAGATTAAAATACCATTTGCTAGTGGCGTTTTTTTCCTTAGAAGTATACAAGAATGAGAAGCAAGCAACTAAAATGTAGACCCCCAACAAAAACAAAAACAAAAAAATAAGACACCAAGACTTTTCCTCCCTAAGAAAGCAGCTTATTAAGACATATTTTCCCCAATCGATCTTACCCTCCTAACCCACTCTTTTCTTCTTAAATTAAAAAGGATAAGATATGTGGTCTGGTCTCACTTCACTCTTGTTATTGTTGTAAGTTTTAATCTTTTCAAAACAATACTCAGTAGATGGTAATCTAAACTACAGTTGTCAAGGTAATACTTTCAATAGGTTTGACTCCATTAATGTGTACATCGTCACAAACAACTGATTGTCAGTACATAAAAGTCCGGAATAAGAACTCAAAGAGAAACCAGAACTGCGCCTAATTATACAAAACTGTTCTTAAACCATTTAGGAAAAAGTTAACAGAAGAATATACCTTAAAATATTGAGAACAGTGTTGGAAAAAAAAGGCTACATAAATTGTTAATTCGCATTGTTTTGCAACATAAACCTTAAACATTATGTAACATTTGATATAACTCAAACACATCGCAACACTACGTTATTACAATATAGAGAGATTGAGACTTTGCTCTCGGCTCAAAAACAAAAAGATGATAGAAAAAGAAAAGAAACAATTCCATGATTTTGTTTGAAGCATCATGAGCAACATGGATTGTAAAATTCATTAAGTCCAGATCTCAGGATTTAACATTACCCTAATCATATAACTGTAAATTAATGCCATTAACTTGTTAAACATGCAACAGAACAGATTGCGCTACTAAACCTTCAACTAGAAAATATAGATACATTAATATACAAACTGATTACACACATATGCAAGGTTTTAAAAATCGGCCGATATTATCAAAAAACGGCGATATATCAAAAATTCACTATGGCCGATATGATTTCTGAGAAAAAAATTCGAAAATCGTTTCGTTTTGGCCGATTTTTGCCAATAAATCACTCAAAATCCAATTTAGCGCCCGATTCTATGGGTACTTGAAATCAGCCGGTTTTCTAAAAAATCTAACTTACCTATTGGTTTAGGTTTGCAAAACCCTATTTTCTTAACCCGACCTGCAACCGCAACCAACTAAACAAAAGGGAAAAAAACCTAGCATGCCCTAATTTCTCTACCGTCGCCTCCCTAATCTCTCTCTGTACTCGACGACCCTCCCTCTCTCTCTCTCTCTCTCTCTCTCTCTCTCTCTCTCTCTCTCTCTCTCTCTCTCCTCGACAACCATCTGTCTCCTTGATGACGATGAAGACCCTCTCTCTCCCTCGACAACCTTCTATCCTCGACAACAAAGACCCTATCTCTCTCCCCTCAACCGATATGACACTCCGATTTTTATTACTTATCCCTGATAATGATTTAAAAATCGGCCGATATTATCAAAATATAGGCGATATATCGGGTTTTAACCCCTAACCCTAGTCGCTTCTCTCCTGCCTCCATCCCATGTCTCTCCAAGCCTGAAGACTTTGAACATCTCTCAAAGCCTCTGAAGCTCCTGTCATAAGCTGTCGATGTCAAAGTTGTCGAAGCTCCTCTGATTCCTCTCAAGCCGCCGAAACTCATCTCAAAGCTGCCGAATCCCTTCTCAAAGCCGCTGAAGCCAAGCTCCTCTCTCAAAGCCGGCGGAGCTCCCTCGAAGGCTCTGAAAGCTTGAAGACACTGAAATAGGTATGTATTATTTCTGAAAGCTTGATTTTAGAGAAGTTTCTCACTCTCCATGTAACTAGTACTTTTATGTGGTTTTTTTTTGCGTACATGTAGTTTTTATTGCTGCGTACAATTCACTGAAGCTATTTAAATCTTATCTTAACAATGTAGTAAGAAATTAGTAGTGAAATTAGTTCTTCATGTCGTTCTTACCTTCTCTTGACTAACAGTTTTACATGAAAGACAACTGAAGCTTGGATATTTCAAAAACTAAAGCTACATTAGAGATAACTGGATGTATGATTTTTAAAAAAAAAATTTGAAGTTCAAAACTGAAGCTCAAAACTGAAGTTAAAAACTGAAATTAGAAACTGAAATTGCATGTGATTAAAACAAACAACATGAATGTTAATTTATGATTATTTTCTGTTTTATATGCTTGTTGATTATTTTCATAAGTTTATCTAATACGTTGAATCGTAAATGATTTATAGGAGGATGTCGTCTAAAGGTCAATGATCTAGCCAAGTAGCTACTCAAGGATCTAACAAACCAGCAAAACCAGGAGGCAAAGATCATTGTTGGGCATACGGGGAGAGGGTTGGTAATGATGCAACCAACGTTAAATGCAAGTTTTGCATGTAGATTGTGAGTGGAGGGATAAGCCGGTTCAAACACACTTGGCAAGAATTAGAGGGAATTGCACGAGTTGTGATAAGGTTCCGGAAGATGTGAAAAAGAAAGCTTCAGAAATATTGCAAAGGGGGAAGAAGAGTAAGGATGAAAAGGAGTTGAAAGCGCAGGATTTGCTTGATGATGTCCATATAGGGGAGGAAGAGGGATATGAGGGGAGTGTGTCCGTACCTACTCAAAGAAGTTCGTCATCCTTCAAGACAAAAGGGCCAATGGATGCTTTTGCAGGTCGCTCCCCTGAGGAGACGGCTGAACTAATATCAAAAGGAAAACAACCTGCGATGGATAGTAAATACAGAAAGAAGGCTAGGGAGGATGTGAACAAGTATATTGGGAGATGGTTCTACAAATCCGGCATCGCCTTTAATACCTCAAGTCTTCCTTCTTTCAAGCAAATGGTGCATGCAATTGCAAAGTTTGGAGCCTATTTAAATCTTCCATCACCGTATGAGTTGAGGGAGCCAATTCTGCAAAGAGAGGTGGATGCAACAAGGGAGGTTGAACATTTCAAGAAGAACTATGCATTTAACGGGTGCTCCATAATGACCGATGCATGGAGTGACCGGAAGATGAGGAATATCATGAATATAGTGGTGCATTCAGTTGGAGGATGTGCTTTTTTAGCTTCAAAGGATGCATCGGGCAACAAACATGATGGGAATTACATATTGGACTTTGTGGTGAAAACAATTGAGGTAGGGTCGGAGAATGTTGTGCAAGTTGTCATCGACGGAGCTTCAAATAACATGAAGGCTGCAAAAAGCTTAGCACTAATTAAGCCAAATATATTTTGGACCACTTGTACGGCACACACCATCAACTTGATATTAGGTGATATAGCCAAAATCCGTCCTATTCGAATGCGATTGCGATGGGAAGAATTGTGTCGGTGTACATCTATAGCCACACTAGGTCTCTTCATATCATGAGAGATATTGCAAAGGGGGACCTTGTAAGACCGGGCGACACGATTTGCTACCGCATTCCTCGCTTTGGGGTTGTTGAGAGACAAGAAGAAAGAATTGAAGCAAATGTTTGTCTCTAACGATTGGATGGAATGCAAACTTTCGACAAAAGAAGCGGGGAGAAAGGTATAAATTTGTTTGTTTTTTATTTCCTAACTAATTCCTAATTTCCTAATTTCTTTTATATTGTTTGTTTGTATATTTGTCTTATTGAGTCTTATTTTATTTGTGTGTAGGTTGCTAAGATCATTCTCAGCAATAAGTTTTGGGACAATGTTGATCTTGTCCTTACAATATTTTCTCCTTTGGTGAAAGTTCTACGGAGAGTTGATGGTGATAAAACTCCATCTATGTGATATGTGTATGGAGACTTGTTGGTGGCTAAGAAGGAGATTAAAGAGGGTCTTAAGGATGAAGAGAAAAAATATCGTCCTATATGAAAGGTTATTGATACGAGATCGGATGACAAGCTTAAAGGACCACTCCATAAAGCGGAGTATTATCTGAATCCCTACTACTATTATCCATTTATCATAGAGATTGAAAAAGATGGAAGCTTCATGAGTGGCGTTGTAGATTGTTTAAATAAATTTTATCCAAATGACAATGAGGCTGTTACTAAGATTCCATCTCAACTCTCGGATTATCAACACAAAAAAGGGTCGTTCGGGAGAGAGGTTGTCATGAACCAAGCAAAAAGACATGATCTTAATCCGGGTATATTTACATTTTCCGTTCAAATTTAAAACTAATTCAATAATTTCTATTTGAAAGTTACAATGTACTAATTATTTTCACCTACGAATTAACTAGTTGATTGGTGGAAGCTTTTCGGGACCGATGCTCCCGAATTGAGGATGATGACAATGAGAATTTTAAGTTTGACAACTAGCTCTTCAACTTGCGAAAGGAATTGGAGCACTTTTGATATGGTAATCATCTATTTTAAGTTGTGATTATATTAAAGCACATTTTACTATGTTAGACTAATTTGTTCTTTTTGTTCTAATTTGTAGATTCATACGAAGAGAAATAGACTAACACACAAGAAACTACATGACTTAGTCTATGTCAAGTTCAATGCGAAATTGAAAAATAAGCATGCCAATAGGGATAGAGATCCCTTACTTGCCTACGACGATGAGGAAAGATTCTCTAAATGGTTGATGAATATAGAGAAGTGTGGTCGTGATGATGAGAGTGATAATGAAGTGTTCGTGGGGGAATCTTTGACTTGGAGACAACATGGAGAATTTTCAGGAGCCAATCCTAAGAAGAGAAAGAGTGCAAGAACAAAGACATAGAAGAAGGAAAAAGTCGGGGGAGTCTTTGTCAAAGGGAAAGGCGTTGTTGAAGATGACATGGTGGAAGAGGAAGACATGGAAACATCATCATCGGAGTCCGATTCGGAGGAATGGCGGATATTCCATCTTTTGATTCCGATGAAGATTGATTTACTTATCTTTGCATAGACTTTAATTTGGACATGCTCTTTTGATGTTTAACAATTATGAACTATTTCTAGCTTTAGAACTTGGTTGTTATTTGCTTATGTTTGCTTATGGATGTTGACTTGACTATTAATTCCTAAGTTAGTTTGAATCTTTAATCTTGTGAATCTGTGATTACATAACAATTATGTTGATAATTCTTCATTTTTTATGTTATCTTAGTATTTCTTTGTATGATATTCTATTTTTACTTATACTATTTTCTCGTTTTGAAGATTATGCACTCGGATGGTTCCATTACGCAATCGAGAAGCAAGTTTCAATAATTGATTAGTGATCTAAATATGAGTTATTTACATTTTAGTATGGTTATACTTCATTAAATATGCTTAGAATCTTAGATTATATTTTAGGACATTATATTATATACCCAATATGACACTCCGATTTTTACTACTTATCCCCGATATATCCCCGATAACCGGGATCCAATATGAATTTTGACCGTCCGATTTATTTCCGATAACCGATTTTTAAAACCTTGGCCCCAATATATTCCCGATAACCAGGATCCGATATGAATTTTGGTCATCCGATATATTTCTGATGTCCGATATTTAAAACTTTGCACATATGTATACATATATATTAAAGCATTTAATCAAAGGTAATACCAACTACAAGAGAAAAATTACCATCTAAGTCATCCACACATTGATGAACGTCGACTTCGTCTTCCAAATACAAATATTCAGCTGTTAATTGATATTCCTTAAAAGGTAAAGGAAAATTCTCATTCGCCATACCTACATCGACATCATCTCCCTCACTGTGTTCACCTTCACAATCACTAGAATCTGATACCAATGCTTCATCCGCATCAGAAGAGCTATCATCAGATGCATCAGAAGAACTATCATCAGATGCATTAGAAGAGCTATCATCAGAAGAGCTATTACTAGAATCTGACACCAATGCTTCATCCGCATCAGAAGAGCTATCATCAGGAGAGCTATCGAGGGTATGAAAACCATCCTCTACATAATTTGATATCTTTGTTGGTCTTTTTCTCTTCCTGCCCCTTGGTATTGCATAAGTTTCTACTAGTTCACGAAAATCCTTGTCATATGATGATGGCGAAGTTGTTTGACTATGTTTCACCTGGAAATGGTAGGGTGAATGAGTAATAAACTATAGTGATCATCACATTTTATATGTTTTGGTAGATCAATATTTTATACTTTACAACAGAAGGAAACACAAAGAATGATAACAAGAGAAGTTGGATATAAAGTTTTCACATAAACATTTCCCTCCCCATTGTAAGCAAGGGAATAAACCTCAGCCTACTTAAATGTCTCTGGGTAAAACCAACATCAGACAAGAAGCTTAATGAAGTATTCTAATTCCAATCCACAAAATTTATAACTCACTGAAAATCGAAGGTTCGGTCAAAAGAAAGATGTCAAGACAGTTTTTGTTTCCTTTGACATGTGCAGAGACTTGATAATGTCCTCACGAACTGGAATTGTCGCTGTAGCCGTCAGGGCCATCAATGGGATGTCAAACTTCAAGAATTCTAAATTGCAACAGCTGAAGTTTTCTCTGAGTATGGCCAATTGCCTAAACATACAGAAAGAGAAATGCATTAAGATACTTCCTTTTTCCGTATTCAGTCTGCTACAAAACAACGATACTATAACATCATATCAGACAATTTATCACTATAACCAAGGTAGGTAGAATTCCTTCATGAAGAATATCAGCAACTGGTGATTTGAAAGCAAGCTAGTAAACACTAAAACAGACCTGTAATCAGGTCGAAAGTCATGGCCCCAATTTGAAACACAGTGAGCCTCATCGATAGCAAAAAGTGCAATCCCATGACTTTCTGCGAGTCCCGTAAGTGGTTCTATAAGTCTGCAAAAAGGAAACCGCTGGGAATGTTGACATGGTAATAACGACTTTGATTTTCCCAACCTCGAAAAAATCAATCAAGAGAAAGCTTCCACCTTAATACTGTCTCAGGACAAACATAAATTATCTGATACATGCCACTCATAGCTTTGCACTCGACAGTGCGGTCAGGTTGTCCAGATCCAAGGAAACATGCTGATATCCCATGTTTTGCTAACTTCAGACACTGGTCATGCATCAAACTTATCAAGGGAGAAATCACGACTACAATCTTTCCAGTCAATAATGCTGGAATCTGGAAGCAGAGAGATTTTCCTGCAGAGTTTAGAAAATGACGCAAATTGTTTTAATATGAAGGAAATGTTAGTGCAGAATCCACGTGTCCAGCAGAAAAAGTTTAATAGAACACGAAGAAATATGAACAAAAAACATATACCAGATCCTGTAGCAGCAAGAACAAGGCAATCTCTGCGCGCTAACCAAGCTTCCATAGCTTTCTTCTGGAAACTCTTCAAGGATGAGAACCCAAAATGCTTCTGTAAAATACCACAAGCCTTCTGTTCCCAATTTCCCAAATCAATCTCCTGACTCGGTGAACTACAAAACTGTGAAATTTCATGAGGGTGAACAGTGCCAATCTCCAATGATGGAGCCTTCAACTCTTTGCGGTCCACATAAGCATCTGAATCCCACCGAGATGACTCAAATATGGACGCCAATATATCATTTGAACAAGCATTATAAGAACTACAAAGATTGCTCCTTTCTCTTTTACCAGATGATGAAATATGCTCAGTAATGCTCGGCTGTTTCACCCTACGTGAAGAAAACAATGATGAAACTTGCTTTCTCAAAGGGTGTGTTTGGCTTGTGGAACAAGTAAGACTTGAAGCCCGTGTGCCAATCTCCAATGATGGCGCCTTCAACTCTTTGGTCCACATAAGCATCTGAATCCCACCGAGATGACTCAAATATGGATGCCAATATATCATTTGAACAAGCATTATAAGAACTACAAAGATTGCTCCTTTCTTTTACCAGATGATGAAATATGCTCAGTAATGCTCGGCTGTTTCACCCTACGTGAAGAAAACAATGATGAAACTTGCTTTCTCAAAGGGTGTGTTTGGCTTGTGGAACAAGTAAGACTTGAAGCCCGTGTGCCAATCTCCAATGATGGCGCCTTCAACTCTTTGCGGTCCACATAAGCATCTGAATCCCACCGAGATGACTCAAATATGGATGCCAATATATCATTTGAACAAGCATTATAAGAACTACAAAGATTGCTCCTTTCTCTTTTACCAGATGATGAAATATGCTCAGTAATGCTCGGCTGTTTCACCCTACGTGAAGAAAACAATGATGAAACTTGCTTTCTCAAAGGGTGTGTTTGGCTTGTGGAACAAGTAAGACTTGAAGCCCGTGTGCCAATCTCCAATGATGGCGCCTTCAACTCTTTGCGGTCCACATAAGCATCTGAATCCAATCGAGATGACTCAAATATGGACGCAAATATATCATTTGAACAAGCATTATAAGAACTACAAAGATTGCTCCTTTCTCTTTTACCAGATGATGAAATATGCTCAGTAATGCTCGGTTGTTTCACCCTACGTGAAGAAAACAATGATGAAACTTGCTCTCTCAAAGGGTGTGTTTGGCTTGTGGAACAAGTAAGACTTGCAACCCGTGTGTTATTAACAGTATTGCCATCACAAGAACCGCTCAAGATGTATTCCACTGCATCCTCAACAGATGGACCAACAGCTTCCACTGCTTTTATAGCTTGATCGAACTCAAATCCCATATTAATTAATTGAGCAATAACGTGATCGGAAGATTCATTGCTCCCACCCATCTTATTGTTAGTGTTAGGTACTAAGGCCGCCGCAATTACAGTTTGGCAGCAAATAACTCAGGCATCATAGAGCTCAAGTAGCCAACATCTAAATGAAAATGAACAGTTCATTAAAAATATTACATACTGAAACCTTGCAATGTAAGTCGACAGTTACAATGCTTAATCTTAAAAAAAAAGACTTTTTTATCAAACAAAAACTAATCTTTGATACAAGAGGTTGTTTCCTTTGAAGTTTTATAAGATTATTGAGAATAATGCATTGTCGCAGAATTAAGTGAACGATAAAACCCCGAAAACAGAAACCCTAGACGATCGATCTGGGGCGAGAGAGATTTGGTTATTGTTACCTATTGGCCGATCTCGATACGGTTAGGAAGCGAGATTAGGGTTTTGATTTCAGAAATTTAAAAGGGGGAAAAGAGAGGGGGAGAGGAGAGAGGCGGAGGTTTGGGAGGAGAAACTGGTGAAAAGAAGTGCGAAAAGGTGAGCACGAAAGTCGAACGAGTAAATATCTGAGTACTAGCTTATTAGTCCCTTAAGTCAATATTAATTGCTGACTAACCCCTCATATCTCAGTATTTGCTTAGGGGCTGTTTGGTTGGTCAATTTTATAGATTAGGATTAGGTTTATCATAGAATCGTAAATAACGAAATCTAACTAAATCCTAATATATTGATCACCAAAATTTATAGATTTGGTTATCTATAAAGCTTTGGAGGTGTATTTTTGATTTAATCTGAGATATCAACTCGGTTGGGTCTCAACTTTATAGATTTGGAATCCATAAAATAAATTCTAATCCTAATGCTATTCCTTTTTTTTTTTTAACCAAAGCTTAGTAGATCCTTAAATGTTCGTTTATATTGTAATTTCGTCCGTTTGTTAGAGATTTTGTTAATTGCTTTAACTCTAGTTGGGTTAAGCTTTAATTCAGCATCTAAAATTACCCATGTGCCGCTGAGCTTTTCATATGGGGTACTCTCTAACTCTAGTTGGAGATATAACTGTCAGAAAATCCTCTGGATTAGGTTCGGATAGCTCTTCACTATTAGAGAATAAGAATTTGGTAGGTTTAGGTTTTAGTTAGAGCATGTTGCAGATATAAACCCGTTATGAAACGGGTGGTAAGATTTTAAATGATAAAGTTAATTATGGGTGGGGACATAACGGGAAAATCATCTAATTTTGTTAAATTTAACAGAAGTCCACTCTCATAAATAACGTAACCTAATAAGAGGGATGAATTTGTAAGAAAATTAGAGATTTGAGAGATCAATAAGTAAATACTGATATTTGAGGGACTATTTGGCAATTAAAGATGATGTAAGGGACATGCAATTACCTCTTTTATTTTTTGGACATTTTTTGAAAAAGATATTATTTTATAAAGTGAAAATTGCTTCTACACTCTATATACTATGAAAATTTTATTTTCATATATATATATATATATATATATATATATATATATATATATATATATATAGTTGAGATGGGCTACTATTAGTAGTATCCAACACGGACACTATCAACCCAATTTTAAAAATTGAAACCCAAAAATAAAAATCCAAACCAGTAGATGTGATCTACTACACATGAACTAGTTAGAAACAAAATTTCAAAGAATTTCATCATCATTAACCCATGCAAAAAATGTCGTCAAAATCAACGTTTTAGAATTTTCATGAAGTTAGTTAATTTTAAGCCTCTTGATATATAATTCAAAACACGTTGAAATCATTTGAAATTTTATTTCTAACTAGTTCATTCATAGTAGATCAAATCTACCGATTCGGATTTTCATTTTTTGATTCTTATGGAGTAAAGCTTGTGTAAACTTAAGTGTATTGAGGGCTCAATACACCAAACTTTTTAATGTGGTTGTTCGAAGTTTCCTTGAGAGGTGATATAATGAAAGCCAAGGAGTTTCCATACAAGATGAAAGAGCAAAAGTTTTGTCCTGACACGTCCACTTTGTCTATGTTAGTAGATTTGCACCCATGGGATGGTGATTTTCAATGTTTCCTGAAGTTGCTTCCTTATTTCTCCAAGCTCCATACAGATTAAATATTCGGTTCTGCATGAAGGTATTTACTATGCTTTGACTGTGCTTTTTTTTTGTTTCTGAATTTGTGAAGTGTTGCCTTTGTTAACTGCAAAAAGGTTATAGCTCAGGGTCTTGATTCAAAAACCCCCATCTTAATGCCTGCAGCTTCGTCGCCGCTACTAACAATAATAATGTGACTATTGTTGCACAATTTTTTTTTATATATATTTCTCTTTCATGTTGTATTCTGAACATAATGGTGCCATCCCATGAGAAACTGTTGATGCTTAATATACCTGAATGCCAGAGATACCTCTTGGTACTATAATCTTTCTTACTATTTGCATGCATGCATATATGACTCATAGAAGGCTCACCACTGTTATATGACTAAATACTAATTACTTCGTAAGGTCCTCAGAATTTACAAGGACTGATTAAAGAAGCAAATGATATATTTTACTCTGGAGGCCTTTAGCTTTGGCAGTCGCAGAAGTTATTTTTATATTTTTCCCCTGAGGTAATATGTAGGGCCATCCCCTCAAAAAGTTGATAAGTAACCCACTTTCACTTGTGTTTTAAATCCTTATACTTGTATTTTAAATACTTGTGTTTTAAATACATTCATTTGCATATGGTTATTGAGTTATGTTATGAGTTATTTATGAACTTGTACAAAAATGATCAAAGTTCAAAATTTATTTTCTGACAATTAGTGTGTGGCTCTGTGTCTTAACTGACTTCCTTCATTTTTCTCTCTCTAGTTTAGTGTCCGCTGCAAGCTTACGTGGTTGAGAAGAAATAATTCAGATAAGATGTTGATTTAAGGCTCCGAAGTTGAAGCAAGTATCAAAGTTCAAAATTTATTTTCTGACAATTAGTGTGTGGCTCTGTGTCTTAACTGAGTTCCTTCATTTTTTTTCTCTCTAAATTAATGTCCGCTGCAAGCTTACTTGGTTGAGAAGAAATAATTCAGATAAGATGTTGATTTACAATTCCTACGATTCATTATTTCACTGTTAGCTCCATATCAAGAATTTCACTATTAGTGTGAAGTGCAAAATTTTGATCATTCTCATCTACTTTGTTTGCTTCTTTTACTTGGTGGATAAACAGACGGTTTGGCTTCAAATTCTTGATGCTGGAGTACAATGTCCTGCCACCTTATGCTGATATCTTCTGGTATTGTTCCACTTTAGGGTTGGGAGTTCTTATCAATTGATTTGTAATTCTTATAGTCTGGGAAACTTTAGAAATTGACGTTTTTAAAAAAAGGTTATCTTTTTGCCTTTGAAACGGCCAACGGTAAGCCCTGAATTGTCCTTCTTTCTTTTGCTCCTTGTTTGCATGGCGTTTAACATTTTTAATTTTGGGTGCTATTCAGATATATTGACAATTTCTGAATTTGTAGTCACTTGGTCAATTTCATAATATACCATGTTTAAACTATCTACTGCTCTCTTCTCCCCTTGGTCAATTAACACTGACAGAGTGGTGAAACCGACTTTTTTCTGGTGTTCAGATTATATTTTTTGTGAATTAGTAAACTATATAGTTAATCAAGGATGAAGCACATTTTGATTGAAATGGCCCGAGTTTTTACAGTCTTTACCTTCTAACTAGGTACCAAGCATAGCAGAACATTGCATTGGGCAATAAAGTGGGTTTCTCCAGTAAGATTTCTTTGACTAGTCTCGTGTACATTATGATACATAGATTTCTTTTAGTTTCAATATTTATCATGCACTCAGTTATGTATTAACCTATAATTGCGGTTTCTATCTTACAGATGTCCAAGAGAATATTCCATTGTACTGGATGTGAGTTCGTGAGGAGAACTCCAAATTGATATGTTTAAAGATGATGGTGTTACCACCTGTTTCATGTCGATTATGTAAGACTTTTTTCATGTCAGTTCATGTACTCTTGTGAGACTTGTTTGGTTTGATGAAACCTCAAGTACTATTTTTTTTTTTCCAAATAAGAAAAGTATTAGTTAGATGTTATTGAAGTCCGGTTTGTTTTGCAACAATTATCAGTTTGATTTGGTTTGTTTTGTTTAGAACATATTCGTTCGTGACGAGACTGAAGTTTAGTTGTAACATAATTGCGGCATGTACCAGTTTTTGAGTACCACAGTTGCATCTTGTATGATAATTTATTAGGATATGTTAAGATGATACAATGAGGAAGAAGAAGAAAAGTATTAGTAGCAGTTTTTTTTTTTTTTTGGCAGCATTGGGATAGCAGGTTTTAAAGCAATAGAATATTACCGTTGGTGTTTTTCTAATTAACATGGTGATTTTGACCAATTAACTACAAAAGGCTGTTTAGTCAATAATAATTAGTAACCCAGTATATAACAGAATATTAGGGAAATACTGACATTGTCTGGTGAGGGGTATATTTCTTCTAATGCTGAGATATGGGGATACTTTCAGAATACTAAAATTTACTGAGTAAATTTGAAAATACAGTAAACTTGAGGGGAAACTAAGGGGCATCAAAGTTGAAAAATATAGTAAACTTTGAGCATCGAAGTGAAAATTAGTCAGAAGAAATAAGCTAGATGACACTTAAGCACCCTATTGTTTCACCACCTTTGCACTCAAATATCCTACTTCACCATACAGGGGTGGACGCTGGTGGTTGGGACGCGCGACCTTGCGTCCCAAGTGCTAGGGTTCGAATAGCCCCTGACTCATTTCACCTTGGCTTTGCTAGAGTATGGTGGTTGGTGTGGTCTGCGGTTTTGCTTGGTCTGTTAGTGGGCCGGGGTCTGAGCATGGGTATGGGCCGCCTAGCGGTGTCCAGGTTTCATTTGGGAATTAACCTCCAATATTAAGGGTGAAGTCGCCTGCTGGGTGTGCTGCTCGAACGCGGCGTTCCTCTTGGGTAGCCCTCTGATAGACCAAGATTCCTCGTCATAAAAAAATGGAAGAAAAGAAAGAAAGAAAAAAAAGAAAAGATAAAAAAAGAAGTTCTAAAAATAGCACATAAATACTTTAATGATTTAGGTATTTAAGTGTAAAGGGGTTGAAACAATAGTGTACTTAAGTGCGATTTAGCCGAATAAAAGCAAAAGAAGGAAGAGTAGCTATATTTGATAGGTGTACTTAAGGGTCATTTTGCCGAAGAAAAGTAAAACTAGCATATAAATACTTCAATGATTTAGGTATTTACGTGTAAAGGGGTCGAAACAATAGTGTACTTTAGCCGAAAAAGTAAAAGAAGGAAGAGTAGCTATATTTAATATCTAAAAACGCTTTAAAGAAATGCAAGGTCTGCAAAGGTACTGAATGTTTATTAGATAAAATTTGTTAAGGGGTGTTAGTCTAATGGAACATTTTCATAAGAAGTGGAATAATAGTGGATCAATTTTTTAAAAGTGGGATATTTTAGTAGGATAATTGTGTATAAATTTTTGAAGTGGGATATTTTGATGAAATGATGTGCGGTAATTTGTAATAATCAAGAAGTGCATAATTTATGCATTTCGATGATATTTCTACTATTTATATACTTTAAACTTATTATTATTGAATATTAATTGTTTATTATTATGTTAATTATGTTGAATAACTTTTGGCTTGACTACAGGATATTCTTAATAATTGTTTACTATTATGCTACTAATGTTGAATAACTTTTGGTTAGGCTACAATTTTTTATTGATCATTTCTTCCTCTTTTTTGTTTCCTCATATACCTTTCCGCATATTTCCATTTCAGGGTTATTGGTTGGGACAAGTTAGGATCAAGTTGGATAAATGTTCTAATGTAACAATTTTATCCCTTTGGAGTATTTTGAGTGAGGTATGGGATAACGGGACAATTTGAAGATTTGATTTGACAATTCATGTGGGATAATTGATAATGTGACACCTTATTAAAATATAATATTTATTTATCAATTAAGTCTAAATTAATTTTTCCAATTGGTTTGGTATATTATTAAGTATGTTATTATAATATAATACATTATTTTACTTTACTAAAATATAATATGTTATATTATAATTACTAATTAATTATAACTATGTTTAATGTTATTAATTAATATATTATATTATATTATAATAATATGATATATTATATAATAATTGATATAATATATGAACAATATACTTAATATAATATTTTAATAATATAATATTTAATTTAATATAAACATAAAATTTATAATAGTTTGTTTTATTCAATATAATATTATTTAAAATATTATATTATTATTAAAATATAATATTTATAATAACCATAATATACTATTAATATGCTCAATATTATTAATTAAAAATATTATTAATTAATATATTATATTATATTAATTTTATATATAATATTATATATAATATCATACTTCATATATAATAGATTATTACTATTTTTATTGTAGCAATAAAATATTATTTAATATTAGAACTACCACAATATTGACAATATATTTAAGACTATTAATTAATATATTGAAGTGTAATAGAAAATAGTAAATTATATATAAATTAAAATATTCTATATAATAGAATATATTATCATATTAAATTATATTATAATATAATTAATATATTATTATATTAAATATATAAACACTAAATTTTAATACAATATTTTATATCATAAAGATACTACAATAATATTTTTATTCTAACTAATAAATTATATATTAAATAATATAAAGTAATATTATAATGTATAAAATATAATTAGCTAATGTAATAATGATCTATAATAATGTTATATTACATAATATTATATAATATTCTATTATCTTACGTTATAGTGAAATTTTATAATATAATATAATTAAGGTATATTATATATTATAATACAATTAACATATATTAGATATTTAATAAATTAATTCTTTAAAATTATCCCACTTTCTCCATGATTTTCCCAAAGTTAAGAATAGGGTAGTTTTGAAGGTTAGGACAAAAAGTTTGTATAGAAGTGGGACAATTTTAGAAAAGTGGGGCAATTATCCCAATCTTATTGTCTCAATGAATAACGCCTAAAGTGAAATCTCAATCCCATTATCCCAATGAATAACACCATAAAGTAAAGTCCTAAAATTATCACACTTACCCCAAAATTACACCAACCAATAACCCCTAAATTAGTTACATAAATCTAGTATTCAGTAAAAAAAGGAAATAACATATAAGGAATAGTAAGAGTATGATATGGTCTAATAGTGGCGGTGATCTTAGGAATGAGAGAGAATGTAAAAAAGGAATTAGAAAAATAAATAATATGAAAATTTAAAAAAATGAAAAGAAATATAAGAATTCTTGTTTTTATAATTAGTTCTAGGTTAAAACTTGAGATACTTTAAAAGACTAGAACTTCTCCTTTTATATAGACTAGGCTTTATGTAATGCAATGCACGTGATTAAATACCATGATTTAGTATATTTGATTTATTTCCTTACTAAAATTTATTTCTGTTCTATTTTGATGGTTTTGCTCACTTATATCTCCAAACTTTAGCATTGTGATTATTTATTTTCTTTAATATTCGTTTAAATGAGCTACACCCAATTTAAATTTTCATGATGATAATTGAATTAACATAAAATAAATGTAATCCAAGTCAATTTGAATTATCATGTTATTTGGACCGACATGAAACCAAACTTGACCTGAGAAAGTATAGTGTTGTAAAAGTGAAAAACATTTCAAAAATAGTGTTATAAAAGGAAGATGAATAATTAAAGCTAATAAGACAAGATGATTGGTTAAAAGTAGGCTAAAACAACACAAAACGTAATACGAGTTTATTCCTAATCCTTTATAGACTTTATAATAATCATAAATTAAAGATTAATGCTAACTCTAGCACACTTTTATATGATAAAAGCAGCTACATAAGCATATAAAAATATTTTAAAAGTTTTGAAAATCTCTTCTAAAGATTCCTATTTTACTCAAAAATAAGCTATTCAATAAAATATTCAGAAAATATTATCTTTCATTCCTTCTGTTTCATTTTTATTGAGCCAACATCAATCCTTCTCCATCTTTATCTTTTTGATAAAATTAGACTACTTTTAGATGCTAACAAGGAATAGTAAACCTTAAATTGGAAGTTAAATTTATATACCTTAAAGAAAGAATATCAAACAACTACTCTTTTCTTTTCTAAGATTTGAAATTTTAGCCTTTTGTGATTTTAAAATTTTTAAGGGTGTGTTTTGCAAATTTTAAAACTTTAAGAGTGTTTTTAAAAATTTTAAATTTTAAGTTGGGTGCTTGTAATTTTCATATTTCATGTGTTGGTGACAAGTTTTCGAATGTTAGGATATTTCTTGCAACTCTAAAATTTTGAGGGTGTATTTGTATAATTATTGAAAGTTTAGATTGTTTGTTATAAAATTTAAACTTTTAGCGGTCTCTTGGTAATTTCCAAATGTGATATGTACTGGTTATAAGTTTTGAAATTTCATGGTTTATAATTATGATTAGGATAGATTAAGATTTACATGAAATATTCAAAATAGTGAAGGGTAATATTGATCATTGAAAGCTTTTCCTAACTCGTACTTTTAAAGGATACTAGGTTTTATGCACGTGCAATGCACGTGGTTAAATACCATGATTTAGTATATTTGATTTATTTCCTTACTAAAATTTATTTCTCGATTCTATTTTGATGGTTTTGCTCACTTATGTCTCTAAACTTTAGCATTGTAATTATTTATTTTCTTTAATATTTGTTTAAATGAGCTACACCCAATTAAATTTTCATGCCGATAATTGAATTGATAGGAAACAAATGTAATCCGAAGCCAATTTTAATTATCATGTTATTTGGACCAACATGAAGCCAAGCTTGACCTGAGAAAGTATAGTGTTGTAAAAGTGAAAAACACTTCAAAAAATAGCGTTATAAAAGGAAGATGAATAATTAAAGCTAATAAGACAAGATGATTGGTTAAAAGTGGGCTAAAACAACACAAAAGAGAATATGGAGTTTGTTCCTAATCCTTTATAGACTTAAAAAATCATAAACTAAAGATTAATGCTAACTTTAGCACACTTTTATATGATGAAAGCATCCACATAAACATATAAAAATACTAAAAATTTTTCATGAAAATCTCTTGTAAAGATTACTAATTTACTCAAAAATAAACTATTCTATAAAATATTGAGAAAAGCAGTGTCTTTTATTCCTTCGTTTTATTTTTTATCGAAATGACATCAATCCGTCTCCACCTTTATCTCTTTTGATAAAATTATACTACTTTTAGATGCTGAAAAGGAATAGTAAATCTTAAACGGAAGTTAAATTTATATATTTTAATGAAAGAATATCAAACAATTACTCTTTTCTTTGCTAAGATTTGAAATTTAGTCTTTTTTGTGATTTTGAATTTTTAAGGGTGTGTTTTGCAAATTTTAAAACTTTGACAAATTTTTTGAAAATTTTAAATTTTAAGTTGAGTGCTTGTAATTTTCATGTTTATGTGTTGGTGATAAGTTTTGAATGTTAGGATATTTCTTTCAACTTTGAAATTTTGAGGGTGTATTTTTGCAATTATTGAAACTTTGGATTGTTTGTTGTAAAATTCAAATTTTAGCTATCTTGATAATTTCTATATTTGATATGTATTGAATATAAGTTATGAAATTTCATGGTTTTTGTGATTTTCAACTTTTGAAGGAGTTTTTATAATTTTTATAACTTTGAGGTTATTTTTACAAATTTTAAATTTTCGGTGTCTAATGATAAGCCCTTGAATTCATCTTTGTTGTTTGCAAGTTTTGAAATTTCATAATTTCAAGGTGCTTTTATTATTTGAACTTTTGGGGTGTTTCTACAATTTTAAAACGTTGAGAGTGTTAATTGCAAATTTTAAATTCTTTGGAGATTGCTGTTACTTTTTAGATTTCATGTTTGTTGTTTTAAGTGTTGAAATGTCAAGATGTTTTGTGTAAATTTAAACTTTTGAGGGTATTTTGTGCAATTTTAAAGCTTTTGGTTTTTGTAAGATTTCATATATTATAGTATATTAGTTCTTTACCTTAACAAATCAATACAGTGGAGCCGTTTCATGTATTTTATTAATCTTATTTTTTTTAAATTGTTGAGCTGTAGATAGTTCACATGAGATTAAGATAGGATATAATTATGATTAGGGTAGATTAAGATTTAAATGAAATATTCAAAACAGTGAAGGGTAATATTGATCATGAAAAGCTTTTCCCTAACTCGTACTTTTAAATGGAACTATGGAGAATGATATAAGTATGATAAATGATAAAAGTAGGATAATTTTTTATAATTATCTCAGTTCTAATTTTATTACAATTCTAATTGACTTACACCGTTATTATAGTTCTAATTCTAATTGATTAATACGATAGATTTTAATCTTATTCCACGGATCATCATCGGAGCTTAACTTCCAAACAATAATTGAAGAGTGTTGCCAGCCACACGTGTGAGCTACCATGGTGATTTCTTCTTCGACCAAACTCCTCCCAAAATCTAGTACTAATAAAATCAATAGCCATGGCCGATCCTCGTCTCCTCTCGATGACACAAGAAGATTGCAAGATCTCATCAAGCAACGATGCCAACGACAGAATCATCTCGAGATCAGAGAGGCGTTGGGTCTGTTCGATCAATTGCTCGAAGCCAATCCCAAGCCACAGATTTCCTCCTTCAACCTCCTCTTTGGTTCAATCCTCAGAAATATAAAGAAAACCCACCATCAAAAAAACCCAGCTCTTGTAATCTCTCTATACAATCAGATGAACCGGGTCGGAGGCATTTCTCCTGATGGCTTCACCTACGGCATCTTCATCGGCTGTTGCAGCAGCGTCAACCGTGTCGATCTTGGTTTTGGGTTCTTGGGGTCCATGATCAAACGAGGCTGGGATGGCGATGTCGTAATTTTCAGCTCTCTTATCAATGGTCTCTGTAAGCAGAACAAGATTGAAGATGCAGCCCAGCTGCTCGATCGAATGCCTCAGTGGGGATGCAAGCCCAATGTGGTTACATATAATACCATTATCAAAGGGCTATGTAGTCTAGCGAATACAGGCTTGGCAGTTGACTTCCTTAAGAAGATGAAGATAGAAGGAGAAGTCGAGCCTGATGTGGTCACCTACAGCATAATCATCGATGCCCTTTGTAAACAAGGGGCGATGGATAATGCTACCATTATTTATGAGGAGATGATTTCTGCAGGAATTGCTCCCGATGTTGTCACCTACACGACAATCATCGACGCCCTTTGCAAACAAGGGGCGATGGATAATGCTACCAAGATTTATGAGGAAATGATTTCGTCAGGAATCACTCCCAATGTTGTCACCTACAGTTGCATCATCCAAGGTCATTCTATTCGAGGACAATGGAAAGAAGCCATGAGAGTCTTAAAAGAGATGGTGGATCATTGTCTCTCTCCGGATGTTATAACCTTCAACACACTGATCGACGCACTTTGTAAACAAAGAAAGACTTGTGAAGCACACAAATTGCTAAAGGTGATGGCTGAAAGTGGTGTGAAACCTGATACACTATCGTACAACACTTTGTTAAACGGATACTGTGAAGAAGGCCGTTTCGAGGAGGTATCAAGAATCCTCAACTCCATACACAAGGATGGTTTAGCTTTCAATGTTTGCACTTATAATATCATGATTGACTGCTATAAGAAGACAAATAGAATCGATGAGGCTATGCACTTATTCAGAAAAATGCAACGGGCAGGTGAGCAGCCAAACATTGTAACATACAGTATTTTGTTGGACGGACTTTGTAAGGCTGGAAGAATGGAAGATGTGGAGATTGTACTCCATGAAATGGTTGACAAGGGAGTCAATCCGAACATAATCACATATAACACTTTGGTGAGCGGCTTTTGCAGCCTAGGGAAATGGGACGACACATTGAGACTACTTTCTGAAATGAGTGATCGAGGATTCCATCAAAATGACGTGACATACAATATCGTGATCGATGCTCTGTGTAAGGAAGGAAAGGTTACGGAAGCTCATAGATTGTTGAATGTTATGGCCGACAGAGGTGTAGAGCCTGACACAGTGACTTACAACACTCTTATGGATGGATATTGTTTAGTAGGTGAAATGGATGAAGCATTGAAGGTTTTCAATCTCATGCTTGCAAAAGGTTATAAACCTACCGAATTCACGTATTCGATTCTGATAAACTCCTATTGTAAATCGGAGAGGATTGACAAGGCTTTAAAGATCTTCGAGGAGATGCCTAAAAAGGGACTGAAACAGACAAATATCATCTACTGCACCATTCTTACAGGATTATATCAAGTTGGAAGAGTCAGTGATGCAAGAAAAATGCATGATAAGATGATTCATGACAAGGTAACTCCAGATATTGGTACGTACCATGTAATCTTGAACGGGCTATGTAAAAACAAATGCATTGAGGAAGCAATAGATCTATTTCAAAGTATGGTTGGTCAGAAATATACAGCCGATGTCAAGGCTTTCAACATCATGATCAGTGGTATGTTCAGAGTGGGTAGATCTCAAGCGGCCAAGGATATCTTTCGTGATATGCTTGCTAAAGAATTGGTTCCTACTGTTGCGACATATACAATTATGATGAAAGGCCTTATAGAAGAAGGTTTGTTGGATGAAGCTGATGATTTGTTTCTGTCGATGGAAAAATGTGGTTGCTCATTGGATTCTACTATGCTTAATGTGGTCGTCCGAACTTTGCTCAAGAAAGGCGAGATAAACAAAGCAAAGGAATTGCTACGTAAAATGGAAGAGCTAAACTTTGAACTTGAGGCATCCACATTCTCTCTATTATTGGATTTGCACCGAGAGGATGGGGATTTTCAAAGTTTTATAAAGTCATTTCCCGATTTCTCTAAACATCAAGCAAATTCAAACTTCAGAAGTGTTCTGAGAGGTGATGAGGCATGAAAGGAGTGGTTACACTTGGACTATGATTCTTGCCAGGTGATTCTTTGTATAATTTTTTATTAGCTAAGTGATGGCTTTTTATTTTTATTTTTTGGTCTTACACCGAAGAACTTTTTTATACTAGTTTAACCTTATATTCTTTTTATTTGGATTAACATTACAACTATAGGACTGGAAATTCCCCCGGCCTAGCAAATTTGTTTCGGAAAGACACATCTAGAGCTATATGAGTTTACTCAGTCATCATATTGTACCGTTTCCATGTTTTATGGATTTGGATTTTATTCCACAATCACTTTGGCAATGAGGAGACTACTTCCTCAATCATAATCACAATCACCTGGTGATATTTAAACTGTGATAATTTATTTAGAATATAATTAATATCATGTACTTCACAACTGCACTCATTTCTACTGCTTGCGCAAGATAATAAACTGTCAAATAAATGACCAAACTAGTATGGGATATTTCATATCTTATTTATCTTCTAGATAATACCATACAACCAGAAATCGTCATCCCAGTCCTTGGCTCAACTAGAGGATTCTTATGATATGCTACCCGATTGTAGCTGTAAGTTTAATCTTGGACAAATTTTCATTTTAGACTCTTTTAAGAATTTATTTTTAAATTTCGACCTGTTTCATATTTATTTACAAATTTCGACCCAGTTTTAGCCACCTGGCTGAAACTGGGTTGAAATTTGTAAAAGAACTACGAAAACTTCACGGGAAATGAATTCCCGTGAAGTTTTTATGCACAAAAACTTCATGGAAAATCATTTCCCGTGAAGTTTTTTAAGCTCAAAAACTTCACGGGAAATGAATTCCCGTGAAGTTTTGGAAGTTTTTCATCGTTGACTCAGCCAGCCGTGGTAAACCGGTTGAAATTTACAAATAAATATGAAATGGGTCTAATTTTAAAAATAAATTTCTTAAGTGGTCTAAAATGAAAATTTGTCCTTTAATCTTCACAGGAAAGAATCAGTTTCTTGTACTCTGCTCTGTTTATTTTTCATTTGATTCTGTTCCCATCTTCATTCAGTTCTTTTTTCTCTGCTAATTGTTTTGTTCGCCAACAAATTAAGGGTTTGCTTGAGGCATAAGTTGCTTCTTATTTAACATGATCGGTTTAGAAGGTCGTTCGAGTATTTTGCACAGGAAAGGATGTAATCTTGACAAAAAGGTCGTAAACTAGTATGGGAAACTTTACATGGCTTATTTCTATTGGTTAACTGTGTGGTCTCTTCTCAATGTTTGTTCATTTTTAAAATGAGAGTTTTAAATTCCCATCTTTTCGCAATAAGGCTTATGGTTGTTTTAACTAAGTAAGTTCAAGTTCATAGAAGGACTTTGTTGTATCATGTGGGAAGCTGTTTGACTTGCTTAGCGACGTTGGCCATGGAAAAAATTTATGTTGGAAATTACTCTTTGATATTAAAAATTTTGATATCTTTTAAGTATCTTAGATACTGTAATATGCATTGAAACCCTTTCTTTGTTATTCTACCTCAAAACCTGCAGGTAAGATAGAAAATGGGACATGAAAGCAGAGAAAAAAGACATGTTGCTTAGAGTATTTATTTTATTTTATTTTTTTGCTGCTATAGGTTTTTGAAAGGAAATGCACAGGACTTTTGCAGTCTCTTGATGAGTGAGCTACATTTTACATGGCTGGATCTATGTACCATGAAGTTTTGATATCTTGTACATACGTGTCATCTAGGGACTTATATGCCTAAAGAACGGCACTTGTACAAATAAAGGTGGATTGTGTTTCCAGCATTGTCTTTGACCACTATCTTGCAGTAGTGTATTCTTTGTATGTGTGTCAACAAGTTAATTTTAAATTTAAGGTCTTTTAAGTTGATTCAATTCTTTACCATGTGCATTCGATCCTCCCATGTGTGTATTGAGCAGCTTAAGTTGTGGCACAAGTATGTGCAGGTCGCAGCAGAAGGGAACTGAAGGATGCAAACTTTCATATTGCTTCTGTTCTTTTCACATGCAAGTAGATTTTCCAAAAAGCCTCATCATGACCACTTCTGATATAACATTTGATTTTCAATTAGCCATGGTACGTCAATCTTCCGTTTCTATAAGCACAAACTTAAGTTTTCTTTGTTCCTATCTAAAACAAAGCATTTTATGTGTAACAGGGGGCTCTAAATTTTTTCCTTTAAGCTCGACATGGGTATGCGAGTTCTGACCAATGTGCAAGTTAGATCATCTGACGGGAATACTTACACTCCTTCTGCATCCTCTCTTGTCGATAAGGTGGTAAATGTTATAGTTCAAGCTGATATATAGCCTGAAACAAGAGTTTCACACGTTTTCACATGTTCATAGAATCTTGGGCTTATTAGAACAAGCTACACAACCAATATAGGAAAGGCTAGCAAAATTTTTGGAGGTATCTTCCACACCCTACGCTCAATAATTACTACTAAATGTCCTTGGATGATTCTTATAATAAACTATTCGGATTTTTTTATTAGTTGTTTACGTTTTTATCCTGAACATACTATTGGTATGATAAGAAGTTCTGGATCCCTAATTTAACAAAATATCAAAAACGCCCTTGGCACTATAATGTCTCTTTAGTATATGTGCATGCATGCATGCATGTGTGATTGAATATGCAAATGATATATGCTTCCTCTTGGGCATATCTTTGGTGGTGTACAGAAGATGCATATGTTATTCACAATACTATTTTACGAAAAGCAAAAGTTAATTTAGTTTTCTTTCACTGTTTACAATCAAGATGGCTCCTCATATTTTATACTGACCAAAGCAGAATGCATTGTCATTTCGAATTTCCGCAAATATTGGACATGCAAACTTGTGTGTTTGTAATTGAGTTTAAATGGATTGCGAGCGTTTGGAATAAAGTGGACATTTATAAAATATTTTTTATATAAATATAGGTTTCTACCAACTCCACATATATCTAAGATGTAACCTTCTAACTCCATAAAAATCTAATCATTTGACAATTTATCCTAGATTCATAGTCATTGAGTTAAAATATCTTCTCTCATTTAACATCGTTAAATTTCAAACTTAGAAGGAGAAAATCACAAATCTCTCTCCCTCCCTCCCCCTAAAAATATAGGCATGTCCTGCATATTACAGATTCTCCATCTAACTCTATCCTATTAATTTGCAGATTTGTCCCTACGAATTTTAATCGGATGGGGTTAAATTACAAACTCTATACCTCATCAACACTCTTTAACTTTGGGGACCCAATGCATGATATTAATCAAATAAGCTATATAAAAATTCTCTTGATTGTTGGGGAGCAGCGCATTGGTAAAGCTAATGTTTATTGATTGATGTCCCTCTTTATATATAATGTGAAATTAGTGAACTGTTCTTAAAGGCACAAAACAATGCCATCTAAGCACATAAAATAATGCCACGTGTCATATATTATTTTAGTTTTAAATTAGAAGTCTTATGATGAGTTTATTTTCTATTCTCTCATGCATATAAAGTAGTAAATCAATTACCATATATATTCTAATTTGATTGGGGTTTTAAATAGTCCCTACTAAAAAAGATTCAAGAATTTTCACTTCCTTTTAACTTTAAGTTATCATTTATGGATTTGATTTTTGTGGTATTATGTATTAATTAATGCGTAAATTACACTAAACCCCCTATGAATTTCTAGCATTTTGCGGTTAACACCCAATAACTTCCAAAACCACCCTAACCCCCATCCCAAAGAACTTTCAAAATCACATTACCCCCAAATAACTTATAAGCTATTTCTAACATCCCCGTAATAAGAGAAGTGATTGATTATATTTCCTTGCTGGCTATAACGTCGAGATCATCCAATAATTAATGAGTAAATTACGCTAAACCGCCATGAACATTTAGCGTTTTGTAGTAAACCCCCAATAACTTTCAAAATTATACTAAAAGCCCAATAAATATTGCAGAAAAGCCCCAACGTTAACACTATTACATCTGCCATGGCCCGTGCAAAACACGTGACTTAAAAAGACCAAAATGTCCCTTAAATTATTAAAAACACCTATTATAACCACTTTATATTTTCAACCTTTAAAACATAAATAACTCATTTTTTATCATTCATTTCCGATTGCTCATGCCCGGGTTTGGGTCCCCAATCCTTTTTTTTTCTTTTGCTGAAATTGCCCTTCAAACTGCCTCTCTTATGTTCTTTTCTAATTTATGAGGGGTTATCTGCAAAATACAAAAACTCATTAGGGGATTTTTTGCAATTACAAAAGTTATTAGGTATTTAGTGAGATTTTAAAAGTTATTGGGGGTAGTGTGATTTATGAATTTTAAAAGTTATTGTACGGAGATATGAGGAGGAAATGATTCTGGTGTTTGGGAAGGCTTATTTTTTGAAGCTTATAAGTTATGCTAGCTTTTAGTGGCTTTTGACTTTTATGATAAAAATATTATAAAAATTATTTGGGTAGTATAGTAATTTGTTTGGTCAAACCCAGCTTATTTAGGTGAGCTTATAAGTTAGTTTTTCAAAAGCTGAGGTATACCAGCTTTTTAAAATATGACTTATAAGCTAACTTATTTTATATTTTACCAAACAGGTAGAAATGAAAAAGCTAGCTTAAAAGCTAGTTTGACTAAAAAATAAGCCGCCCCAAACACCCTCTTAATATATTCGAATGAGGTATAAAACCAACTTATATATAAGCTAAAGAAATCAAAAGAATCTCGTGCAAACACAGGAATAAAACTGGTCGCAATGTCTAAACCTGCAGAAATCAGGAGCAGCATGGCAAGAAGATTACAGGACCTCATCAAAAAATGATGCCAACGCCAGAATCATCTCGAGACCCACCACTAGTATCATTTCCTCCTCGTATCTCCGTACAATAAGATGAATCGGGTCGGTGGCATCTCGCCTGATGATTTCACCTACATCATCTTGATCAACTGTTGCACCATCATAAACCGTGTCGATCTCGGTGTTGGGTTCTTTTGGTCCACGCTCAAAAGAGGCTGGGATGGCGATGTCGTAACTTTCAATGATCTTATTACTGGTATGTGCAAACAGAACAAGATTGAAGATGCAGCTCAGATGATTGATAGAATGCCACAGTGGGGATTCAAGCCTAATGTGGTCACGTACGCTACTCTTATGAAAGGGCTATGCGGCACCGGGAATATAAGCTTGGCAATTGAGTTCCTCAAGAAGATTTAAGCTACACGAAGTGGAGCCTGATGCAGTCACCTACACGACAATCATCGATGGCCTTTGCAAACAAGGGGCGATGGATAATGCAACCAAGATTTATGTCGAAATGATTTCTGCAGGAATTTCTCCGGATGTCATCACCTATAATTGCATTGTCCATGGTCATTCCATTCGAGGACATTGGAAAGAAGCCACGAGAGTCTTAAAAGAGATGGTGAACACTGGTCTCTGTCCGGATGTTATAACCTTCGACACCCTGATGGACTCACTTTGTAAACAGGGAAAGACTTGTGAAGCACATAATTTGCTAAAACATGATGGCTGAAAATGGTCTCAAACCTGGTACATTATCCTACAACACTTTGTTAAATGGCTACGGTAATGAAGGCCGCTTTGATGAGGTGTCAAGAATCCTGAACTCCATGAAGGAGGAGGGTTTGACCTTTGATATTTGCTCTTATAATATCATGATTAATTGGTATACCAAGAACAATAGAATCGATGAGGCTATGCCCTTATTCAGAAAAATGCAAGAGCGTCGAGTGCAACCCGACGTATTTTTTTATAACGGGTATAACGGGTAAGCCCTCTCATTCCGTTAAAGATAAGGGAATATGCCCCTCCGGGTTTGCATTATTAAACTAAAGTGACGAAATACAAGAGGCATATAGATTTGAGGGACTAATTTGTAGTTATGGATGATTTAAGCGACTAATATGCAGTTAACCCCATCTTCATTTGTTAAAAACCCGCCTTGTATCTCAACAAATTCGCCTCATCTACAGCAACTCCTGAACTGACAAAGACGAGTTCTTTAGGGGGCAAGTAGTAGCCATGGCCCAAAAAAAGGGGAAATTCTTGCCTACTCCAGGAGTACCAAGTTGGCATACTCCAGCTCAATGAAAGCTTGACACGTGGCACTTTAT
Organism: Asparagus setaceus; assembly: GCA_012295165.1. Lineage (NCBI taxonomy): Eukaryota > Viridiplantae > Streptophyta > Magnoliopsida > Asparagales > Asparagaceae > Asparagus > Asparagus setaceus. The sequence goes on along the minus strand of CM022704.1, from coordinate 7,872,412 downwards.
ATCTCAATCACTCAAAACTTTGGGTTGGTTTTACAAAATGGCCCCCTATACTTAATGCTACTTAAGTAACAAACAATCCCCAAAAGATGGCAGCTATTAATCCAACCCAAAGTTTTGAATGATTGAGATATGAAATGCCACGTGTCAAGTTTTCATTGAGCTGGAGTATGCCAACTTGGTACTCCTGGAGTGGTAAGAATTTCTCCAAAAAAACCCCCTTCTCCTCTCGGCAACAACAATGCAAGAAGATTACAGGACCTCATCAAACAACGTTGCCAACCTCAGAATCATCTCGAGATCAATTGAAATATCTTCGAAGTTGTAAAATCCTATAAAGACCTAACAAATCACTCCATTTTTTCTCATGCACGTACGCAATGCGTGCATGGGAATACTAGTACAGTATTATGTTAGCCAGTCTTTCTTATAAGAACAAAAGTCAACTATCTATCATGACTAATTGAAACATTATGTAGCGTTCTTTTAGTGATCAAAATATATTCTACTTCATTTGAAAAATGCCACAATATTCTACTTGGATAGAAAGTCATTGCACCTTAATACCCTATAATTTCATCATTTTGGCACTTTAATGTCCCCAGTTGCAAAAACTTGCACCTAAGTGCTCTATTATTTTTTTTATTTAAAATTTCTTTCGGCATTAAAAACAAGTGCACAAACAAAAATGCCCCTCCCCATTTGATTAACCTGACCCGTTTTAATAATTTTATAGCAATAAAAAAGCCCTGATTTTTCACCTTGTCCAAAACTACAACGCCTTAGAGAGAAAACTGAGGGTGAAATCTAGAGCTCTTAGAAGTGGAATCTGGCGCGTTTCATTATCAATTTTAGTTTTGGCACAATTGAGGGTGAAATTTTGAGGGAGTGAAGATAAAAATTTTAGTTTTTGGTTAAAATTAGGGAAAAAAAGGGTAATAAAGGAGAGGGGTGGCACAATTGTAATTTTTTGGACTTCAGGTGTTTTTTTTTTTTTGATCGAAGGTGTATTTAACTGTAGCAAATATAACGTGACAACTTACATGAGACTATCACCACAGTTTTTTTTTTTTTTTGTATTTATACTTCCAAATCTACCCTGTTTGCAAATCTGCCCTTCACCTATACCCTATTAACTACTAAGTACTGTGACTATGATAATAAAGGTGTTAAACGAGAGGGGTATCGAAAGAATCTATTGTATGTAAAGGTAAATTAGAAAATATGTAGATTTGGGAGTACGCAAATTGGATAGATCAGAGGGCATATAGGCACACAAAAAAAAAAAAAAAGGTGAAGGAGCGTATTAAAACGCTTCGGTTGCGTCCTAGCTACAAAACTTTGGAAAATTTTCAGCTGAAAATGGCGATTTCATCTGCGGCTCGCCATGGCCGAAATGACACAAAGAAACTGCAAAATCTCATCAGGCAACGATGCCAACAACCGAATCATCTCGAGATCCCAGATGCACTTGGTCTGTTCGATCAATTGCTCGATGCAAGTCCCAAGCCATCGGTTTTCTCATTCAACCTCCTGTTCTCTTCAATCCTTCGAACAACGAAGAAGAAGACCCACCACCAAAATCCAGCTCTTGTAATCTCTTTGTTCAATAAGATGAACTGGGTCGGAGGCATTTCGCCCAATGGCTTCACTTATGGCATCTTGATTGGCTGTTGCAGCAGCATGAACCGTGTCGATCTTGGTTTTGGGTTCTTGGGGTCCATGATCAAACGTGGCTGGGATGGTGATGTCGTAATTTTCAACTCTCTTATCAATGGTCTCTGTAAGCAGAACAGGGTTGATGATGCAGCCCAGCTGCTCGATAGAATGCCTCATTGGGGATTCAAGCCCGATATGGTTACACATAATACCATTATCAAAGGGCTATGTAGTCTAGGGAATACGAGCTTAGCAATTGAGTTCCTTAAGAAGATGAAGATAGAAGGAGAAGTAGAGCCTAACGCGTCCACCTACAATACGATCGTTGATGCACTTTGCAAACAAGGGGCGATGGATAACGCCACCATTATTTATGAGGAGATGATTTCTGCAGGAATTGCTCCCGATGTTTTCACCTACAACACAATCATAAATGCCCTTTGCAAACAAAGGGTGATGGGTAATGCTACCAAGATCTATGAGCAGATGATTTCTTCAGGAATCACTCCCGATGTTGTCACCTACACGTGCATCATCCAAGGTCATTCTATTCAAGGACAATGGAAAGAAGCCATGGGAGTCTTAAAAGAGATGGTGGATCGGGGTCTCTCTCCGGATGTTATAACCTTCAGCTCACTGATGGATTCACTTTGTAAACAGGGAAAGACTTGTGAAGCGCATAAATTGCTAAAGGTGATGGCTGAAAGAGGTGTAAAACCTAATACATTTTTGTACAACACTTTGTTAAACGGCTACTGTGAAGAAGGCCGCTTCAAGGAGGTATCAGGAATCCTGGACTCCATACAGAAGGATGGTTTAGCTTTCGATGTTTGCACTTACAGTATCATGATTGATTGCTATAAGAAGACAAATAGAATCGATGAGGCTATGCAGCTATTCAGAAAAATGCAACAGGCTACAGTGCAGCCTAACATTGTTTCATACAACACATTGTTGGATGGGCTTTGTAAGGCTGGAAGAATGGAAGATGCGGAGATTATACACCATGAAATGATTGACAAAGGAGTCAATCCGGACATAATCACATATAACACTTTGGTGAGCGGATTTTGCAGACTAGGAAAATGGGACGACACATTGAGACTACTTTCTGAAATGAGTGTTCGAGGATTCCATCAAAATGACGTGACATACAATACAGTGATCGATGCTCTGTGTAAGGAAGGTAAGCTTATGGAAGCTCGTAGATTGTTGAATGTTATGGCCGATAAGGTGTAGAGCCTGACACAGTGACCTACAACACTCTTATGGATGGATATTGTTTAGTAGGTGAAATGGATGAAGCATTGAAGGTTTTCAATCTCATGCTTGCAAAAGGTTATAAACCTACCGAATTCACGTATTCGATTCTGATCAACTCCTATTGTAAATCAGAGAGGATTGACAGGGCTTTAAACGTCTTTGAGGAGATGCCTAAAAAGGGATTGAAGCAGACAAATTCCATCTACAATACCATGCTTAAAGGGTTGTATCGAGTTGGAAGAATCAATGATGCAAGAAAAATGCATGATAAGATGATTCATGACAAGGTAACTCCAGATATTGGTACGTACCGTGTAATCTTAGACGGGCTGTGTAAAAACAACGGCATCGATGAAGCAGTAGATCTATTTCACAGCATGTTATGCCATAAGTATACAACCGACACTGAGGCCTTCAACATCATGATTAATGGAATGTTTAGAGTGGGTAGAACTCAAGCGGCGAACGATCTTTTTAGTGATATGCTTGCTAAAGAATTGGTTCCTACAGTTGTGACATATACTATTGTGATGCAAGGCCTCATAAAAGAAGGTTTGTTAAACGAAGTTGATGAGCTGTTTCTGTCGATGGAAAAATATGGGTGCTCTGTGGATTCTAGTATGCTTAATGTTGCTATTCGAAGTTTGCTCAAGAGAGGTGATACAAAGAAAGCCAAGGAGTTCCTGCATAAGATGGAAGAGCTGAAGTTTAAACTTGAGGCATCTACGTTCTCTCTGTTACTAGATTTGCACCCGGAGGATGGGGATTTTCAAAGTTTTATAAAGTCACTTCCTGATTTCTCTAAACATCAATCAAAATTTTAACTTCAGTTTAAGTTCTTTTAAGAGGTGATGAAGCATGATTGTAGGCGATTACACTTGGACTATGGTTCTTGCCAGGTGATGAAGCGTGATTGTAGGCGATCACACTTGGACTATAGTTCTTGCCAGGTGATTCTTTGTATAACTCTTTAATCTGCAAAGTAAGTAATGCCCTTGTGTAATTTCATCACCTAAGAGCTTACTGTATACCAGTTTAACTTTATACTTCTTTACCTGGACTAATGTTAAAAGTAAGGGTTGGAAATTTCCCCTAATCTTGATAATTTCTTTTGAAGAGAACCATTAGAGCTATATTAGTTCACTTGGGGGTCTTGTTGTAACATATTGCATTTTTTCAGGATTTGGATCCTATTCCACTACCACTTTGGCAATGAACTACTTCATCAATCACAACCCTCTGCTAATAATTAAACTGTCATAATTTATTTTAAAAATTACTAAATATCGTATTCTTCACGACTGCACTCAGTTCTACTTCTTGCTCAAGACAATAATAACCCTGAAATAAAAGACTATTATTATTGAGGAGGTGATCTCTCAACAGCCTAAATGCAGTGTGGAGATGAATTCCTATTTTATTCTTTCAGAAGCTTTTGTTATCTTTTAGCATTTATGGTCACTCTTTTCTCACCATAAAGTAGGTTTACCTCTCAGAAATGAAATTTTAAAGTCAAGACCTCAACCAACTATTTAAGGAATCTGTAACATCCTATTTAAGGAGCTTATAGGCAGTCACTCGAAACAACTGCACCTTTCTGAGCAATGTTGCACATGTATGCGCAAGTAGCACCAGGAAGTGAACTGAAGGTGCCGTCAGCCGTCTCAATAATATTGAAGCATTAGAGTGCTGGTTTGGTGCATTGAATATAGCATATCTCGAAAGCCTAATGCTTCCAAGAAGTGATTTGCTACAAGATGCAATTGCTGTGCATACTCTGACCAATCGCAGACTCACCAAATGTCATCAAAGATTGTAGCAACAAGTTCTACCTACCACCACAAACGCGCCTATAAATACCGCGTTAAGTTCAAATCATCCCAAAATCCTAGAATCTCGGTCTCCAATTAAGAGAGATAAGAAAGAGAGAGCTAGAGAGAAAAAATAGAGAGTATCTCCTTATAAAGAGATATTGTAATCCTCCTAAATTTTTCCTCATAGTGAATTCTTCTATCGTGCGTGATTTTACCCCAATTTCTTGAGGGGTTTTCCACGTAAATCTGTGTGTTCTTTATTATACGCAATACTTTAGGCTGCGATCTGCTCTATTGGGCCTGGGTTTGTCCCAACAAGTGGTATCGAGGCGACTTAGGGTATTTATATCCGCTATCGTATGCTCTGTGGTCGCCACTAAAGGTGGATCCTTCACATCGAGAAAATAAGCTAGATAGTAGCATTTCTGAAAGGTAACGAGAATCGCTCACGCAGCACGCAGATCGTTTCACAATACGCATTGCTCACAAGCACGGGTACTATTCATAAATACTGCATCGCTCATAACACCTGCATCGCTCAATGGAGATAGTGGAGATATCGTCGTGGTAGAAGCAATGGCGGCAAAGTTCGAGAATTTCAAGATCGAGAAATTCAACGGAGTAATTTCGTTGTGGAAGTTGAAGATAAAGGCTATCTTGAGAAAGATGATTGCCTAGCGCCATCGCTGAAAGGCCTACAGACATCACGGATGATAAGAAGTGGAGCGAGATGGGCGGGAATGCTATTGCAAATCTCCATCCGGCATTAGTCGGACGGTGTGTCAAGCATAGAAGAGAAGAAGACAAAGAAAGGAGATCCGGATACTCTAACAAAGCTATATGAGGCAAAGTCCTTGCACAATAAAATCTTCTTAAAAAGAAGACTTTACACTCTCCGGATGGCGGAATCTACATCGATGACCGACCATATCAACACCCTAAACACATTGTTCTCTCAGCTCACAACGTTGGGACATGCAATCGGTGTGAATGAGCGTCGCGGAGCTTCTACTTGAGTCTACGACTCGTATGATCAACTCATCATCAACCTCACAAATAACGTCCTCGCGGAGAAGCTAGTTTTCGACGACGTTGCTCGCTCGAGGAAGAAAATCGGCGCAAGAACAAAGAAGACAGTGGCAAGTTCGCGACAGCGGAGGCCTTATCGGTGGCGAGAGGAAGATCAGCGGAACCGAGCTCGGTGGAGTCATGCTCGTGGTAGATCGAAGTCAAGGAGTAAGAAGCATATCAAATGCTACAAGCGTGGCAAGAAGGGGCACGCCAAGCCTGAGTGTTGGCACAATAAGAAGAGTGGTGATAAAAGTCTTGAGCCATCAACATCTCAAGGATGCGTTGTCGCCATTATCGACGATGGTGAAATCTTATCTGATGGAGCAAACACCGCTGATGAAGGCGAAGAGGTTCTTGATGTCGGCTTTTAGATTGACTTCTTGGCACATGACCTCCTGAGGGAATGGTTTCACAAATATGAACCTATCTCGGGGGTTACGTATTCATGGGCAATGATCATGCTTTGGAGATCGTGGTATTAGCACCGTTAAAATTAAAATGTTTGACGGTACAATACGCACTATTCAAGATGTGCGACATGTGAAGGGCACGAAGAAGAATCTATTGTCTTTGGGACAATTAGATGAACTGGGATGCAAGACCCATATAGAAAATGGGATCATGAAGATTGTTAGAGGGCCGCTTGTGGTGATCAAAGGAGAAAAGATAGCTGCAAATCTGTACATGCTCAATGGAGAGACTTCGCAGAAGTCGATTCATGTATGGCATCAACCAGCCGTGGAGAAGAAGAAACCATGATGTGGCACCGTAAACTAGGCCACATGTCAGAACGAGGTTTGAAGATTCTCTCCGTCGAACACCTTCACGGGCTCAAATCGGTAGCTCTTCGTTTTGTGAGCATTGTGTTACAAGCAAGCAGCATCGGCTGAAGTTCAACACATCGAGTTCTAGAAGCAATGCTATTCTGGAACTGGTTCATTCTGATGTATGGCAAGCACTAGTTACATCCATGGGAGGAGCGAAGTATTTCGTGTCCTTTATTGATGATTACTCCCAGAGATGTTGGGTGTACCCTATCAAGAAGAAGGCGGATGTGTTCTCAGTCTTTAAAGCCTACAAAGCGCGAGTCGAGCTTGAATCTGACAAGAAGATCAAGTGCTTGAGGTCAGATAATGGAGGAGAATATACAGACGGCGAATTTCTTGCATTCTGCAAGCAAGAAGGCATCAAAAGACAATTCAGTACGGCGTATACTCCACAACAAAATGGAGTAGCGGAGCGGATGAACAGAACTCTGTTGGAAAGAACCAGAGCAATGTTGGCAACTGTAAATCTAGAGAAAGTCTTTTGGGCGGAAGCAGTGAAAACCGCCTGTTATGTGGTGAATCGATCTCCATCAACATATCTGATTGAAGACACCGATGGAGATGTGGATCGCAAGCCGGTGATTATTCCAACCTCCATATATTTGGAAGTCCGATTATGCGTAATGTACAACGCCAAGAAATTACAAAGTGAATTCAAAATCCGTAAAATGTATATTCTTAGGGTATCTTTGATGGAGTAAAGGGGTATCGCTGTGGGATCCCACTACCCACAAGGTTATCATCACAGAGATGTTATCTTTGTAGAGAACCAACCGCAAAGAGAAGAGAAAGGAAGCAACAAAGAAGGACTCGAAACTCGTAGATATTCAGTGGAAAATGATCAAGATTCTTACGAGCAAAGACCGAGCATGATGTACAAGAACCGGTCGAAGCCGAGGATCCGAAGTTCGAAGGTCAACTTCGTGAGAAGACCACCGGCAGCACTTCGGAGTATATTACGGAGAATAGCGTTGCATCTTGTCTTCTAACGGAGGATGGAGAGCCATCAACTTTTCATGAAGTCAGAAAGATGCACGCATCTTTGTGGATGACAAGAATGCAGAAGAGATCGAAGCTCTCCACAAGAACAAGACTTGGGAACTTGTGTCACTACCAAAAGGAAGGAAGTCCATTGGAAACAAATGGGTCTACAAGATCAAGCGAAATGGCGATGATCAAGTAGAGCGATATCGTGCTAGATTGGTGATCAAAGGATATGCTTTCGAGAAAGAAGGTATTGACTTTAATGAAATATTTTCTCACGTAGTTCGACTTACAACGGTCAGAATAGTCGCGGCTATGGCTATATTTGACTTACATCTAGAAGCGACTAGATGTGAAAACAAAGATTTCTTCATGGAGATCTTGAATAAGAAATTTATATGCTCCAACGAAGGTTTTGAAGAAAAGGAAAAGAACTTGGTTTGCGGAGTTAAACAAATCTACATGCGGTCTAAAAGCAGTAGCCGAGGTGTTGGTACAAGAGATTTGATTCATTTATCATGAGCCTTGGATACAAGGACTCAATGGACCCTTGTGCATATTTCAAGAGGTTTGGCAAAAATAACTTTGTTATTTTATTGTTGTATGTTGACGACATGTTGATTGAGCCCCAACAAAGATCATTATTAAAGAATTGAAGGCTCAATTGGCTAGGAATTTGAAATGAAGGATTTAGGATCCGCAAACAAGATTCTAGGGATGCAAATTCACCGAGACAGAAATAATAGGAAGATATGGCTTTCTCAAAAGCATTATTTAAAGAAAATCTTGCGGCGCTTCAACATGCAAGATTGTAAGCTAATTTCTACCCCACTTCCTATTAATTTCAAGTTATCCTCCAATATGTGTCCTAGCAGTGAAGAAGAGAGGATGGAGATGTCTCGAAAATCGTATGCATCGTGATGGGAAGTTTGATGTTAAGCAATGATTTGTACAAGACCGGACATTGCACAAGCGATTAGAGTGGTTAGTCGATACATGGCGAATCTGGTAAAGAGCATTGGAATGCTGTAAAGAGGGTCCTAAGATACATTAAGGGCACCTTAGATGTTGCATTATGTTATGGGGGATCTGATTTTATTGTCAGTGGATATGTTGATTCTGATTATGCAGGTGATCGTGATAATAGCAAATCCACCACGAGGCTATGTGTTTGCACTTGTAATTTTATGCTGAGTTTCAAAAGCTACTGATCCAGTTGTGGCTACTTCAACAACGAGCGAGAACATGTAGCGACTACACAAGCTAGTAAAGAGGCGATATGGTTGAAGATGGTGCCGAGGAACTCTACCATGAACAAAAAGATTTCTATTTTGTGACAATGAGTGCTTTGCATTTGGCAAGAAATCCAGCCTTTCATTCAAAGACCAAACACATTCGAGTGCAGTACCACTCGTTCGTGAGAAAGTGGAGGAAGGAACCGTGGATATGCAGAAAATTCACACCAAAGATAACATAGCAGATTTTTTGACAAAAGCGATCAATCTTGACAAGTTTGTTTGGTGTCGATCCTCTTGTGGCCCGATGAAGGCGTGAGCAACATGAAGATGGCAAGATAGAAGAATGGTGTGAAGATATGATTGATACTCAATCAAATCTTCAAATGGGAGATTGTTAGAAAAGCGCCAATTGCTACAAGAGCGCGATTTGCTACGCATCACCAACCGCAGACTCACCAAATGTCATTAGCGATCTTGTAGCAAATCTTGTAGCAACGGTGTTCACCTACCACAAACGCAGCCTATAAATAGCCCCCGTGCTAAGTTCAAATCATCCCAAAAATCCCGAATCTCGGTCTCCAATTAAGAGATAAGAAAGAGAGCTAGAGAGAAAAAAATAGAGAGTATCTCCTTATAAAGAGAGATTGTAATCCTCCTAAATTTTTCTCATAGTGAATTCTTCTATCCGTGTCTCGTGGTTTTACCCCAATTTCTTGAGGGGGTTTTCCACGTAAATCTGTGTGTTCTTTATTACTTCTGCAATACTTTAGCTGCGATCCTGCTCTATTGGGCCATGGGTTTGTCCCAACAATATCGACATTTCTGTTTTTTCCGATGCAAGTGGACCTTGCAAAAAGCCTTGTTATATTGTAAGATGTGTATTTTATTTCCTCTCATACCCACTGCTGATACATCTGTGTTTCAATTAGCCATGGTAGTTCAATTGTCTGCTTCTATAAACACAAACTTAAGCTTTTCCTGTTCCTACCTAAGAGAGCATTTTACGTCTTACAGGGGGCTCAACCTTGTACCTGCTATGCTCAACATGGGTGTGCAAGTTCGAACGAGCATTGTTAAAAGTTTAGCATTTCGCAGAATATCTGAAATGCATCTGCATACTGTAATCTCGCCTAAGTACTTGTGCTTGCAAGCATACATGGTTTCAAAAGGCTCCTGTTAAAGTTATGAATTTGATTGTTACTAGATGATCTCATGAGGTCCTTACAAAGACAGATTGAAGAAGCAACTGATATGTTTCCTCTGGGGAAAACCTTGAGTTTTGGTGGTTTGAGCAGATTTTTTTCCTTCAGTTTTTACAATCGAGGGCAGTGATTTATTTATTATTTGTTTTTTTTCCCCTGTGTATTTGTTATTTTGCGAGGCTGCGAATTATTTAGGAGCATGTACGATATGACTGCAGTTTTACAGCTCAAGTAGAGATGATTATTGTTGTGAATTAGTCTATAATTGCAGGATTGTGGAACTGACTGTAGAACCTAAACTGACACATATGCACATTGTCATACCTTGTAACAAAACCCTTATTATGTCAACGACAGTAGAAAACGGTTCCTGTTCAAAGGATAGGGAAGAGGATTAGAAAAAATTGCAATATCGTATTCGTCTAGAGGAAAAACAGAAATTACGTTTTCATTATGATCTGAGAGAGCGTCAAGAGAGCGCTTTATCCCAATATTGAAGAGGATGACGTGTCACGACCCCAATTTTTAAACTAGAAGGAATATTGGAGTCGAACTAAACTTGTAAAAATATCCTTCAAAATCTACATCATCGAAAGACCAACAAAAATAATCTCACCATCGAATTAAAACCAACAACAAATGTTCTCTATAAGCCAAAAGTCAATATTAATCCAAATAACTCGAGATAAATAAATATTCCTCAATTTGAAATAAAACTCAACCTAAAGGGAAGAATCTCATTATTACAAAACTCTCAAATAACTACTAAACATCAAATACTTATTTAACTTCCACGATAAGAAATTTAGCAATCGCAATTTTATTCATTGCTTCCTTCTAAGAAATTAAAAACTACCAACTTCATCTAATCTCGAAGTCTCAAAAGAATGAATATAACACAATGAGTTCACAACTTAATAAGTGGATAAATTCATACATTAAACACTGATTTTGCAAAAACTAGAATACTTTGACTTGATAAGCAAAATATTAAAATAATGAAAAATCACCAATGAGCTCACAAACTTGATACAATATCTTAAAATAAAAATTTCATGAGATGAAGAATTAGTAGGTCACGTCTCAATGCGGTCAATACTTCATACTCCGGTTGACTCAGTAAACACCAAAATTATTAAGCCCGTGGTTCCGGGACGGTGAGACCCAAATTTGGGCTCTTAGCGCTAAAATAAAAACCTCATAGAGGCACATTGAGCCCTATTTAGATGACTTACTTATTTCGATATATACCGGTATATTGACTTGAGATGCATATGTTTTTAATAAAAATGAACAAAGCTCATGTAACCAAATACTTTATAAAAAATTGCCAAAGGCCAACTAATAGTGAAATCAACAACATGTGCATCTCAATGACTACTATATGAAAAGATATGATTGTCAACAAAGAAATAAGCATAGGCTTATACTAAATATCCGTGTGCATCACATTATCAACAATTAATAAGTGAGTAAATCATATAAAAGGATGTAATCCATCAGGAACAAACCCACATATACTTAATATAATTTATATAGAAAATACACAACTCATAATGTATAAATTCACCACTTACACAAACCCGAAAGACTATCGACATACCACTCCCGTCGCCTCCTCGGAGTCACTTGGAACCCCTATCTTTTTACTCTTATATATTCTCTAAACTGTTATGAATTAAAATGCCTTTAGCCAAGGAATTTAAATGCATGATTAATAATTATTTAATAAAAAACCGATTAAAGAGGACATGAAGTGCTCCACTAAGCTATGCATGATTACTAATTATTTAATAAAAAATAATTAAAGAGGACATGAAGTGCTCCACTAAGCCATGCATGATTACTAATTATTTAATAAAAACCACTTAAAGAGGACATGAAGACTGAAGTGCTCCACTAAGCTATGCATAAAAGTCCTTTTAATTTTCTTTTTTTTATTAATATATAGCCAATAAAAATTAGGATTATTACATGATAAGTTATCTTTTAAAATCGAATTGCCTGAGCAAGATGAAGACTATTTGAAATATTTCGTCAAAGGCATTATAGCTAGGAGGTCTGGTGTTGAAGCATTTCGGTGTTATGCGAGGATAAAGGTTAGATTACTTCTTTTCTGGCAGTTTTTCTATCAATTCAGGTATCACATCAAAAAGATCAGCAGCAAGCCCATAATCGACTAGGATTAGTAATAGATAAAATGTGACAATCAACTTTTCACATTAATTCAGCTAGAAGATGTACATTATGTGTATAGAACTTTGGCAAGTAAATGTCTATTTCAGTTACCAGAAAATTGCCTATATTTACATCTTTAAGAAGCCTCAAATGGGTTGTTTTCTCTCCTCAATAATCATCGTCCCTAGAGAAACAATTTTTAGTGGAGATCGTCAACAGACATTCTGTTTTCTTAGAGGATGAAACACAAAAGATATGGCTTTTTGGAAGCACTCAGGGCAAAGAAATCAATATTGCCTCTCACATAAATTATATTAGTTGAAGCGCTAGGCAAAGGAAGGGCAAAAGTTTTGGTAAGGGTTAACAACTATAGTTTTTCATTCAAACATGCCTTTACAAGTTGAACATTCTTTTTATGGAACGAAACTTGGACTCACGCGGCGGTATCATTTTTTAAAGTCCTTTTTTAAATGCGTAGCCGGTGAGATTTGAATCCAGGTTGCTTTGCTACGATTGGAAAGTCCCTTCCACTACACCAATTTCGGAAATTGTGGTGAGAGTTTACAGTTATAGTTGTATATTCTAACATAAATGTTCTCTCTTGTGCTTGATTCATCATAAATCAGTACAAAAGTATTCATCAATAACTTATAATGAGAAATATTTGCAACAAGGTGCGTTTGGAAATCATGGTGTTTCCTCCATTTCCATGGTGTTTTATCAAAATAAAAACACCATGTGTTTGGGAACCATGGTGTTTTATGGTAAAAACATTCAAAAACCAAAACCACACTTATTTGAAAACACCTTTTAGGTGTTTTTGAGTTTGGCATGGTGTTTTGAGTTTGGGTAGGATGTTAGTATAACAGCTAAATATACTCTATAATAGTATAAATGATAATTTATTAATAATATAATGCTCAATATATTATATATTATTATATTATATAAATAATAATATAGTATATTAAATTATATTAATATAATATAATATATTATAATGTAAATAATATTTTAATTTAATAATATTTAAAAATGTGTTTAATATATTAATATAATATATTCAAACATGTTTAATAAAATATTATAACATTAATATAATATTATATACTTACTAAAATAGCATATACCTAATATATATTACTAAATATAATATAATATAAAAATTTATACAATAAAATATAATATATTAATTAATATAATATAATATATTAATTAATATAATATATTAAATTATGTTAAATATAATATAATAAAACTAGTATTATATTAAAGTTAAATATTATATTAAATTATAAAATATATTAAATTATAAAATATATTAATTAATATAATATAATATAATATAATATATTCAAATATGTTTAATATATTAATATAATATTTTAAATGATTATTTGTTAGCAATATATGCTCAATCTATTATATATTATTATATTGTAGAAATATTAATATAATATATTTATCTCATATTAATATAATATATTAAATTATGTTAAATATAATATATTATATTATAAATAATATTTTAATTTTATAATGTTTTAAAATATGTTTAATATATTAATATAACATATTCAAATATGTTTAATATATTAATTTAATATATTCCATTGATATGTTATATTATATTGATGAAAAATATAATATAATATAAAAATTTATACAATAAAATATAATATATATTAGATTACTATATATTATAGTAAATTAATATAATATAATAAAACTAGTATTATATTAAAGTTAAATATCGTAGTAAATTATAAAAGATAGTTAAAAATATAAAATATTAAACAATAAAATTTGCTATTTTATTTAATATAACATATTATATTAGTATATTTTATATTAATTAATATAAAATAATAAAAGTGTTAAAGTATAATAAAATCAATTTATTATATTATATTATATTATATTATTAAACTAAAGTATGACATATAGTGATGTAATATAATATAATATATATTATATATATAATATACAAAAAATATTATACTATTAAAAATAATATAATAAACATAATATAATATAATAAATAATTATATTAATTAATATAATATATCTTATATTAGTCTATATTATAATATATAGTTAATATAATCAGATATAGTATATTAGTTAATATAAAATATATTATAACATATATGTTATATTTCATATATGATATTGTTATAATATAAAATATGTGTATGGAAATGGTCAAACTAGTATTGACCAAGAAACTCAAATGGTGTTTTCAAAACACTTTGGAAAAAAAACACAATGGCATGGTGTTTCTTTAGAAAAACACCACAAAAAATTCACATTGGTATCCAAACGTACCTAGATTCTTATATAAAACAAAACTGAAAGGCAATGCATCACCTGAAATATGGGTGCATCTGCATCTTTGTTTACGGCAACAATCACCTTCGAATCCCTCATTCCTGCCAAGTGTTGGATAGCTCCTGTAACCCAACAAATTTTCCAGTTTGCCCAACCTGAAGAGATTAGGAATGTTGAGATGGTAGAAGTTTTGGTAAATTAATACGGGGTTTGGGTAAACACTTTCTTAGACCAGAAAAAACAGTAAAGCTAGAAAACAAGCAAACATTTGAAGAATTTTCCTTTGGAAAACTGAATTGAAACAAGAAAGGAGAAATAATTGACGTCTACCAAACGAGCCCTTAAAACTTTGTAACAGAAAATATAGTTAAGGTGAAATAAGTGTGTACTAAGTCGAATGACAACAAAAGGAATTGCGAAGGCTGGATACTTCACAAATCACATGAAACATGCTGCTTAACAAAAAAAAAGGTTAGCAGAAATCCAATATAAATGACGGTGTTAGCATTATAGGAAAGCTATCTTGAAGGTTAAATAGGAAGCATTTGTACCGAAAGAGAGTAGTTTCTTCAATTCCCAAATAGGAATAAGCATTTATTGTTACCTAAGATCGACAAAACAATGATGCCAACCTCAGAATCATCTGCAGATCCAAGAGTCATTGGGTCTGTTCGATCAGCTGCTCGATGTGAATCCCAAACCCCCAGCTTCCTATTTCAGCCTACTCTTCGCTTCAACCATCAAAATCATTTCCTTCTCATCTCTCTATACAATCAGATGAGTCGGGTCGGTAGTTTTTCGCCCGATTATTTCACGTATGGCATCTTGATCGGCTGTTGCAGCACTATGAACCGTGTCGATCTTCGTTTTTGGGTTATTTTGCTCCATGCTCAAAAGAGGCTCGAATGGGGACGTCATAATTTTCAATTCTCTTACAGAATAAGGCTGAAGATACAGCCCAATTATTCGATAGATTGCCTCACGGGGTAACCTAACACGGTCATTTACAGCACTCTTATTGATGGATATTGTCCAGTACGTAAAACGGATGAAGGATTGAAAGTTTTAGATCTCATGCTTGCAAACGGCCATCAACCTAATGGATTCATATATTCTACTATGATGCTATGCAAAGGGCCATCAACCTGATTGAAAGCTCTTTGAGGAGATGCCTGAAAGGGACTGAAGCGTCTATGCAGTATTATATCGAGTTGGAAGAGTCAGTGATGCAAGAAAAGTGTATGATAAGATGATTCGTGAGAAGAGTCAGTGATGCAAGAAAAGAAGGTTTGTTGGAGGAAGCTGATGATTTGTTTCTGTCGTTGGAAAAATGTGGCTGCTAATGAACTCTACTATGATTAACATGGTTGTTCGAAGTTTGCTCAAGAAAGGCGAGATGAAGAAAGCCAAGGATGGGGATTTTCAGAGTTTAAACTTGACGCATCTACGTTTTCAGTGTTACTACATTACAGCTGGAGGATGGGGATTTTTAGAGTTTTATAAAGTCACTTCCTGATTTCTCTAAACACCATGCAAATTTTATAACTATGGTTCTTGCCAGGTAATTCTTTGTATAACTTTTAATCTGCAAACTAAGTAAAATGTCCTTTTGTTGTTTTCATCACCTAAAAGCTTTCTGTATACCAGTTTAACTTTATACATTTTATCAGGACTAATGTTAAAACTAGTAGGACGGTTATTCATCGGGACAATTTGGAGCTAAATGGGATGATTGTCCCATTGGACAATTTTCACCCATGAAACAATTGAGTAGGACAAAGTGTGATAATTTGTGATAATATGAAATTGTGAGAGGACAATTTAAGTGGGACAATCAATGACACAACGCCTTATTAAAATACCATATTTATTGAACTTACCATGATTTATCAAAATATTAATATCTATTGAATATTTATATCATAATATAATATCATATTAAAATAAATTATTTAATTTAATATTATAATATTATATAACATATCAACATGATTTATAATAAATATATGTAATGCTGCAGTATAATATCAAATTAAATTATTATTAATACAATATAGTAATAATATAATTAATATAATACTTTTAATATATTATATATAAAATATCACCCTAATGTATTTTAAAAATTTTATATTATTAATATAATACAATATACTTTAATATAATATATGTTATAATATGTAGTGTTATATTATAATTATATATTACATTATATATTATTAATAATGTCATAGATTGTATCTTGTTATCATAATA
Source organism: Asparagus setaceus (assembly GCA_012295165.1). Classification (NCBI taxonomy): domain Eukaryota; kingdom Viridiplantae; phylum Streptophyta; class Magnoliopsida; order Asparagales; family Asparagaceae; genus Asparagus; species Asparagus setaceus. The sequence continues at coordinate 7,855,592 of CM022704.1, read as the reverse complement.
TATTACGCTATAGTTTAATAAACAATATATTATAAATATGTTATAATAATTGTATTATATTATAATTAAATACATTATTATATGATAGTAAACATAATAAATTCAAATAGTATAATATATTATATTATTATATAATATATTACTAAATATTATATATTATATTATTACAAAATATATTATAATATAATGAATTATTCATTATTTTGTTATATCATAAATAATAAAAATTATCTTGTTCGCAATATAATAAATATAATACAATATTGTAATATACTAATAACTTTAGTAGAATATAATCTAATGTATTATAATATATTATATTATAATAGTATAATATATCATATTTATAATAAATTATATAATTTTTATTATATTCTAAATAATAAAATATATTATTTTATAAAATATCATATTACCAAATTTAATATAATATGAAAATATATTATATTATTTTATACTTAATATAAAATTATATATATATATATATATATATATATATATATATATATATATATATATATATATATATATATATATATATATATATATATATATATATAAACTTGGTACCAAGTTACTTGGTAGTGATGTGGCACAATTCTAGCCCACACATTCAAGGGAGGAGAGAGAGAATTATTTTTAAAGTTACATGTGTTGAAATTTAGAATTGTCATGTCTCTGAAGTTCCTTTGAGGAACTTGGTACCAAGTTTTTACATTTTTCACACACACACACACACACACACACACACACACACATATATATATATATATATATATATATATATAAAGATGAGCAATATGGAGGAACTTGGTACTAAGCACAAGTTTTATGCTTAGTAGTGAGGTGGTTCATTCTCATCCACTCATTCAAATGGGAACCACATTCACATGGATTGGAGAGTGGATGAGAATGAGACACCTAACTACCAAACATAAAATTTATGCTTGATGCCAAGTTCCTACATTTTTCTATATATATATATATATATATATATATATATATATATATATATATATATATATATATGTATATATATATTACAAATATTCTATAAATGACCAATTGAAAGTTTCACAAATTAAAAGCACCCCACAAAAGATCTAAAATTACAAATAGTCCCATGAAAGTTGCAAACAATCTCTAGACAATCTGCCTTTAAAAATTTTGAGAATTACAAACAAAGACCAAAAATTCAAAATTATAAACCGCCTTTAAAATCTATAAATTACAAACGATCTCTAGAAAATCAAAACTATGAGTAGTCTTTTGAAAAGTTCAAAGATTACAAATATTCTCTTGAAGTTTTATAAACAAACCCCTAAAAATTTTATAACTAGAGCCTAGAAAGTTTCAAAAATTACAAATATCCCATTGAAAGATTTTACAAATAATCATTTGAAAATTTTACGACTAGCCTCATGAAAGTTACTAAAGTAACAAACACCATGTGAAAATTTCAAAATATTATAAATATCTCCTTAAAAATTTTACAAGCAACCCCTTAAAAGTTTTTTAAGTTACGAGCACCCTCAAAGATTTATAAAAAAAACCCATGAAGGTTTTGTAAATTACAAATAACTCCTCAAAACTTTACAAAACAACCCCTTAAACTTTACAACCACCCCTTAAAAGTTTTGAAAATTATAAAGATTTATAAACAGCATCCCAAAAAGTCTAAAATTATAAAAATAGCCCCTTAATTAACATATTATATTATAATAATATAATAAATCGATGTGGGGAATGCGTGAGGTGGGTGGGTACAATTGTCATGGGAAGTGTTGTGCCATAGAAATAGGCGAGTGTTAATCATATTCAACTGGTTGACACGTGTCTCAAACAAACCTCACCCCAATTCGACTCAGACATGCCAAGAAAGGAGACATGCTTACCTTTCAGCCAGGCGGAGGTCGAGTCCCTTCTCCCCAGGAGGTGTCCCTTCTCTCCACGAGGAGTCGACCTTCTCGCCATGCCGAGTCGCCCTTCTGGCCAGGCCGAGTCCCTTCTTGCCAGGAGTCGTCCCTTCTCCCCGTGAGGTGTCCCTTCTCTCCACGAGGAGTCGACCTTCGCCAGCCGAAGTCCCTTCTTGCCGAGTCGTCCCTTCTCCCCGTGAGGTGTCCCTTCTCTCCACGAGGAGTCGACCTTCTCGCCAGCCGAAGTCCCTTCTCCCGGGAGGAATCGCCCTTCTTGCCGGTAGAGTCGACCTTCTCGCCAGCCGAAGTCCCTTCTCCCCAGGAGGTGTCCCTTCTCCCCAGGAGGAATCGCCCTTCTTGCCAGGCCGAGTCGCCCTTCTCGCCTGGCCGGGTTGGGAAGCCAGTACATCCTCGAGCCCAGCACCAAACAACCAGTCATCATCACATTAAATGCATTGTCAGAGTCATCATTGCTCTAGGCCCAAAAGTCCTTATGACCCATCACCCACCATGTCTCATCCATCACATCAAATCGGTGACTCCATCACTCAGAATGACACTCAGAAGTGATCACGACTAAGCAGTCTGCTTGGACTCGACCGAAATTACAGAATTGCCCCTCTGCAACTACTATAAATAGAGGGATTGTTAACACCACCAAGGTGAGCAAACTCTGCACACTTAGGACTTAGAACTCTTCAGTTCATTTGGTTACTTCTCCACTCAAGTTCAAAGTACTGACTTGATTGTCGGAGGAAAAACCCGAAGAACCCAACTCCGGTCCTCTAACGTGTTACAGTTTTGCAAGAATCGCCACAGTCTATTAGGGGATCAGCCATCAAGGAAGATCAAGGGACTCTAACTCCTCAACAATTCACACTTAATTATCTGTTTGATTTACACCATCAACGGGAAGTCCTATGTTGTGAATACTATGTGATAGTGGAACTCTCTACTACCCATTTATGGGATAAGAGAAAAGTCTCAGTTCCATTTGTATCCTAATCTTGGGCGAACCAAATATGAGGATTGATTGAAATCTTCGGACATCTAAATCACAGTCATTTAATTTCCGAACTCCTCAGCTGAAAATGAAGGCGACTTCTTCTGCACCCAAACTCCTCCTCTCAAAATCCACCAACCCTAAAATCAATGGCAGCCATGACAACACAAGAAGAAGATTGCAAGATCTCATCAAGCAACGTTGCCAACCACAGAATCATCTCGAGATCGAAGAGGCATTGGTTCTGTTCCATCAATTGCTCGAAGCCAATCCCAACCCATCGATTTCCTCCTTCAACCTCCTGCTCACTTCAATCCTCAGAAATATAAAGAAAACCCACCATCAAAAAAATCCAGCTCTTGTAATCTCTCTATACAATAAGATGAACCGGGTCGGAGGCATTTCTCCTGATGGCTTAACCTATGGCATCTTCATCGGCTGTTGCAGCAGCATGAATCGTGTCGATATTGGTTTCGGCTTCTTGGGCTCCATGATGAAACAAGGCTGGGATGGCAATGTCGTGATTTTCAACTCTCTTATCAATGGTCTCTGTAAGCAGAACAAGATTGAAGATGCAGCCCAGCTGCTCGATAGAATGCCTCAGTGCGGATGCAAGCCCAATGTCTTCACCTACACTACTCTTATCAAGGGTCTATGTAGTATTGGGAATACAGGCTTGGCGGTTGACTTCCTTAAGAAGATGAAGATAGAAGGAGAAGTGGAGCCTGATGCGGTCACCTACAACACAATTGTTGATGCACTTTGCAAACAAGGGGCGATGGATAATGCTACCATTATTTATGAGGAGATGATTTCTGCAGGAATTGCTCCCAATGTTGTCACCTACAACACAATCATCAACGCCCTTTGCAAACAAGGGGCGATGGGTAATGCTACTAAGATTTATGAGGAAATGATTTCGTCAGGAATCACTCCCAATGTTGTCACCTACAACACAATCATCGACGCCCTTTGCAAACGAGGGGCGATGGATAATGCTACGATTTTTTATGAGGAGATGATTTCTGCAGGAATCGCTCCCAATGTTGTCACCTACACGACAATCATCAACGCCCTTTGCAAACAAGGGGCGATGGGTAATGCTACAAAGATCTATGAGGAGATGATTTCCTCAGGAATCACTCCCGATGTTGTCACCTACAGTTGCATCATCCATGGTCATTCTATTCAAGGACAATGGAAAGAATCCATGAGAGTCTTAAAAGAGATGGTGGATCGGGGTCTCTCTCCGAATGTTATAACCTTCAGCTCACTGATGGATTCACTTTGTAAGCAGGGAAATACTTGTGAAGCGCACAAATTGCTAAAGGTGATGGCTGAAAGAGGTGTAAAACCTAATACAATTTTGTACAACACTTTGTTAAACGGCTACTGTGAAGAAGGCCGCTTCGAGGAGGTATCAAGAATCCTGGACTCCATACAGAAGGATGGTTTAGCTTTCGATGTTTGCACTTACAGTATCATGATTGATTGCTATAAGAAGACAAATAGAATGGATGAGGCTATGCACTTATTCAGAAAAATGCAACAGGCTACAGTGCAGCCGAACATTGTTTCATACAACACATTGTTGGATGGGCTTTGTAAGGCTGGAAGAACAGAAGATGCGGAGATTATACTCCATGAAATGGTTGAAAAAGGAGTCAATCCGAATATAATCACATATAACACTTTGGTGAGCGGATTTTGCAGACTAGGAAAATGGGACGACACATTGAGACTACTTTCTGAAATGAGTGATCGAGGACTCCATCAAAATGACGTGACATACAATACAGTGATCGATGCTCTGTGTAAGGAAGGAAAGGTTATGGAAGCTCATACATTGTTGAATGTTATAGCCGCTAGAGGTGTAGAGCCTGGCACAGTGACTTACACCACTCTTATGGATGGATATTGTTTAGTAGGCAAAATGGATGAAGCTTTGAAGGTTTTCAATCTCATGCTTGCAAAAGGTTATAAACCTACCGAATTCACGTATTCGATTCTGATAAACTCCTATTGTAAATTGGAGAGGATTGACAAGGCTTTAAAGATCTTCGAGGAGATGCCTAAAAAGGGACTGAAGCAGACAAATGTCATCTACCGCACCATGCTTACAGGATTATATCAAGTTGGAAGAGTCGGTGATGCAAGAAAAATGCATGATAAGATGATTCATGACAAGGTAACTCCAGATATTGGTACATACCGTGTAATCTTAGACGGGCTGTGTAAAAACAACGGCATAGATGAAGCAGTAGATCTATTTCACAGCATGTTATGCCATAAGTATACAGCCGACACTGAGGCCTTCAACATCATGATTAATGGAATGTTTAGAGTGGGTAGAACTCAAGCGGCCAAGGATCTTTTTAGTGATATGCTTGCTAAAGATTTGGTTCCTACTGTTGTGACATATACTATTGTGATGCAAGGCCTCATAAAAGAAGGTTTGTTAAACGAAGTTGATGAGCTGTTTCTGTCGATGGAAAAATATGGGTGCTCTGTGGATTCTAGAATGCTTAATGTTGCTATTCGAGGTTTGCTCAAGAGAGGTGATATAAAGAAAGCCAAGGAGTTCCTGCATAAGTTGGAAGAGCTGAAGTTTGAACTTGAGGCATCTACGTTTTCTCTGTTACTAGATTTGCACCCGGAGGATGGGGATTTTCAAAGTTTTGTAAAGTCACTTCCTGATTTCGCTAAACATCATGCAAAATTTTAACTTCAGTTCAAGTTCTTTTAAGAGGTGTTGAAGCGCGATTGTAGGCGATTACACTTGGACTGTGGTTCTTGCCAGGTGATGACGCGTGATTGTAGGCGATTACACATGGACTATAGTTCTTAGCAGGTGATTCCTTGTATAACTCTTTAATCTGCAAAGTAAGTAATGCCCCTGTGTTGTTTCATCACCTAAGAGCTTACTGTATACCAGTTTAACTTTATGCTTCTTTACCTGGACTAATGTTAAAACTAAGGGTTGGAAATTTCCCCTAATCTTGCTAATTTCTTTTGAAGAGAATAGTTAGGGCTGTATAAGTTCACTTAGGGGGTCTTGTTGTAACATATTGCATGTTTTCAGGATTTGGATCCTATTCCACTACCACTTTGGCAATGAAGAGATTACTTTGTCAATCACAACCGTCTGCTAATATTTAAACTGTTGTAATTTATTTCAAACATAACTAAATATCGTATCCTTCACCACTGCACTCGGTTCTACTTCTTGCTCAAGACAATAGTAACCCTGAAATAAAAGACTATTATTATTGAGGAGGTGATCTCTAACTGCCTAAATGAAGTGTGGAGATGAATTGCTATTTTATTCTTTCAGAAGCTTTTGTTATCTTTTAACAATTATGGTCACTCTTTTCTCACCAGAAAGTAGGTTTACCTCACAGAAATGAAATTTTAGAGTCAAGACCTCAACCAACTATTTAAGGAATCTGTAACCTCCTATTTAAGGAGCTTGTAGGCAGTCACTCGAAACAACTGCACCTTTCTGAGCAATGTTGCACATGTATGCGCAAGTTGCACCAGGAAGTGAACTGAAGGTGCCGTCTCGATATTATTGAAGCATTAGAGTGCTGGTTTGGTGCATTGAATATAGCATCTTGACATTTCTGTTTTTTCAGGTGCAAGTGGACCTTGCAAAAAGCCTTGTCATATTGTAAGATGTGTATTTTATTTCCTCTCATACCCACTGTTTATACAACATCTGAGTTTCAACTAGCCATGGTAGTTCAATTGTCTGCTTCTATAAACACAATATTAAGCTTTTCCTGTTCCGACCTAAAAGAAAGCATTTTATGTCTTACAGAGGGCTCAACCTTGTACCTGCTATGTTCAACATGGGGCGTGCAAGTTCGAACGAGCATTGTTAAAACTTTAGCATTTCGCAGAATATCTGAAATGCATCTGCCTATTGTAATCTCGCCTAAGTACTTGTGCTTGCACGCATACATGGTTTCAAAAGGCTCGTGTCAAAGTTATGAATTCGATTATTAATAGATGAGCTCATTAGGTCCTTTCAAAGAAAGATTGAAGAAGCAACCAATATGTTTCCCTGGGGAAAACCTTGAGTTTTGGTGGCTTGATCAGAAGTTATTTCCCAGTTTTTACAATCGAAGGCAGTGATTTATTCATTATTGGTTTTCTCCCGTGTATTTGTTATTTTTCGAGGCTGCGAAATATTTAGGAGCGTGTACAGTATGACTGCAGTTTCACAGCTCAAGTAGAGATGATTATTGTTGTGAATTAGTCTATAATTGCAGGATTTTGGAACTGACTGTGGAACCTAAACTGACACATATGCACGTTGTCATACCTTGCAACAAAACCCTTATTATGTCAACGACAGTAGAAAAAAGTTCCTGTTCAAAAGGATAGGCAAGGATAACAGGATCCGTGAAAAAATCGGAATATCGTATTTGTCTAGAAGAAAAACAGAAATTAGATTTTCATTATGGTCCGAGAGTGTCAAGAGAGCGCTTTTTCGTAATATTGAAGAGGATGATGAGTTATCTTTCAACTTATGAAATGAGACATTGGGGTGCCCGAGCCTCTTCAGAAAGGGAGAGAGCCTTATCCATGTCGAGCTTACTCAGAAATGTAGAGTTTTGATAAAAAAAAATAGGTTAAAGGATGTAAGCGCGCTTGCTGATAACTCCAGTTACTGCAAGACAAAACAAACCTATATTCTTGTGGAATTTCTTCTCCCTGTTAAACTACAATCAGAGCAATTCCTTCTCTTTACTAGAAAAACACATTAGACTGGCATAAGCTTTCCTTATGCAATAAATAACTAAATTTTAGAATGCTCACTTGAAATTATTGAAGACCCTTTTGTTTACTCAGTTCTCCAGCAGATTGAAGTAAACACATGATTTGCACCAGTATTTATTACAGATCATCAAATTATCGACATTGTTTCTCTTTACATAACCATTGTTATTTTAGCTTAGTACAAATGCAATATGCCTCTAGTTAAAATCGAATTGCCTGAGCAAGATGAAGACTATTTCAAATATTTCGTCAAAGGCATTATAGCTAGGAGGTTTAGTGTTGAAGCATTTCGGTGTTATGCCAGGATAAAGGTTAGATTACTTCTTTTCTGGCAGTTTTTCTATCAATCCAGGTATCACATCAAAAAGATCAGCAGCAAGCCCATAATCGGCAACCTGCAATGTAGACTAGGGTTAGTAATAGATAAGATGGACATCATGTATATAGAACTTTGGCAAGTAAATATCTATTTCAGTTACCAAAAAAATGCCTATATTCACATCTTTAAGAAGCCTGAAATGGGTTCGTTTTCTCTCCTCAATAATCATCGTCCCTAGAGAAACAATTTTTATTGGTGATTGTGAAAAGACAATCTGTTTTTTTAGAGGATAAAACACAAAAGATATGATTTTTTGGAAGCATTCAAGGCAAAGAAAACAATATTGCGTCACATAAATTATAGTAGTTGAAGCGCTTGGCAAAGGAAGGGCAAAAGGTCTGGTGAGGGTTAACAATTATAGTTTTTCATTCTAACATGCCTCTGCAAGTTGAACACTCTTTTTATGGGCCAAAACTTGGACTCACGTAGCGTATCATTTTTTAAAGTCCTCTTTTAAATAAGTAGCAAGTGAGATTTGAATCCGGGCTGCTTTGCTACCGTGTGAAAGTCCCTTCCACTGCACCAAAACTCAGAAATTGTAGTGATAGTTTAGAGTTATAGTTTTATATTCCTACATAAATGTTCTCTCTTGTGCTTGATTCATCATAAATCAGTACAAAACTAGTCATCAATACCTTATAATGAGAAAATTTTGCAACAGTTAAGTGATTCTTATATGAAACAAAACTGAAAGGCAATGCATCACCTGAAATATGGGTGCATCTGCATCTTTGTTTACAGCAACAATCACCTTCGAATCCCTCATTCCTGCCAAGTGTTGGATAGCTCCTGAAACCCCAAAAGCAATATAGAGCTCTGGAGCAACAATTTTTCCAGTTTGCCCAACCTGAAGAGATTAGGAATGGTGAGATTGTAGAAGTTTTTGTAAATTAATACGGGTTTTGGGTAAACACTTTCTTAGAGCAGAAAAAACAGTAAAGCTAGAAAACATGCAAACATTTGAAGCATTTTCCTTTGGAAAGCTGAATTGAAACAAGAAAGGAGACATTATTGACAAAACAAATGAGAGATATCTTCTTTATTTAGAATTTCAGGAGCAAACTTGGGTGACAGATTAAGCCAGAGAAGACTGTATCACCACTCAAAGATTAATTATATGGAAATTGAAGGGACATGACAATCAAAATCATCTAAGCCCTTTCCCATTGGAATAAATATGTCACCGTTCAAGCATCAAATGATCTTTTTAATGGAAAACCATCTGATTGAGGGAGTAATGGAGGGAGTATGTAGATCTTCATCCCTAGGGAAAAAAAAGAGCATGAAAAAGTTTTGCTCAAAAAAATTTGCGCTATTTATGCAAACATTAGAAACCGTCTGCATTCCGTAAGCAAGCATAAGACACCATTTTGTATGAACCCTGAAAACTAAGACTACAACTAGAGCTTTAAAACTTTGTAACAGGAAATAAGGGTGAAATAAGTGTATACTGAGTCAAATGACAACAAAAGGAATTGCAAAGGCAGGATAAAGCACATTGCGTATTTGAGATTCTAAAAAAATGGAAAAAAATCTATCATGGATACTCCACAAATCACATGAAACATGCTGCTTAACAAAATAAGATTAGCAGAAATCCAATATAAATAACGGTGTTGACATTATAGGAAAGCTATCTTGAAGGTTAAAGAGGAAGCATTTGTATCAAAAGAGAATAACTGCTTCAATTCCCATATAGAAATAAGTATTTATTGTTACCTGAAGGTCATTTGGTACAAATCCTGCATCTACAGCAGCTCGAGTGGCTCCAACTGGACGGTAGGAGAAATAACAGTTAGCATAAACCGGTTTAAAAATACTAAGGATACCCATATAGAACAGATGACTTGGTTTAGATGCTCAAGTCTTTTCCAAAGAAAATATGATTTTTTCCCCTATTTTTTGGGGAAATACTTTTATCTTCCCTCTTAGCTTTATGTCTGACTTGCAGCTAAATGTAATATGAAGAAAATATGTGAATCTCCTTTCCCTCTCTAGGATAATATGGAAGACAGTAAACCCACCTCTAGTTCCTTGATCAGGAGTTTGGCTCTAACTAAAGGGAATTGAAGTTAGGTTAATAGCAGGTCATAAGAATTTTTCAAATCTTCTGCGAAGCCTTGCTCTATAACCAACCCCTCGTTTATGGGAAAAGGCTTCAGTGGTGGTGGTGATGATGAAATATTTTCATTAACAATTCAATTTGCACGGCAAGCGTTGAGATATACTTTCTGAAAAGAAATACTTTCTCAATCGTTTAAATGGAGTCTTTCAACATTTTCAATTATTGTTCTGCTAGTAGGCTAAAACGGGACTTCAGAAGAGGAGAAGGAAACAGGAAAGGTTGACACAAGAAAACTGCTTCACAGATTTTGGTACAAAAATCAACATATAACAGGAACAAAAAATAAAATGACTCTTTGTAGAGATTACTTTCAGAAAAATCAACAGCCAACAGGAATACTCAATTAATAACCAACAATTTACATGGAAGCAAAGAGATAAGACTAGTAAACTACATTTTCATAGAAACAAACTCTACATGATAGGCACAGACCAAGAGATATCAGAACAAAAGAAATCTAGAATAAGAAAATATCAAGACAAAAGATAACTATATAAAAAAGAATGAAATATCACGTAGTATTCATAAGAAGAATTTATGATACCACTTATAAAAGATAATCTTATGCAAACTACAAATATCTGAAAGCATACCAGCTGCACCAAGTTTTTCTGCTAGCTTCTCCAACAACTTAAAGTTTTCGGCATTTTTCAACCCTCTCCCCCCTGTGACCACCACTCGTGCATTTCCTAGATCTGGACGCTCTGTATCCTGAGATGTAAGCTTCAACCACCTAGACTTTCCCAAGATTTCTGTGTGCATGAAAAGAAATCCATATAGACACTCAAAACCATGATATCTAAACTGTTCAGGTTTAAGATTGTGGGGTGCTCATTTAGATTGTGAAATCTTAATAAGGGATTACAAGTTATAAATTTAAGCATGAAATAACTAATGTTACTTTCTGTTAAAATTTCATTAGTACTTTTGTAAAACAGAAAAACCTTGCATCTTACCTTTACATGTGGCAATTGTAGGAAAAGAAGACAGCGTGAATTGGAAAAGAAGGTTCAGCGTGAATTGGAAAAGGAGGTTAACTTTCTTCTAGTTCAAGTTAAATAAGATAATGGAGTTTGTGACAAAAATTTAACTGTACATAACGCAACTTTTTTATGCAACTAAAATTATCATCAAATTCTTACTCATTTTCTTTTGCATATATCCTAGAAGCCTTGGGCATCGGAAATTGTAACACCCCCAATAATAGTCCCACATTGGGAATCTATAGAGTTTGAGTGGCCTAAATAGGTAAACCCAAGACTCAAGTGTAGCATCGGCTAATCGATTTTAGCAGTGTTTTTAACTAAACAACGCGCTACACTCAGTGGATCCCACAACTTATATCATGCTAACAGGCTCACGGACCCGAGGCGTGACTGTTTCAGATCTTAAAATTGACAATTTACAAGGTTTACAATTCTCAAGATTGCTAGAAACAAAAAAAATTATAAAACTAGGTTCTTTTCTATGTGCCGATTGAAGGTCGTTCTTTTCTTCCGTTGACAGTGCGATCTGTAAACGATGGGTCTTTTGCTGATTGGCGATCTCTGAGTAAATAAGCATGGTTATTCTTGTCCTCCATTAACGGTCCGAGCAGTAGACGATGGGTCTTTTGCTAATTGACGATCTCTAAGGAAATAGATGACTATTTAGCTCAAAGAGATACTAACAGATCCTACTATTTACCTCAAAGACATACTAACAAATCCTTTCTCACAAGGACTGTTGATTAAGCTAGATGACTAGCTAAAAAAACGAATCCTTTCTCACAAGGATCGCTGAAAGGATCGTTGATCGAATGAGAATGATCTATGAAGATCAATGAGAATGGAAGACGAATCCTTTCTCACAAGGATCGCTGAAAGGATCGTTGATCGAATGAGAATGATCTATGAAGATCAATGAGAATGGAAGAGGGACGCCTCCCCGATGGCCAAAAACCTAGCCGATCATGCCTATTTATAGGCTTGGGAACATTAAGTGTGTAAAATCCCTACCCTTGTCGTCTTGACTTTTTCAGTTACCGTTAGCAGTTCCGATCCTTGTACTGGCAAACCTCGTATATATATTCTAATATCATGGGTTCATCAGCATAGCAGTGTCCTCATTTGACTCTAATCATGATTCAAGTATCCGTTAATAGCCCGAAATAAGTCTATCATACATCTCGTATTGAAATAAAACTAGTTAACTTAAATAATTCAAGAAAATCTAATATAATAAATTATATGCATTTGGGCAGCCATGTGGAATGGGGGGATATTTTGCGAATAAAACCTCAAAAAAATCTCATATGGCAAGGTATCTAGCACGTGCACATCTAGTCAAACACTCAACCTTTCATGTCACTCAAACCCCTTCAAGTTTCAAGAAGAAAATCAATATTCCCTCCCTCTCACTCCTCACACATCTGGCCAACCACACTCCAGCAGCAACTCCCCTCCATCTCTTCAATTTTTCCATCATTCATCTTCTCAAAAAAAAAAAGAAAAAGAAAAGAAAGAAGCTCTTTCATATCATCAAGAACAAGCTTGAATATAGCGTAGAAAGGGCATTAAGGCTTGGAAAGAGAGGAGATTAGAGGACCTCTAGGTAAAAATCTTAAACCTCTTCATAATGTAGTCTAGTAGAGGTTTATATGCTATATTCTAATATTTTTATACATCTCTTTACCATTCATGTAAAGAATCATGCTTGCATGCAAGGAAAAACTTGAATTTCATCATAAAAGATTGTGTCTTTAGGTCCTAGGACTAATTAAGCTTGTTTGATCAAGTAAAAATGGTATCTTTCTTAATTTATGCATCCTAATATGACTTTGAAAGATGTGAGACTCTGGTTTGCATGGAGTGTATGCTCAAGTACAATGTTTGCATGTCGTTTTTTAAAACATAAATTCATGCATTCCAACAAGACACTCTATTAGTAAATCGAACCATAACTTTCTCTGTGAATGTCCTTTTCAAGTAAAAATTTATATTTTGAAATCTGCACTCGTGTACCTTTCTGTTGGACTTGGTTTGGTCTAATTTGGATGTCGTTTGCTATCTCAAATGCTTAGTAGAAGTGGATGTATGTGTCTTAAACAGATTGTCTGAGACATGTTCATTATAGAGAGCATAACTCTCAGTAAACATTTCGCATGCATGAAATTCTTACTATTCCTGAAAACTATATTCATGTAACTTTCTTTTGAAATTAGTTTGGCTCATTTTCGATGTCGTTTGCTACCTCTAATTTATGATCAAAGCTATCTTATGTGCATTGGAATCTGTGTGATAGTACTCTGTGACACCCATGCACTATCTTATCGAATATTACCAAACTAGGCTCCTATATGCAACGGTCGGCATTAGTTTCATGCCAATCGGACCTTATTTCGATCTTAAATTCTCTAATTCAATTTTAGGTTGCTTGCTACCTTTATTTCATGTCAATGCTAATACAACACATGTTAGAATCATATGCATCTGTATCCATAAAAACATCACGATAGTTAGTACAAATTAAACAGTCATCTTATAATGATCGTCTAGACACTTATGTGTGCGTGTGTATGCGTATATAGGAACCCTCAAGGAATTTGTTGTTGGTGCTGAATTCGCAACAACTAGTAGGTAACTCTTCTCTTTTTTCTATACTATGGAATTTCACTTGCATTCTCTTTGCTTCCGATGAAATGTTATTTGAAATAATTCATGTGTCGGATGTTCGCCGATAGCTCGCCTATCATCTATCCTATTCGATTCATGCATTGAAAGCTGGTAAATTCGTATATAAGTGGTTTTTTCCTCAACTACCTGTCACCATGATTAGTGACATCTGTGTTGAATTGTTTGGGCAATGACAGCTGATTCATGATTAGTATTCCATTATGTCCCATATGGATAAGTGCTCTGTGTGAGGACGCTCACCAGTGGGTGTCTATATGAAGGCATGCGTGGTTTATTGACATATCCCGGAAGTGGGAGCTTACAATTATGAATACCTAGTTGTTTATTCTTTCCGATGTTCATAACTTCATGTAAATCCTTGATGTTACTATGGATGCAATTAGCTATTGATATCTACTATTTCGTGTTGACAGTATCATATCACTTCCATATCCCCTTATGGTTACTCATGACTTCCACTTGGTTACCTACTGAGCCTTATACTCATCCCTATTTGTTTACATCCCTCGCATATTCCTTTATGGTTGTACCGATGACTTCCACTTGGTTACCTACTGAGCCTTATACTTCCACTTGGTTACCTACTGAGCCTTATACTCATCCCTACTTGTTTACATCCCTCGTATATCCCCTTATGGTTGTACCCATGACTTCCACTTGGTTACCTACTGAGCCTTATACTAATCCCTACTTGTTTTCATCCCTCACAAGTACTAATCCAAACAAGGGCAAAGGCGCAATAAGTGAGTTCGAAAAGTAGTTTAGAAATACTCTTTTCTTGTTTTGTTGTACTTTTGGACTACTTATGTAACCGTGAGCCTGTTGACGCGATGCAAGCCCTGTAAAAGGATATATCAGGCAATATCTATATATATACATATATATATGGAAAAAAGGAATATGAGCCGCCACCTCATTTAGTAAAATGAGCTACCCACTAATGTGTATAATATTAAGACCCACTTAGTGGTCACATCAATTGAGTGTGGGGTATGATGTTTGTGAGTGGGAGCTCATTTTACTAAATGAGCCGCCACCTCATATTCCTTACTCCATATATATATATATATATATATATATATATATATATATATATATATATATATATATATATATATATATATATATATATATATATATATATATATATATATACTACCATGTAGGGATATTTAAAACAATGGATACAGAGTACACTTAATACTACCTAAGAGATTGTGACATTTAATGCCTAGTATTTTATAGCAAATACAATTTTTTTTTTAGGATGGAACAAGTTTTTAGTTTTCTAATTAGAATTTTCATGTTCCTTTTCTGTCACGCCCTGGCCCGTGAGCCTGTTGGAACGATGTAAGCCATGGAACCCACTGAGTTTAATAGTATTAAGTGTACTCTCGTATCCATTGTTTTAAACATCCCCTACATGGCCGTATATATATATCAGTTAATATAACCTTTTACAGGACTTGCCGGAATCGATATGGTCTCTAAATATCATTCACCGCTTTTTGGCTATTTTGGGCGATATGTCCCCGACATGACTGATTTATCAGCCGATATGTTTATATCCTTTTATATGGCTTATAGCAAAACAATATACCGCGTTTGGCAATTTTGGGCGAGATATCATGATTCCCATTATATCAAATGACATTTTGGCCTAAAAAATCAGACAAAATTTTGCAACACGAATTTGTACTTTTGTTTATTTTACAAGGTTGATTAGTGATCCTAAACATATATTGTTTACATTTTGTATGCTTAGATTTCATTAAGTATGTTGAGATTATATTTTAGTGCATTATACTATCTATGCAAACATCCGTTATGGCATTCCAATATTTACCACATATTCCCGATATTTTCCCGATATCCGCAATCCAAAATGAATTTTGGCCTTCCGATATTATCCCGATATCCGATATTTAAAACCTTGCTTGTATCCAACTGGAGACGCAAAAATAAACATAGGAAGATATGAAAATGTCTTTGAAATGCCTACTTCACTGTACTGTCGATGTCTGCCACATAATACAGACACATCTCTCAAATATCAGGACTTTTACTTTCAAAGTAGCAAAAAAACCATGTTATTCCCTCTCATAGTTACACAGTACGCGGTACGTAGCGGGTCACGGTACGAATTCGGGTACGCAATTCGCCACTTAGATAATTTGGATTCGTTAGGGGGTAGCTTGCTTCGATACGCAAGTTCGGTTAGTGGTACGTTGTAATTTTTTTGGGGTGCATTTAAAGTTTTCCAAAGTATATAGTAGAAAACTAGAACCTAATTATGAATTTTAATATTTTTTTTATACAAAGTATTTAAATACTTCTTTTTGATGGAGTTTGTTTCTTTGTTATGTTTTTTTTTTCACAGAGCTCGATTTAGGAACATGGGTTTGTTTTACATTTAATTAGCATACGTGTTTAGTTAGAGTAAAGTCATTGGCTCATATACTCTATTGTGTGTCTCCCTTCACTTAATTGCACACATTGCATTGCGTCTTGCGCACGTGCACTAAAAGAGACTTTGCATCTAGCATACTTGTCAGTGGTACGCCAATTTTGGGGAACCGGTTCGTGTATCGGAGGGAATCGGTTCGCAAATGTACTGGCAATCGGTTCGCAGGAACCGTACGACAGTTCGAGGAGGGGTTCGGGCCTTCGGGGAATCACGCAACGATGTTCCCTCTATCAATTCCTCTGCAAAAACTCCACAGCCTGAACTAGAATTTTGCATCATATCATGTTCATACACTCATTTCTTAGATGTTCGTCAAATCGAATGTTCCAGCATGTCAATCAATGGAAAGTCAAATAGAATCTGAATATCTGATGAAGCACAGGCTTCTACAGGCGTCCTGTTGTTGTTTTGAGGAGATTAATATGATCCAATTTGGAATTTTATTTAGTTAGTCGTGGCTTCTGGTAAGTAAACAATGATAAAGACTTGAACAAATGTGCGACAGAATGAAAATTGAGTAGGTGAGCAAGGTATTGCCAGTTTTGGACAATAAGGTCATAAAGGGTTTGTCTTGCTTCTATTCTAAATTATCTTTAAAAAGAAGCAGTTCATGAATATAGTTTGCAATGGACTAGCAGAACAAGCATGAGCAATATGACATGGCACGGAAGATCACTAAAGGAATTAGATTCAAACTTTACCAAGTATCTATCATAGAATATATGATGAAAGGACATAACAGACCTTTGCTAAAGGTTGAGAGATCAACCTGGGAGATCGGTGCTGCATCAGATACTGCATCTGTTGGGATTGGTGGCACTGAGAATGAGGTGGACCTAATAGTCATAATACAAGGATCCACGCCAGTATATCGAACAGTGGAAAGAGCATTTCCAGCATAAATTGGCCTGATAGACATGAATATACTTGTTCCATCAGAAGTAGTGGCCAATAGAAACTCTACATAGCAAATGAATAACTAAATAAACACAAAATTATTGACAACATTTATGACTTCCATGATCAAATGTGTGCATGTGCATTTGGTCATATGCAAATACTGAAAACTGGTAATGAATATCCAAGAAAGGTAGGAAAATAGGCAATTTAATATCTATAAGCAAAATGTTGGATGATACAACACATTCTTCTCGAGCTATAACGTGACAGCTGTTTTCAGTAGTTTACACCTTCTAATACCACATAAACACTAAGAAGTTCCAGTATAGAGATATGGATAATAGTAAACGTGCTCCATTAATATTAACTTCCTAATGTTAGGCTGTTAGCCATCATATTAACAATCATTAACCCAAAATAAGAAAGATCAAAGACCTTATAATGGTTTTGATCTTGTGAAACTTTAACAGGTTACATAATATATTTATGGCAAAGTAAACCTGACAAATATTCGCGGCTCGGATATTTCAATGATATCAGTAATAGGTGAAACATCAAGAAGTGCTGCAGCTCTTGGTAGTACATTTTTCCCAAAGGAGTTCGAAGCACCAAGTATGTGTGAGTAACTACCCTTCTGCTGAACCAAACGAACAAGTTCAGCCCATGTTTCAGCCAAGGGATGCATCAACATGTCTGCATCAGCAACAAGGACCTGCAGGAGAGCAGCAAGCAATTAAATCCAGTTAACATAGAAAACATGCAAAGAACAATAGATTAACACTAACTTCTGACTTTATCCTACGTAGAGAAAAAATTGCATGCATGATATAAGATGCAGGCACTGGGAAGGCCAGCTTCAAGTATGTTTCGAATCCAAGACCCAGTTTGGCTAGGTTTTTTTGGCTAAATGGTTCTAAATATGGTTGAATTATAATCTACCCATAGTTTGTATGTGAAGGTTGCTACAAAAATACTCTCATTGATATGGTGGTTGTATTCTATTATACACAAGTAATTTAGAAATAGATTTGGTGGCTATGGAAAAGGCATCATTTCTTTCAGACGAGATTTAGATTAGAGTAATAATACTTTTCTTCAATAGAACACAACTTCTCCTCCCCTTCTTCATCTTTCAATTACCTTCTTCCATGGTTACTAAAAGCGCTAGGCGGCCTAGGCGTTGGACCCGACACCTAGAGCCTAGGCAGGGCCTAGGCGGTTTTCCCTTTTTTATTTTTAATTATAATAATTGATTGTAAATGTCAATGTAAAGCTTAGGCGCCGGACTAGTGCCTAGGTAAATTTCTTTCTTTATTTAAGTGGTGGTGGTGGAGGTTTTGCTGAGGGTCGGAGGAGGTAGAAGAGGTGTTCCTAGTTGAAGGCTGAAGGAGTTTGGAGGACGTGGAGACTACAACTAAGGAAATCACGATCAGGGTCTAAAGGGTGCAGTCCATGCAAGTAGGCCAAGCTCCCCTAAGCACTCCCAAAATCTAGGTGGGCAACCTAGGTAACGCTTAAGCGCTAGGCAGACATCCTAGGTACCGCCTCGGCCTAGGTGTATGCCTAGCCTAAGCGGGCTAGGCGAAAACTTTTTAAAACATTGCCTTCTTCTCAGATGTATGAAGTTGAACTGGAAGTGAATTTTGGTATTTTGTTCATTGCCTATTCCCCATGAGACCATATTTGAAATAGAACGAGGAATGGAGGATGGAGCATGATAAGAGGATCGTCGAGGATGTATCTAGCGAGCGAGTAAACCATGATGAGGGGTATGTTCTTTCAGAGTATATTGTTGTAGATTGTTTGATCACTTTCATAAATTTGCATATGTTAATTAGATCGTTATATTTTCTCGGAGGTCAGGTCTAGATTGTTTTGGTTATCTTAGATGTTTCTATCAATCTTGCATATGTGATGTTATATTTATTTGTCTTATGTGTTCAAATCCTGATTCTGTTTAATGAGTCTGCTATCGTGTCACATGCACATATGTTTACATGCATCAAAATTCACTAGCATCTTGTCATTCAGAAGATGTAGAAAAAAGATTGAGCAAATAGACTGTTACAGAATTTGAGTCACATCACTGGAAACTATACTATATCTTTGGACAAGACAACAATGTAAAGGGTTCATGAATATGAATGTCTATAAAAGGTACCTTAGACACCAAAGGATGACAGGATGCAGCATGAGAAGCAGCTTCTTGAAGAGTTGGACCCGAGCCACCCAAAAGAATGGAAATTGACTTTTCTCCACTGATATCTCCAGCAGCCGCTACGGCACTAAGTGATGCTGGTTTCACAAAACCGCCTTCATGTTCTGCTAGTACCAATGAGCTTATCTAATAACACCAGAGAAAAAATAAAGATGAAAGGTATCAGCTAACAACTAATTACCCTTCATCAACTAAAATATGGCACTCGCCTCCTGGGAATGTGAGTAAAAGCATAAATGATGATATGTGTAGGATTTAGCGAGAACATTCAGGTGATCAATAAGTTTAAGTACATAGTACGCAAAGATGATATTAACTAGCCAGAAGCAAGGGCAGTAGCTTACGCAGACAATGTCGCAAGAAAGTGTATTTAGGGTCAAAACATTACCAAAAGATGTGGCCGTATTAACTTAATGCTCGGCAAATCGTAAGGAACGAGATAATGCAAACACAACCAGGCAAGAATCAAGTATTCATTACAATTTCATTCTACAAACAACAGCCTCCTCAATTTCACCAGTATGTTGAATAAATGAGTGAACCCTAACTATGTTTTGGGGGTTTCAATGTGAATTGCATACTTCTTTCTTCTGATTTGCAATTTTCCCCTCAATAACACTAAATTTGGCTATTACAGAAAGAAAAACCAAGGGGAAGTGTGAGAGGAGATTGCTTACGAATCTAGAGAAGGGGTTTCTGAGTGGAGCTGAGGACCGTGAGATCGAAGATAAATAACGACTCCTCAGAGCTCTGAGCATCGCTTGAGCTGCCATTGCTCTCTCTAGCTCAGACCTTTTCCTTCTCTTTCTTTCTCTCTGTAAGCTCAGCCCTTTGCGCACTTTTTTTATGTTTATTTTCTTTTAAGTCTCCTAAGAGTTCCAGCGTGATGAAATTCTTCAGCTATTATTTTTGGAAGGAAACCCGCCTACTCTTGTCTTTGTGTTTACCTATTTACATAGTTTTTTTTTATTATAAATTGACATAGATATTTTTATCGATTAAATTACCGTATTAAAAATAGCACCTAATAATCATATTGGTATTAAAAATAATTCCGGCGATGATAAGTTATTTAAACTTGTACGATATGACAAATTAACCTAAAAATAAATTTTCCGGCCAAATTTTCTGTCGACCAGTCACATAATCTGTCATGAGATGCTTATGATGTGTATTTACGATGACGCGGTAGATGTAGTTAGCCTAATTCAAACTATTAGGGGGGATTATTTTTAAATTAGTATAAAAGAAAGAGGGAGTTTTTAATTGGCTAAAAGACCAAATCAGTCCCAGTACTAGGGCCTCATACTCAAATTGGTCCCTGCACTTTATTTTTTCTCAACTTGATCCATGTACCTCTTGTTAGATGCAAATCTAGTCCTATTTTAACTCTCAATTAAATTCTCTGTAAAATATAAGTTGAAAAGACGTTACTACCCCCACCCTCCTCAAAAACCAATCACTTCACCACTATATACAAAATCTCTTAGAACTGGAGGTTTGTGCATAAAAAGTTTCTAAGCCAAATCTACCCCTCATAAATTACAACAATCACACTCATTGCCGTTGACATAAATACCATCAAGCTGTGAGGCATGCACTGACCCTTTGAAGGTCTATAGCCTCTGCTCCCTCTCCTCCATCAACCTTTCATACTGTTGGAAATTAAACTTGATTCTGATTACTTAGAAATTAATAAATTTTATAATTAGAGGAGTTACAAATATTAAGAGTCATGGAAGTTACAAATTGTTATGAAGTGAGTTATGGGGAATAAATTGTTATTATTTGTATGAGAGTTATGAGAGTGAAAATTAATGTCATTAATATATTAGAGGTGTCCTAGTGCTATATAAAGTCATGTTATGTAGCCATTTGAGATATGGCCAAAATGTATGAAAGCTCATATTCCTTCTAGATATTTTACCTCATCTATAATTTTTATCTTTCATATCTTCATATAAAATATTATAATATCTGAAAACTATCGTCCACTATATTAGATCCTTCACATACAACCTCACGGTTGGTTCGTCCTCCGCCTTCACTCATCTGCTGCCTCTGCCCTCTCGGCTTCACTCACTTCTCCAACTTCGCCGCCTACTCCGCTCACCTCGACCACCTCTCCATCATCCAATCCTATGTACTCCTCATCTGCGATGACACGGTGGGATTTTTCGGATAAAGCTAAGAATGCAGCTATGGGACCTGTCTCGGTGTTCAAAAGCCTTGAAGAACTTGATAGCATTGCACACCTACAAATTAAGATATTTACACTTGCTTGTTGCTCAATGTGCTTCAATAAATATGTGGGTTTTATGGAATTGTGATTATGTCCTTCAAACTTTTAGTAATTTATTCACCAAGAACTCCTCAAACTCCCTCTTCGCCCTATGAACAATCATTGAAATGAATCTCTACATGAGACACACTTACAAGAAGACCAACAAATCATTCAAATTTTCAATATTTCACTCACCAAGCCGATGCTTGATCAATTTCACTTGTATAAATATGATTCAAGCAGATCGTTGATCATTTTTTTTTTTTTTTTGATAGAAGATTGTTGATCATTTTAGAAAGAACTTTCATGCATAAGTCACAGAATGAAGGAGGGGATTTCTAGATCATTCAATTGTAACTCCATCATCATCATCATTGTAGTCGTCATCATTTCTCTTTGAAGATGAATTCAGTTCTTGCTGCTCATTCAATTTCTTAAACTTTTGAAAATTATTTTGCTTTGAAGAAGAATTCAGTTCTTGTTGCTTATTCAGTTTCTTAAGTTTCTAAAAATTCTTGCAGGATTTGAGTTTGAACTGTTTGGTGAAATTCACTAAGGCTATGTTTGGAAACTCTGATTTGGGCTTGGATTTGAAATTCAGAGTATTTCAAATCCAAATCTAGTGTTTGGGCTCTAAATTAGACCATGATTTCAAATGAAGTCATTTTAGAAATAGAGATTTCAAAGCCCAAAACCGTGTATTTCAAATTTCAATTGAAAGGCTGGTATTTGTCAAATCCCGACCCACTCTTTTCTTCTCTCTCGCTCGTTTTAATTCCCGACCTCGTCTCGTTCTCTCTCGATCGAGCGTTTCAGGTCCCGACCTCGGCTCGTTCTCTCTCGATGGCAGGTAATGTCCTCTCTCTCTCTCGTCTCGTTCTCTCTCGATCGAGCGTTTCAAGTCCCGACCTCGGCTCGTTCTCTCTCGATCGCAGGTAGTCTCCTCTCTCTCTCTCTCTCTCTCTCTCTCTCTCTCTCTCTCTCTCTCCCCAAAACCCTAGATCTGAGCTAGGGTTTAGGTCATGATCTTTGCGGTTAAAACCCTAGATCGGAGCTAGTGCTTTCAATCTGACCTCCATTTGATGGTGGTTTGTGTTATCAGAACATTCTTTTACCAATTATTTCTAATTTTTGATGATTTCATTATGAATATGCATTAGGGTTTGGTGATTGTGATGGATTCTTAGCTAATTCGAGTAAGGAGAGTTTCTCTCGTCTCAAAGGTACAACCTTTTTTTCTTTTCATTTTGTTGAGAATTTTTTTCTTTTCATTTTATTATAATTTTAGTTTGTTTTTTGACTGTGGTAGCCAAACTCATTTTTAATTTGCACTTTAGTTAGGTGGCTATTATTGTATTCAAATAAAAGAAAGAAATAATTGGTTGTAAATAAGATGGATATATATATATATATATATATATATATATATATATATATATATATATATATATATATATATATATATATATATATATATATATATATATGAAATTTTTCTGTGTAGGAGAGCTTTGATTTGCTTGCAGTACACCGTACACGTGACTTTTATTTTATATACACATATAGGTATGTGTAGTATTTGAAACATGCCTATTTCAGTACTTTAGTTTGACAGTAAATATAATGTATATATAGATCCAAACGAACTACTATTTCACCGCTAGCTTGTGATTAGGTTCTAAGTGCACTCAAGAGAACAGGTACATAAATGATCCCATGAATTTAGAGTCTGAAACGGAGGCAGAACATAATTAATTATTTGCAGACAGTAGCCATTAACTTTATAACTAGTTTAATTAGTTGAAGTATGGTTTACTCATAACTTAGTATTACTAAAGTTAACTTTTTAGAATTTGTTAATACATCATAAGTTAAAGTTTATTGTTCACAGGTTTTTCTGCTAGTAGTGTCTATTTTTCTTAATAGTTTGCTATTTACATTCAATTTGGTGCTTTTATGTGATCAATACGTAGGTGCCAAGAGCAAACTTTTGTTATTTCGAGCTTCCACCTTCGTGAAACTTATCTCAAGTCTTACGATTGGATATATCTTAGAGGTAAATTACCGTTTCGTTTTGGTTAATATGAGTTTTTGTCTGGTACTCTTGGATCTTGTTGCTTCTTCAGATTTTTTATTAGGATTTGTTAATTTTTTATGGATGCAAGCTATATCAAATAAGATCGCCAGGTTTTTTCTTCAAATTTCTTATTGTCAGGAACTTGATTAATATGTGCACGATTTATCTACATTTTGTTGCACATTTTTTTTAGTTACTTTGTTTTAGTTAGCAATAATGAGTGAAGTATTACATATGAGCCTGAATGATTGTGTGACACCCAACCATTTAATTTCAGTATCAACTCTGGCTTGAGTACTTGACAATGAAAGCAGTGGAATAACACAAAGGATCCGTCCTAAAGACTAATCATTTCATAATTGATAAGTGAAAACAAATATAGATAAAGATATCATTTTCTAGTCCTTCATGCACTCGAAATATGATTAGAACTCTAAAACTACTTATGTACATCAAAGACTAAGTAAAACTGAGTTTGGGGCAAGTTAGCAAATAAGTGTCCGGTTAGTCCACAATGGTGAAAGATCCATATTACTCATGTGATAGATAAGTGTCTAGTTAGTTCACAAGTGGTGAAAGATCCTACAAATTTTCGTTGTTTAATTTTGCCACCTTCCCCTTAGATGATGGTTCTGACGAAATCAGATAATTTTAGCACCGTCTAGCTACAGAATGTTGCTTCACATAATTTGCAACTGTTCATTGTGTTTTGTTCCCTGCTCGGTTATTGGTAATGGGGACACTATCCCTATTCCCTCATTAATTCCAGCTAGGTTACTTGGATTTGTAGGTGCAGTTGTTCAGGATGGTTGCATTCATTATTCATTGGTTCATACTAGAGTTAGTTGTGTGGGATAAGAGATATACAAAATGTAAATATGCAAGAGGAAAAGAAAAGGTAAACAAAACAAAGCTAGCCACATCAATTGATATCAATATTTATTTTGGCTTGTGCAGCTTTGTGGTTACTTCTGATGAAACTGTTGCCAAGAACTACAGTTTAAAAACTGGAATTGAGATTTTGAGATGACCGAGGGTATTTTGAGAGTTAAGTTGTAGCTTTTGCTTCCTGTTTCCTCTCTTTATATGGGACATTTGGTGCAAATCTTGCAACTTTTACTCTTATTCATAGTATTTTCTTCCTTTGCAAAATTTTCTTAAAAACTATGGAGTGTATAATCCTTGTCAATTATTTCTCCTTAGGGATGATGACCAGGTAGTCCTAGATTTTCCTAACTTATGCAGGTATTTGTCCTTAATTCAAGACCACATGTGTTTCTTTTTCAATGGTGATCTTCCACAGACATATCAGGACTCATGAGAAGGAGAAGGTAACTGTCATGTTCATTTTGGTATTCTGGCAAATAATTTCATATGTGAAAGATCCATATTACAAAGTGTATGCATTCTTTTGCAGGGTAAGCTGATCAGAAGTATGATTTTTCCTTGTTTACAGCCTGGGTTATCATCAAGCATTTATTATATTAAGAGCAGAACATGACAAAAGCTATTTTTGTGCTCATTTTAAACTAGGATTTTGATAGCTCATCATTAAGACCATTTCGTTTCTCCATATAGGCTTTTCATAGTATGTCTGCTGAGGATTATGACATGTTTATACTTTCTGTCATAAACATTTAGTCTCTAATCATAATACTTGATTGTTTAGATTAAACTTGTGGATTTAAGTTTTTCTCGGTAATTTTACTTGCTCCGTGAGTAAATAACTATAATACTTGATTGTTTACCTTAAACTTGTGGATTTAAGTTTTTCTCAGAAATTTTACTTACTCCGTGAGTAAATAACTATCTTACAGTTCTAGTGGACCGTGGACTTTTGTACTTTTAAGCATTGATTGTATGAAATTTTATCTAACTAGAAGTTGCCAATTGACTCTGCCTCTGTAGTAGATATTATTTTTGTTTTAAAGAGTATTTTGTTTCATGAACTTGATTGATGCTAAATTTTGTAATGTAGGACCCAATAAGTTCGCCAAGACATGAGTTGGGAGCATAGGAGAGAACGGAGGAGAAGACTTTGAATGATAAATAGAGGATTCTTGATATGGTTTTTTTTAGTAGTTTATGTTGTGGTAATTTAGCTTGTTATAGCAAATCATGGTTATCTACTACCTATAGTATGTTGTGTTTAAATGAAGGCTTATTGTGTAGCCTAGAGGTTCTTATGTGGATTATTTGCTAAATTCTTTTGTGTCGTCAACTCTTCTATCATGGCTAGTTTTTAGAGTAGTACTCTTGTTATTTTGGAGATTGAAGGTCAATGTGGTAGTGGATGAAACCATGAAAAATATGCTATAACAATGAATATTTTGGATATCATTATTATTATTTGTATTCTCTCGTATCGACTCATGAAGGATGAGATGTTTGCATGAGTATTTAAAATTACTATTGAAGTGGTCAATTTTGGTTTGAATTAGTTCTCAAGGTTTTATTTTGGGTATGACAGGTTTTTCTTTCTTTGAAAAAAGGCTTGGGCTAAATAGCAGGGTACTCAGTTATGTTAACTATATGTATATATATCATGAATTGTTTTGAGAACCATTTAGAGATTTGTTTCATAGTAGTGTTTCTCTATTTTTATAGACTTTTAAATAGATCACAGTCAACATGTTTCTTGAGTAGGTAATGTACCATTTGTAAATTTCAACACCGTCACTCTTCTGGGCGATATAAAGAAAAAGGTTTGACCAAAAAAATATAATTTTTTTGATGTTCAATCACTTCTGAAAGGTGTTTATAATAGTTTACTATATTTTTAGGGTAAATTTCACAAAAAAATTGGTCTATTGTGAGAAAACCACAAAAAGTTTTAAAATATCACTTAACCTTCAAAATGTTTCAAATAACCCCTCGAATGTTGGGGCTTATCGAAAAATAGATTTAGAAATATGCAATAATTTCAAGGGTTAAGTGACATCCAAACTTTTCAAGATTTATCTCAAATGGGCCAAACTTTTCGGGGTTTTGTGAAATTTATCCTAACTTTCCCTTAACATAAACCATTATATCCACATTTGATTTAAAGATTGAAGAGTTAAGAGAAAGCATAAATTTTCTTAAAACACCAATTCCAAATCCAAATTCATGTATAATAAAGTGTATCCATATACTAGATTTCAAATCCTTGCATTTAGTAAAGACATCCAAACAAAAGATTCAATCAAATCATGGATTTCAAATCCTAGATTTAAAATTCTTTAATTTTAAATCAACCTTCCAAATCAAATCTTAGTTCCCAAGCACCCTAATAATATTTTGGGTTGGCCTACAATCGAACTTGTAGCTTGTAACTCGCTTAGACTAAAAATTTTGAGACAGAGAAATGAAACCATGTTCTTCTGAGCAATAATTAATTTTAGACCAAAAGTGTGAAACTTAGAAATGAAATCAATTTCTTCATTGCGCCCAACAAGTAGTTTAGACCAATAATTAGCTTTGTCATCTATTCACATTACCAAAACCTTCCCTATTTACAGTTGATGAACAACTTCAAATTCTTTAGCAAATTCTTTAACTGGGGTTATTTTTTCTTGTGGTAGAAATGGAGGAATATCAATAAACTAACAAACCTTCAAGTCCAGTGGCCCTACAATCTTAAAAGTTTATCTATGATTTTAAATTGGTTCAAAAGATGCGTTCTAAATCAAAAAGTATAGGGACCTTCATTTCCATGTCATTAAGGATAAATTGGTCATAAACAAAAATATTAACATCTAATAATTAATGGATGTTAAAAAAGGACTCAATTTATAACTAAGATGTGGTACAAGGACCTAATTGAGAAAAAATAAAGTACAAGGATCAATTTGAGTATGAGACCCCACTACAGGGACCAAATTGGTCTTTTAATTTAGGGGCTTCTTCTCATTCTTCTATTAAACTGGGGTTCTCCATTGCTGGAGAGCATGAATTCTTTGAGCTCAAGCAATGAAGAACCCCCAATTTGAAGGAAAAAGGAGAAAAAAATCCCAAATTAAAAAAATCTATCTTTTCTTTTAATTTAATTTGAAAATTCCTCCTTCTAATGGGTTCAATGAGATTAACTACAATTGTCACATCTTCATAAATATGTCACCTAAGCATATGTGGCAGGTTACCGGAGAGGTCAAAAGAAAAATGACCGAAAAATTTATTTTTGAACCTATTTGTCTCATCGTGCAAGT
Source organism: Asparagus setaceus (assembly GCA_012295165.1). Classification (NCBI taxonomy): domain Eukaryota; kingdom Viridiplantae; phylum Streptophyta; class Magnoliopsida; order Asparagales; family Asparagaceae; genus Asparagus; species Asparagus setaceus. Next base: position 7,827,577 of record CM022704.1, on the reverse strand, counting down.
TTAAATACATTATCGTCGCCGGAATTACTTTTAATACCAATCTGATTATTAGGTGTTATTTTTAATACCAATCTGGTAATTTAGCCTATTTTTATCCAATTGTCAAAAGGGTTTTTTCCTATTAGCCCCTTACATCTTTCATATTTTGAAATTACTGCTTCAGATCATGGAAATTTTCATAAGGTCCCTCGATCCTAGATTTTATGAATTAGTTCTTTAAATCATGGAAATTGCTATTAGGTCTCCTAATTCTTAATATATTTAGAATTTTTATGCAGAACTTATTTAAAATTAGTCTCTGCAATTAAGAAGAAGTAGCAATTGGAGAGATTGCAAGGAAAATCTATTATTATGGACTCTCTACTCTCGAAATTCTCATAATTTGTTTTGAATTAATCCCTTCAATTGTTATTTCTGTTCTTGATTGGAGAGACTAATTTTAAAAAAAGTCAAGAATTGGGAGACCTAACAAGCAATTTTCATGATTTGAGGGACTAATTTCGAGATAACTTAAGAATTGGGCAATTTCCATGATTTGAGGGACTAATTCAAAATATGAAAAATGTAAGGTACTACCAAAAAAACCCTTGTCAAAATAGAATTTCGGGCTACGGAGAGAAAGTTCGCTTCTTAATTTGAGTAAATTTCCTCATTTTGCGGGAGGAGAGGGAGAGAGGAGGGAGATGCGGGTTATCGGGTTAACGGGCGGAATCGCCTCCGGCAAGAGCACGGTGTCGGATCTCTTCAAATCCAGCGGCGTCCCCGTCGTCGACGCCGACCTCGTTGCTCGGGTACCCCTCTCTCCATCAATTTTTTTTAAAACAATTTTATGAGGGCAAACGTTTAATTTTAGGTTCTTGATCGTAGATCTCAGATACCCTTTTGGTTTCAAAGAGATTATGTTAGAATATTATTGTGAATTTTGCCTAATAAACATATTGCCCACAACATGTTCGATGAAATGCTTCTGACTGTAAAGGCCCTTGTTTGGCTGTTTGGTGTGGGAAATGGGAATGAGGATTGGTAATTTATGAATCTCGATCATGAAATTTTCAAGAACTAGTGATTGGGTTTCTTTGACCCGTTTGGTCCCTGAGAAAATGCGTTAAAATATCAGCGTGATTTTTGCCCAATAGTCGTATTGCCCACGACCTGCTGAAATTTCAAGCAAGAGGAACTGGATTGCTTTTAGTGGTGGAAAAAAACTTGTGTGGAAGCTAGAAATTTCTTATTGGGAAAAGAAGAGGAATGCTGAAATGGGAGGGGCTACTTAATTCATGAATCCTTTTCTACCTGCAATTTTGGTATTTTGGTAAGTTTCAGTTCAGAAAAGAATGATAATTTGGAAAGGACGATCTAGGAATTTAAAAGATAAACATCTGGGTTAATTAAAGAACGATACTAGCGGATTGATTCAGTTGTTAACCAATACCATTAAAGTTGTGTACTTGTGTTAGTCGGAGCTATCATGGGTGAGAAACATGCCAACATCTGTATTTCCGCCAGGGTGTTGTAAATCTTTTGAGTGAAGGCAATGAAAGAAGGAGATGGTAAACTTATTGTACTATAGACATTTTAGCCAAGGTGACTTTTATCTAGAAAGTAAAGTTGAGAAAAATCAACTTCAAAGCCAAATAGGTCCTAATAAATTTGTGTCTTCATCTTTTCCATGGTCAACCTCAATTGAGAATTCACAAACAATGCACTCGTAATTACTCCTCATTTCAATAGAAATTATGTTCTCTGTATATGATAATATCATATTAGTTAAAAATAAAAAATTTAATAGCAATGGTAGTACTTGAATCGGTTTCTTATGGTAAATCGTGGTAGCCCCTTAACTACCGCTGACAAGACCAAAGAAGTGGAGAACATGGGACGCTATAGCGAACTGCGACCGGGTTCAGTCGTCCCGGATTCATGGTGAAACACGACCCGATTCACCAACTCTAGCGATCCGATCCAGAATTCAAACCAGTTAAAATTTTGACAAACAATAACTCTTTTTCAATAGAATAACGAACAAAAAATGTTGCATACCTTAATTGCAACATAATTCTCAAGGTTCTTTTGCCATTACTGATATCAACTAGCAAATTTCTTAAATTTGCCTATTACATAACTCCTGATTCCTACATTTAAGAACCAAACCTAATATGTACCACGTTCCCCAACATACCATATAAGCCTACCCCCTCGTACCCGATTCCTAATGAGTGGCGTACCACGCTCCCGTACCCGTCTCGTGAACCGGAACGAATGGGGTTCCATGCAACTATGGACAAGACATAATTCAAGAATGATTGGTATTGAGTCCTGACTCAATGGGAAGTCGTGGAGATAGATTATGGACAGTCTCTGGCTTGAGTCCTGGCTACAGTATTAGTTACAAAGAAAAGAAGAAGAAAAATTATCATTCTATGAGGTCAATTTTGTGGAGTTTATGTGAGCAAAAGTTAACTCATGAAGGTTATATGGGAAGTTATGCAAAAGATCACGGTCCCAAGGGGACATGAATCATGTTAAGAAATTTGGTAATCACTTTTAGCATCTCCATTCATCTGTATAGTGTTTAAAAGTTTCAGTTCATCAAAGTTTCATTCAGTTATCGTTCAATTTAAACTTATTGATAATCCTGAAACTTGTTTTGCAGGATGTAGTGAGAAAAGGTACAGGTGGATGGAAAAGGGTTGTAAAGGCGTTTGGAAATGATATTTTACTAGAAAATGGGAGATTGATAGAAGCGAGCCTGGGGCAAATTGTTTTTCTAATCCAGCCAGCGTCAACTTCTAAACCAGTAGTTATCTCCCACTTCTCTTGTTTTTATGGATGTCCATTTTGTTCAAGTAGTTTGTCTATAGTTTGTCTATATTTATAACTCCTATGCTAAATAAAGTTAGTTTTGTTTTCTAAAATTATATATTCATGACCTAAAGGACCCTAATCACCAGAGAATCTGGTTAATGTTAATTTTATTATGACTTGAATCTTGCAGCGTGTAAGATGCATCTGAATGGAATTTTAATGTCATATATCAGGTAAGTTATCAAAGTAGCTGTCTATAAAGGAATTTACTAAATTCATAGATTGTTTAAAATGAGCTAAACATTCATTTCAGAAAGATTGTGGATAGTGCACAAAAATAGGAAATGGAAATACATTCTATTTTGATAGATGTATAAATTGCATCTATTCATAATGCTTGTGATCTAAAATAAAATTTATTTAGATGAGTTTATTTGCAAACTATTACAACAAAGAAATTTGATGGGGACAGATTTTCAAGCGTTGAGGTGAACTAGAATCTGCCAAAAACATGTATAGATATTACCGATTCTTGAAAAGTCTAAGAACATGCTCTAAAGGTGTAGAATTTAACTTCTTAAATTTGTAAATCCGTGTGGAAGCAAGTCAATTTTTCATATTGGATGTACATGCATAATTGCATATGGAGAAAGAAATATACTGGGTTCTATTTGGAATATGTTAATTTATTGTATTGCATGCATTAAACGGTTTAGTTTTTGGCAGAACGTCTGTGGGTTGCATGAGAGGCATTTAGATGGTCTAACACATAATATTCTGTTAAAAGATGGGTGCTTTGTAACTGATGACAATCATCTGGTATCACCATCACAATCTTAGTAACGTTACAGTCAAAATGGATAGTTTGTTTTTGGATATGTTGAACAATTTGCGACAAGTTTCTTCTATTGTGCTCTATCTTATTACCACCCAGTCTTATCAAACTTGATACTTCTTTTCACTTACGGTTAATTGCAGACGCACCCTATGGGTCTCTCTGTTCTTCTTTTCACTTACAGTTAATTGCAGGCGCACCCTATGGGGTGTAGCGAGTCATGCCCTACACTATTTATTAGCATTCATGCCCTTAAAAATCAAATGGAGCTACTTTTTATCCTCAATTTACATAGCAATTTTGTCTCTTTTCAGTTAAAATGAGGGTAAAAAGACAACCAATTGTCATGTGATTCTCATGTGGTCTCTAAAACTAACGGCAGAAATAATGTCGGTTGATATTGAAGGGTTTAAATGCTGATTAACTTTTCAAGGGGAGTGGTTGAGGGACTACACATCCTATCAGAACCGCCCGCATGCGAGCGAGCGGTTCTGACTTTTCGAGTGGAGGGTGAAATACCCGTTGTGCCCCCTGTTTTATCCATCGAAGGGTCAGAATCTCCCGCTCACATGCGCGCGGTTCTGATCTACAGGAGGTGCATCTTGTAAACCCTTTCTTCTATTAAAGAAGAAAAGACAACAGAATTTAAGCATACATTTACCATTTGTGCTCATCTTTAGCCTGTGTTCTTTCAGGCTATTAGCTCCATACATATCCTCTGGCATATTCTGCAGAATAGTAAAGCTATGGCTCAAAGGCTATGAGGTTATAGTTCTTGACATACCACTATTGTTCGAGACTAAGCTAGACCGATGGACAAAGCCTATAATCGTTGTTTGGGTTGATCCTGAAACACAACTTCAACGTCTCATGGCACGAGATGGAACTTCTGAAGAGCAAGCTAGAAATCGTATAAATTCTCAGGCTTCACTGGATATGAAGAAGAATAAGGCTGATATTGTTATTGATAACTCTGGTTCAAGAGAGGACACTAGAGCACAGTTTGAAGATGTTCTGAATAAAGTAACTCAACCTTTAACATGGAAGGAAGTTAGTCGTTCTAGAAAAGGTGTGACTTGGATTCTTGTCTCTGGGGTTATTGGTGCTATTATGATACATAAACATGCACTCTGATGATGGGTGGGGTCTCGGTGAATGCAAATTTTCTTTATCATGCAATAAGGAGAGACGTATTGTATAACTTGGTTAATTTAGAGATTTCGCAGTATGTGTCGTAACTTATATATTGGTTACTTTCCAAGATTGTTCAATATAAATCATTTTACGAACATATGGTAGTGTGATATACTTGCACGTGCAACTAGTTACGGGGTTCATTTCATTTCGTTTCCTTGTTTGTTCAATATAAATCATTTTATTCGGAATGCATGAGATGTGAAGAACTATATGAGAAGCTTAAGAAATGGGACAAAGAAAGAAGTTTTATTTTTGCAATATGCTAACCCTCTAAGTCAGGAAAAAAAAATGAATAGTACAAACAAGGATTATTAATCACATTAAGTTGATGAGTAAGATAGTCCAGAATGCTGTGAATAATGTGTCTGAATTTGTGGCTTGCATATGATAATAACTGGGACCTTCATTAAGCTGAGAAAAACTTGTGAAAATACCAAAATCTTTCAACAATTTCAAAAGGCGGCCATTTCATTATGAAGAATACAAATACAAATCAGTTCAATCAATTATTTAATCTACTCTTTTTTTTAAAAAAAAACTATATATTGTAGTTTGTGAATGCTACACAAGTCATACTTCAATTTCTCAATAGCTTCCCGGCTGCCACCATGTATGATGTATCATAGTCCCTTGATCTGACAAATTTCCAGTAAATACATAGCATAACCAGGAAGTATTACAAGATCTGTAGATGTTTATTTATACTTGATAAAGATTACAACAAGCATTAAAAATGCAACAATAACATACAGAACAGCACACTCTGCTTACTAGTACGAAATGAATAGTAATGAAGCCGATGAAAGAAACAAGATTTACGTGCGCTCTATCCTTCAAACATCTGGATTAATAAGGGTCAGGTGTAGGGTTCTCAGTTCTATGATTTTCCTCTTTTGTGCAGCTGAATCCTTGGCAAACAGACACCCAGATAATAAGGACTAGGAGCAAGAGGATGGAAAGAACCACCAACTTAATTTTCATATTCTTTAACCACATTTTTCTTCGAACCTTCGTCCCTTGTTTTCTGAAGTCTTGAGCCTGAGAAAGGACGAAAAGAATAATTGCACCATGCAAAGTATGTGAGTACTCGATATGAGGGTCAATTAAGTTGTTTCAGAGTCTAAAAGGCTCTACCTGAGAATGCAAATCTGTCGTCTTGTCAGTAAGATCAGTGAGCTTCTCCCCTCGATCAACAGCCTGAAGATAAATCAAATTAGGTAAAGCTCAAACAAGAGTTGTGGTTCTTGATGGCAAACAGTAGCGCAGAAAATTAGTATTTGGTCTGTCCTTACTTGAAGAAGGCATTGAAAGAGACCTGTATCTCTTTTAAGTTTATCAGTGATTTACCGTTAGTACAAGGTGAGGATGAAAGAAGAAAACAATGTTTCATTTAATCTTCAATTTTCTTGTCCTAGCAGAGATCTTCATAGAGGTTGTTCTTTGTAGTATCTTCGTAAATGTTCATGTCATGCTCATACAATCGTATATCTATCTGAATATGAGTAAACTCATAAGTAGACAACCATACCTGACATCTACGACAACACGCATGTCTGTCAAAGAGGACATGCATGCTAAAAAAGAAAAGTTCCAGCTTCAATTCGATTATTTTCCCCCCTTAAAATTGTATATTTAAGGTATTGATGAAGCGGATGGTGAGACAAACTACAAACCTTTTCTATGTTTTCCAACATGATGCTTTTGATTTCTGAAACTTGGGCCTTAACTTTTAAAACCTTTTCTATCTCGTCGGCATGCTCAACAATATATTGCATATGTTCCTTTATAATTGGTCTGCAAATAATAGAAAAACATGATATCATGAAAAATCCGACGATACACAGAAATTTAAAAGAACCTCCTAAACAAAGATATGAGAAGAAAACACACCCGAATTCTTTATTGAGACTTTTGGCAGTTGCCGTGTCAGCCTTACCACCTCCATATCTCTTTCTGAAATCTACCTTAAGCCGCTCAAGAAAGGCTACAGATACATGTTTTGGAACCGAATCTTCGCAACAACACAATATGCTGGAAGATAAAGGAAATAGATAAACTTAAATCAGGTCAGAATTCAAGCATCTGATATATCATTAAAATTAAGCCACTCAAAACAGTTTCAGAAATATATCTTCTTTACAAAATGAATTTACTACTACGAGCCTTTATGGCCATTTTCTCATAGGGATATAACATTATGATTATGCAATTTTAAGCTTGTACAACCAATGAATAAACCCACGAATTACCTAGACGAGGAAGATCCTATACAAAGAAGAAACAAATAAGTTTAGCTATAGGGATTACACTAGAGGGTGTTTGTTTGCATGTAAGTAAAAGATGAAAGTGAGAAAGTCACTTTCTTTTAACAATTTAGGTGTTTGTTTGCATGCAAGTGGTTATGAAAGTGAAATGTAAGAAAGTTGCCGCTTAGGATTTAAAGCAATTTTGACTTCCCCTTAAAAAGTGGTAAAGTCACATGAAAGTGACAGAAATAATAGCCAATTTTAATTAAAGGACAAATTTTTGAAATAGGCCTTTTCAAAAACAAAATTATCAATTTCGACCTACTTGCAAAATATTTATCAAAATTTGTCCTTAATTAAATGATTTTAACTATATTTACTAATTAATTCTATTTTGCGACATCATTTTCACATTACACTTTCAGCAATAATTTTTCTTTTTAAACATACCCTGTATTTCACTTGCATGCTGACATGGATGGGTGTGAAAGACATTTACAAAAAAAATTAACTTATACATTTTCAATTCACTTTCGAACTGCCAAACAACCCCTTCATGTAATGTGCAAATACTCAGATAAAGGCTTCATTGTTGGTTTCTTTTTCACAAATCATTGTGTCAGTTAAATTAGACCCTATACCATTCTCGCCAACAGCCCGTCTAAAATTTATGGAAATAAACAGAAATTGTCTAAAATTTTGGCTAACGTGCAGAATATCAACATTTCAAAATTTTAACTTCAAAACATGAATATCCCAGCATTACCCAAATCAAACAGCTTCCTCCTAATTCCATCAAGACATCACAACAGAGAATCTCTCAACTCAATCCAAATTCAACACCAGACGCTATCAAATCAAAATAAAAAGAAAGGATAAAGAAAGCAAGATCACTCACAATATCCATCGTGAACGAGGAAATTGAACGTGTGATGATCGCAAGAGTAAATGAACTTGTTATTCGAAGACGGCAGCTTCTGCAGGCACTGGGCGGCGATCGCCGGGAAGTTCCCGGTGAACTCCGTGTACTCCGCCAGCACCATCGTTCCCCTCGCCACGAAGCTGTAGATGAACCAGCTCTCCTCCTCTCCTCCACTCGCCATTATTATCCGAGGTTAGTTAGGGTTAGGGATTTTTTTTTTTGGCGGTTTAGAGAGAGAAAGCTGGGATTTTTATTTGGAGATGGAATCGGTTTTTTCGTTTTGTTTGGCTTTGAGAGGAAGCAAAGGTCAGGATTCAGGCGACCGCGGTCGATAGTTCACATTGGAGACTGATGAAAGGGAGCAGTTGGGAGTGGGTAGCGGCTGTGTTTAGATGAACAGGAAACAGCGTTTTGGACGAATAGGAACTGTACTCGCGTCGATAATTTGTAGGGGACGACCAGGTCGCAATTATTAAGAGCGATTCTTGATTAGGGCTCGTTTGGTTGCCAATTTTTTTGGATTGTACTGTAGATGTTAGGTGTTACAGTAGTACAAACAACTCCTCTGGTTACCTTGTTAAAGTGGGCGTGGTACTGTAGCTGAGTTGGTGCTACTGTAGCCGAGTTGGCGAACCCTCAGCGATTCTCGGCAAAAACAAAGAATTGGGCTCGCTTTACTGTAACTGTCAGCATATCTGGACCATTCAATTTTGTGGTACTGTAGCTGCTGCACGTTTTTACAAAAAAAAGTAACCAAACAGGCCCTTAGGGGAAGCTACAGCAGAGTGGCCGCCTGAGCTCCAATATTAGGACCCTCTTTCAGACGCTTGCACTTCTCTTAAAACCTCAACCTAATCAAGACAATCTTGAGTGTTGAGTCCTATCTTTAATCCCACACAACCTCACGTGATTATTTGTTTGGGAATCGAACTCAGACGCTCTGGGATCACAAGCAAAACCACTTGAGCCGCCCGTTGATGGTAAAAATTGAAGAAAAACACTCAAGTGCCTGGGTTCGGATCGCAACCCATTCACCTGACTATTTAGGAGGGGATTAAGGTAAGATCTAAATAGTCTATGTTTTTTCTTGGTTAGGATACGAGGACTCTCGAGAGGAGTCTGAGATGGGGTATCCTCTCATGTGAATTAGGTTTGAGGCGGTAATATCTCTTGATGGCTCTTGAGTGTGTCAAGACTTGAACTTTGGCCTCCTCTCTTGATATAAGCTCCTCTGACTGAGGTTTCTCCGTGTATCAAAATAATAATAATAATAATAATGACCAAAATTATTTTGATCTTAGATTAGTTTAGCTGAGAGCATTTATGGGGATGTGTAGATCTAATATTAGTGCTTTTAGACACAGCGAACGTATTGATGAACTCTAAATTGTGAAAATTTATTTTGTCTATTTTAAATTGTGAAAATTGAATTTCTCTAAATAGTTTTATAGTCACATAATTTATGTTTTCTAATATATCAGTTTTGCTCATATCGCCTTATGTTTAAAAGTTTCTCTTATGTTGTTTATATTTATATTGAATTTTAGTGGATGTGAACTATGAATTTTCCTTACCAAATCAAGTGTGTACTTGTATTAATATATGTGATCAATAACAAATTTATATATTCGATTCCAGCCTGCATTATAGAAAAATATATAACAAATTAAGAAGAATTTTTTTAAAAAGAATCTTTTCTAAATTTTGTTAGAAAAATCGACTCTTTTTTCATTTAATTAGTAAAATTGGCCTCTTTTTGCCACATCTTCACAGTTGGTCAAATAGAGGTTGATTTTGCAAAATATATAATTTAAAGGCAAATCTTCACTGTAGGTCCCTAATGTATTAGCCACTTATCATTTGGGTCCTTAACGTTTGAAAGTCATCAACAGAGGTCCCTAACGTTTTCTCCGTCATCAAATTAGATCCTTTTCAAAATTTTCATATCTCCATGTGTACCGACCGACTATTTTTATCTCTCCTTTTGCACATAACCCTATAAGTTTTAAAATTATAAATAACGCTTTGAAAGTTTTAAAATTATAGTAAAATTTTTTAAAATTACTCTCAAAATATCCCCTAAAATTTTCAAAGGTACAAGTGGTTTGGTAAAAATTACAACCAACCCTTAAAAGTTTTAAAATTACAAATAACACCCTAAAAGTTTTAAAATTATAAATAATAACCTTTTAGTTGGAACATCACAATATCCCCTAAAATTTTAAAAGCTACAAGTGATCTACTTATAGGGTGTTATTTGTAATTTTAAAAATTTTAAGGTGTTATTTGTAATTTTAAAACTTATAGGGTTATGTGCAAAAGAATAGATAAAAATAGTCCAGTCACCGCCACATCAGCAAGAGATATGGAAAAATTTGAAAAGGATCTAATTTGATGACGAGAAAACGTTAGGGACCTCTGTTGATGACTTTTAACGTTAAGGACCCAAATGATATTTGACTAATACATTAGGGACCTACAGTGAAGATTTGCCTAATTGAAAATACATAGACTAGTCGCATGTATTTAGCGGTCACTAATCACAGGACTAACAGCCCATGTATAATTAAAGGTCTAATTAATATGTGATTACTCGCCGCTAAATACATGAGACTAATAGTCCATTGTATGTTAAAAACTCTATTTTGCAAAACAGACCTCTTTTTGTCCAGCCGTGATGACGTGATAAAAAAGAAGTCGATTTTGATAATTAAATAAAAAAAATCGATTTTGCTAATAAAATTTAAAAAAGAGTCTTTTTAAAAAATTTCTCCAACAAATTAATATTGGTATGATAAGCCAAAGTACTGATACTATGATTTTGATTCGTATAGTTTAGGTGAGAGTGGGTGTAAACTGCATTTCCATAATAATAATAATAATAATCATAATACTATTAATAATAATAAAAGGAGAGTGGATGTAAACTGGTGAACTGTGATGAGTCGTTCATGTTGCTGTAACAGGTAGAACAGCGGAAAAGAACATTGAACGGATCATTCATTGCCACGTGCAATCAGCAGGTAAACTGACCGTTGTTTGCTGTATTAGCTCTAACAGCGTACAGGCAAACAATCGAACCGTTGGATGACCTGTTCTAATCTCAAGTGGGTCCAGCTTACCTGCATAATGACCGGAAACAGCCTTCAGTAGTTCGCATTTGAACTTTGAAGCCTCGAGAAGAAACCGGCTGTTGACGGTCACTCGACTGAGGATAGTGGGTAGTGCTCAAAAGAACAGAGATAATATAAATTTATAAATTAACCCCAATTTATTTTGCTTGCCCGCTCAGCTCTCGCCATTTGCGCTCCATTTGAAATCTCGCCCACTCTTGTTTTCTCTCAAACCCTAACCCTAGAACTCAATCTCGATCTCTAATGGCGGACTCAGATCCAGCGGCCTCCCCTCTCATACAGTCGCCGGTAATGTCGGATTGATTCCTTGAGGTCGCTCTATTTTCTCAACGATCTTTGATTCTTGCAATCAAAATCGCTTCTTGGTTGAAAAAAAATTATTTATTTTGTACTTATTCGTGTTATTGCAGGAGAAGAATGAGGAGCCACAGGATTCAGGAGCTAATATTAAGGTCATTTGAAGATTTAGGGTTTATTTGAAACTTTAGGTATTTTCTGGAGAAATCTGAAGATATTATGCTTCTTTTTTCTTGCTATTATTTTATTTCAGGAAGAGAATGAAGTGCAGGAATCATCTCCTCTTTCCAATTCACCGGTATGATATAAAAACCTTGCACTTATTATTCAAATTTGATTATGATATAATTTTTACCAAATACGATTAGTTTATGGGATAGTCTGAGAGTTAGCTTTCCTTGATTTCAGAAGGAGGAGGGTGTGCAGCCAATCGGAGCGAGGATCAAGGTGATACAACGATTCTAGTGTTGTCTACACTCGTTTATTTTGCGTTTGTAGTTTCTGTAAAATGTTGCTAATTAAAACTACTTACAGAAACTACAAACGCAAAATAAACGAGTGTAGACAACACTAGAATCGTTGTATCACCTTGATCCTCATCCGATTGGCTGCACACCCTCCTCCTTCTGAAATCAAGGAAAGCTAACTCTCAGACTATCCCATAAACTAATCGTATTTGGTAAAAATTATATCATAATCAAATTTGAATAATAAGTGCAAGGTTTTTATATCATACCGGTGAATTGGAAAGAGGAGATGATTCCTGCACTTCATTCTCTTCCTGAAATAAAATAATAGCAAGAAAAAAGAAGCATAATATCTTCAGATTTCTCCAGAAAATACCTAAAGTTTCAAATAAACCCTAAATCTTCAAATGACCTTAATATTAGCTCCTGAATCCTGTGGCTCCTCATTCTTCTCCTGCAATAACACGAATAAGTACAAAATAAATAATTTTTTTTCAACCAAGAAGCGATTTTGATTGCAAGAATCAAAGATCGTTGAGAAAATAGAGCGACCTCAAGGAATCAATCCGACATTACCGGCGACTGTATGAGAGGGGAGGCCGCTGGATCTGAGTCCGCCATTAGAGATCGAGATTGAGTTCTAGGGTTAGGGTTTGAGAGAAACAAGAGTGGGCGAGATTTCAAATGGAGCGCAAATGGCGAGAGCGGGCAAGCAAAATAAATTGGGGTTAATTTATAAATTTATATTATCTCTGTTCTTTTGAGCACTACCCACTATCCTCAGTCGAGTGACCGTCAACAGCCGGTTTCTTCTCGAGGCTTCAAAGTTCAAATGCGAACTACTGAAGGCTGTTTCCGGTCATTATGCAGGTAAGCGGGACCCACTTGAGATTAGAACAGGTCATCCAACGGTTCGATTGTTTGCCTGTACGCTGTTAGAGCTAATACAGCAAACAACGGTCAATGGCGTTAATCTGTCCAACCACCTGTTTACATCCACATCCTTCCATTATTATTATTAGTATTAATGATTATTATTATTATTATTATGGAAATGCAGTTTACACCCACTCACCTAAACTATACGAATCAAAATCATAGTATCAGTACTTTGGCTTATCATACCAATATTAATTTGTTGGAGAAATTTTTAAAAGACTCTTTTTAAATTTTATTAGCAAAATCGATTTTTTATTTAATTATCAAAATCGACTTTTTTATCACGTCATCACTACCGGACAAAAGAGGTCTGTTTTGCATAGAGTTTTAACATACAATGGACTATTAGTCTCATGTATTTAGCGTAGTAATCACATATTAATTAGACCTTTAATTATACATGGGTCGTTAGTCCTGCGGATTAGTGACCGCTAAATACATGCGACTAGTCTATGTATTTTCAATTAGGAATCTTCATTGTAGGTCCCTAATGTATTAGTCATCATTTCGGGTCCTTAACGCTTAGTAGTCATCAACGTGAGGTCCCTAACGTCTCGTCATCAAATTAGATCCTTTTCAAATTTTTCCATATCTCTGCTGATGTGGTACCGACCGACTATTTTTATCTATTTTTTGCACATAACCCTATAAGTTTAAAATTACAAATAACACCTTAAAATTTTTAAAATTACAAATAACACCCTATGCCCATCACTTGTAGCTTTTAAAATTTTTAGGGGATATTGTGATGTTCCAACTAAAAGGTTATTATTTATAATTTTAAAAACTTTTAGGGTGTTATTTGTAATTTTAAAACTTTTAAGGGGTTGGTTGTAATTTTTTACCAAACCACTTGTACCTTTTGAAAATTTTAGGGGATATTTTGAGAGTAATTTTAAAATTTTACTATAATTTTAAAACTTTCAAGCTATTTATAATTTTAAAACTTATAGGGTTATGTGCAAAAGGAGAGATAAAAATAGTCCACCACCGCCACATCGGCGAGATAAATGAAAATTTTGAAAAGGATCTAATTTGATGATCGAAAACGTTAGGGACCTCCGTTGATGACTTTCAAACGCTAAGGACCCAAATGATAAGTGCAATACACATAGGGACCTACAGTGAAGATTTTGCCTTTAAATTATATATTTTGAAAATCAACCTCTATTTGACCAACTGTGAAGATGTGGCAAAAGAGGCCAATTTTACTAATTAAATGAAAAGAGTCGATTTTTCTAACAAAATTTAGAAAAGATTCTTTTAAAAAATTCTTCTTAATTTGTTATATATTTTTCTATAATGCAGGCTGGAATCGAATATATAAATTTGTTATTGATCACATATATTAATACAAGTACACACTTGATTTGGTAAGGAAAATTCATAGTTCACATCCACTAAAATTCAATATAAATATAAACAACATAAGAGAAACTTTTAAACATAAGGCGATATGAGCAAAACTGATATATTAGAAAACATAAATTATGTGACTATAAAACTATTTAGAGAAATTCAATTTTCACAATTTAAAATAGACAAAATAAATTTTCACAATTTAGAGTTCATCAATACGTTCGCTGTGTCTAAAAGCACTAATATTAGATCTACACATCCCCATAAATGCTCTCAGCTAAACTAATCTAAGATCAAAATAATTTTGGTCATTATTATTATTATTATTTTGATACACGGAGAAACCTCAGTCAGAGGAGCTTATATCAAGAGAGGAGGCCAAAGTTCAAGTCTTGACACACTCAAGAGCCATCAAGAGATATTACCTCAAACCTAATTCACATGAGAGGATACCCCATCTCGACTCTCTCGAGAGTCCTCAGATCCTAACCAAGAAAAACATAGACTATTTAGATCTTACCTTAATCCCTCCTAAATAGTCAGGTGAATGGGTTGATCCGAACCCGTGCACTTGAGTGTTTTTCTTCAATTTTACCATCAACAGGCTCAAGTGGTTTTGCTTGTGATCCCAGAGGCTCGAGTTCGATTCCCAAACAAATAATCACGTGAGGTTGTGTGGGATTAAAGATAGGACTCAACACTCAAGATTGTCTTGATTAGGTTGAGGTTTTAAGAGAAGTGCAAGCCGTCAAAGAGGGTCCTAATATTGGAGCTCAGCGCCACTGGCTGTAGCTTTCCTGGGCCCTGCTTTGGTTATTTTTTGTAAAACGTCGCAGCTACTGCAGCACACAAAATTGAATGGTCCCAGATGCCGACAGCTTCAGAAATGGTTCAATTGTTTTTGCCGAGAATCGCCGGGGTTCGCTAACTTACTACAAGTAGCACCAACTCCGCCATAAAGATTCACTCACTAACAAGGTAACCGAGGAGTTGTTTGTACTACCGTAACACCTAACATCTACGTACAATCCAAAAATTGGCAACCAAACGAGCCCTAATCAAGAATCGCTCTTAATAATTGCGACCTGGTCGTCCCCTACAAATTATCGACGCGAGTACAGTTCCTATTCGTCCAAAACGCTGTTTCCTGTTCATCTAAACACAGCCGCTACCCACTCCCAACTGCTCCCTTTCATCAGTCTCCAATGTGAACTATCGACCGCGGTCGCCTGAATCCTGACCTTTGCTTCCTCTCAAAGCCAAACAAAACGAAAACCGATTCCATCTCCAAATAAAAATCCCAGCTTTCTCTCTAAACCGCCAAAAAATCCCTAACCCTAACTAACCTCGGATAATAATGGCGAGTGGAGGAGAGGAGGAGAGCTGGTTCATCTACAGCTTCGTGGCGAGGGGAACGATGGTGCTGGCGGAGTACACGGAGTTCACGGGAACTTCCCGGCGATCGCCGCCCAGTGCCTGCAGAAGCTGCCGTCTTCGAATAACAAGTTCATTTACTCTTGCGATCATCACACGTTCAATTTCCTCGTTCACGATGGATATTGTGAGTGATCTTGCTCTTTATCCTTTCTTTTATTTTGATTTGATAGCGTCTGGTGTTGAATTTGGATTGAGTTGAGAGATTCTCTGTTGTGATGTCTTGATGGAATTAGGAGGAAGCTGTTTGATTTGGGTAATGCTGGGATATTCATGTTTTGAAGTTAAAATTTTGAAATGTTGATATTCTGCACGTTAGCCAAAATTTTAGACAATTTCTGTTTATTTCCATAAATTTTAGACGGGCTGTTGGCGAGAATGGTATAGGGTCTAATTTAACTGACACAATGATTTGTGAAAAGAAACCAACAATGAAGCCTTTATCTGAGTATTTGCACATTACATGAAGGGGTTGTTTGGCAGTTCGAAAGTGAATTGAAAATGTATAAGTAATTTTTTTGTAAATGTCTTTCACACCCATCCATGTCAAGATGCAAGTGAAATACGTATGTTTAAAAGAAAAATTATTGCCGAAAGTGTAATGTGAAAATGATGTCGAAAAATAGAATTAATTAGTAAATATAGTTAAAATCATTTAATTAAGGACAAATTTTGATAAATATTTTGCAAGTAGGTCGAAATTGATAATTTTGTTTTGAAAAGGCCTATTTCAAAAATTTGTCCTTTAATTAAAATTATTATTTCTGCCACTTTCATGTGACTTTACCACTTTTAAGGGAAGTCAAAATTGCTTTAAATCCTAAGCTGCAACTTTTTACATTTCACTTTCATAACCACTTGCATGCAAACAAACACCTAAATTGTTAAAAGAAAGTGACTTTTCACTTTCATCTTTTACTTACATGCAAACAAACACCCTCTAGTGTAATCCCTATAAACTTATTTGTTTCTTCTTTGTATAGGATCTTCCTCGCCTAGGTAATTCGTGGGTTTATTCATTGGTTGTACAAGCTTAAAATTGCATAATCATAATGTTATATCCCTATGAGAAAATGGCCATAAAGGCTCGTAGTAGTAAATTCATTTTGTAAAGAAGATATATTTCTGAAACTGTTTTGAGTGGCTTAATTTTAATGATATATCAGATGCTTGAATTCTGACCTGATTTAAGTTTATCTATTTCCTTTATCTTCCAGCATATTGTGTTGTTGTAAAGATTCGGTTCCAAAACATGTATCTGTAGCCTTTCTTGAGCGGCTTAAGGTAGATTTCAGAAAGAGATATGGAGGTGGTAAGGCTGACACGGCAACTGCCAAAAGTCTCAATAAAGAATTCGGTGTGTTTTCTTCTCATATCTTTGTTTAGGAGGTTCTTTTAAATTTCTGTGTATCGCCGGATTTTTCATGATATCATGTTTTTCTATTATTTGCACCAATTATAAAGGAACATATGCAATATATTGTTGAGCATGCCGAGAGATAGAAAAGGTTTTAAAAGTTAAGGCCCAAGTTTCAGAAATCAAAAGCATCATGTTGGAAAACATAGAAAAGGTTTGTAGTTTGTCTCACCATCCGCTTCATCAATACCTTAAATATACAATTTTAAGGGGGAAAATAATCGAATTGAAGCTGGAACTTTTCTTTTTAGCATGCATGTCCTCTTTGACAGACATGCGGTTGTCAGATGTCAGGTATGGTTGTCTACTTATGAGTTTACTCATATTCAGATAGATATACGATTGTATGAGCATGACATGAACATTTAACGAAGATACTACAAAGAACAACCTCTATGAAGATCTCTGCTAGGACAAGAAAATTGAAGATTAAATGAAACATTGTTTTTTCTTTCATCCTCACCTTGTACTAACGGTAAATCACTGATAAACTTAAAAGAGATACAGGTCTCTTTCAATGCCTTCTTCAAGTAAGGACAGACCAAATACTAATTTTCTGCTACTGTTTGCCATCAAGAACCACAACTCTTGTTTGAGCTTTACCTAATTTGATTTATCTTCATCTGTTGATCGCTCACTGATCTTACTGACAGATTTGCATTCTTAGACTCTGAAACAACTTAATTGACCCTCATATCGAGTACTCACATACTTTGCATGGTGCAATTATTCTTTTCACCTTTCTCAGGCTCAAGACTTCAGAAAACAAGGGACTAAGGTTCAAGAAAAATGTGGTTAAAGAATATGAAAATTAAGTTGGTGGTTCTTTCCATCCTCTTGCTCCTAGTCCTTATTATCTGGGTGTCTGTTTGCCAAGGATTCAGCTGCACAAAAGAGGAAAATCATAGAACTGAGAACCCTACACCTGACCCTTATTAATCCAGATGTTTGAAGGATAGAGCGCACGTAAATCTTGTTTCTTTCATCGGCTTCATTACTATTCATTTCGTACTAGTAAGCAGAGTGTGCTGTTCTGTATGTTATTGTTGCATTTTTAATGCTTGTTGTAATCTTTATCAAGTATAAATAAACATCTACAGATCTTGTAATACTTCCTGGTTATGCTATGTATTTACTGGAAATTTGTCAGATCAAGGGACTATGATACATCATACATGGTGGCAGCCGGGAAGCTATTGAGAAATTGAAGTATGACTTGTGTAGCATTCACAAACTACAATATATAGTTTTTAAAAAAGAGTAGATTAAATAATTGATTGAACTGATTTGTATTTGTATTCTTCATAATGAAATGGCACTTTTGAAATTGTTGAAAGATTTTGGTATTTTCACAAGTTTTCTCAGCTTAATGAAGGTCCCAGTTATTATCATATGCAAGCCACAAATTCAGACACATTATTCACAGCATTCTGGACTATCTTACTCATCAACTTAATGTGATTAATAATCCTTGTTTGTACTATTCATTTTTTTCCTGACTTAGAGGGTTAGCATATTGCAAAAATAAAACTTCTTTCTTTGTCCCATTTCTTAAGCTTCTCATATAGTTCTTCACATCTCATGCATTCAATAAAATGATTTATATTGAACAAACAAGGAAACGAAATGAAATGAACCCAGAACTAGTTGCACGGCAAGTATATCACACTACCATATGTTCGTAAAATGATTTATATTGAACAATCTTGGAAAGTAACCAATATATAAGTTACGACACATACTGCTAAATCTCTAAATTAACCAAGTTATACAATACGTCTCTCCTTATTGCATGATAAAGAAAATTTGCATTCACCGAGACCCCACCCATCATCAGAGTGCATGTTTATGTATCATAATAGCACCAATAACCCCAGAGACAAGAATCCAAGTCACACCTTTTCTAGAACGACTAACTTCCTTCCATGTTAAAGGTTGAGTTACTTTATTCAGAACATCTTCAAACTGTGCTCTAGTGTCCTCTCTTGAACCAGAGTTATCAATAACAATATCAGCCTTATTCTTCTTCATATCCAGTGAAGCCTGAGAATTTATCATGATTTCTAGCTTGCTCTTCAAGTTCCATCTCGGCCATGAGACGCTGAAGTTGTGTTTCAGGATCAACCCAAACAACGATTATAGGCTTTGTCCATCGGTCTAGCTTAGTCTCGAACAATAGTGGTATGTCAAGAACTATAACCTCATAGCCTTTGAGCCATAGCTTTACTATTCTGCAGAATATGCCAGAGGATATGTATGGAGCTAATAGCCTGAAAGAACACAGGCTAAAGATGAGCACAAATGGTAAATGTATGCTTAAATTCTGTTGTCTTTTCTTCTTTAATAGAAGAAAGGGTTTACAAGATGCACCTCCTGTAGATCAGAACCGCCAGCATGTGAGCGGGAGATTCGACCCTTCGATGGAAAACAGGGGCACAACGGGTATTTCACCTCCACTCGAAAGTCAGAACCGCCGCAGAGCGGCGGTTCTCGAGATGTGTAGTCCCTCAACCACCCCCTTGAAAAGTTAATCAGCATTTAAACCCTTCAATATCAACCCACATTATTTCTGCCGTTAGTTTTAGAGACCACATGAGAATCACATGACATTGGTTGTCTTTTACCCTCATTTTAACTGAAAAGAGACAAAATTGCTATGTAAATTGAGGATAAAAAGTAGCTCCATTTGATTTTTAAGGGGCATGAATGCTAATAAATAGGTGCATGACTCTACACCCCCATAGGGTGCGCCTGCAATTAACTGTAAGTGAAAAGAAGAACAGAGAGACCCATAGGGTGCGCTCTGCAATTAACCGTAAGTGAAAAGAAGTATCAAGTTTGATAAGACTGGGTGGTAATAAGATAGAGCACAATAGAAGAAACTTGTCGCAAATTGTTCAACATATCCAAAACAAACTATCCATTTTGACTGTAACGCTACTAAGATTGTGATGGTGATACCAGATGATTGTCATCAGTTACAAAGCACCCATCTTTTAACAGAATATTATGTGTTAGACCATCTAAATGCCTCTCATGCAACCCACAGATCTGCCAAAACTAAACCGCTTAATGCATGCAATCCAATAAATTAACATATTCCAAATAGAACCCAGTATATTCTCCATATGCAATTATGCATGTACATCCAATATGAAAAATTGACTTGCCCACACGGATTTACAAATTTAAGAAGTTAAATTCTACACCTTTAGAGCATGTTCTTAGACTTTTCAAGAATCGGTAATATCTATCTATTTTGGCAGATTCTAGTTCACCTCAACGCTTGAAAATCTGTCCCCATCAAATTTCTTTGTTGTAATAGTTTGCAAATAAACTCATCTAAATAAATTTTATTTTAGATCACAAGCATTATGAATAGATGCAATTTATTATCTATCAAAATAGAATGTATTTCCCCTATTTTTGTGCACTATCCACAATCTTTCTGAAATGAATGTTTAGCTCATTTTAAACAATCTATGAATTTAGTAAATTCCTTTATAGACAGCTACTTTGATAACTTACCTGATATATGACATTAAAATTCCATTCAGATGCATCTTACACGCTGCAAGATTCAAGTCATAATAAAATTAACATTAACCAGATTCTCTGGTGATTAGGGTCCTTTAGGTCATGAATATATAATTTTAGAAAACAAAACTAACTTTATTTAGCATAGGAGTTATAAATATAGACAAACTATAGACAAACTACTTGAACAAAATGGACATCCATAAAAACAAGAGAAGTGGGAGATAACTACTGGTTTAGAAGTTGACGCTGGCTGGATTAGAAAAACAATTTGCCCCAGGCTCGCTCTATCAATCTCCCATTTTCTAGTAAAATATCATTTCCAAACGCCTTTACAACCCTTTTCCATCCACCTGTACCTTTTCTCACTACATCCTGCAAAACAAGTTTCAGGATTATCAATAAGTTTAAATTGAACGATAACTGAATGAAACTTTGATGAACTGAAACTTTTAAACACTATACAGATGAATGGAGATGCTAAAAGTGATTACCAAATTTCTTAACATGATTCATGTCCCCTTGGGACCGATCTTTGCATAACTTCCCATATAACCTTCATGAGTTAACTTTTGCTCACATAAACTCCACAAAATTGACCTCATAGAATGATAATTTTCTTCTTCTTTTCTTTGTAACTAATACTGTAGCCAGGACTCAAGCCAGAGACTGTCCATAATCTATCTCCACGACTTCCCATTGAGTCAGGACTCAATACCAATCATTCTTGAATTATGTCTTGTCCATAGTTGCATGGAACCCCATTCGCTCCGGTTCACGAGACGGGTACGGAGCAGCCACTCATTAGGAATCGGGTACGAGGGTAGGCTTATATGGTATGTTGGGGAACGTGGTACATATTAGGTTTGGTTCTTAAATGTAGGAATCAGAGTTATGTAATAGGCAAATTTAAGAAATTTGCTAGTTGATATCAGTAATGGCAAAGAACCTTGAGAATTATGTTGCAATTAAGGTATGCAACATTTTTGTTCGCTATTCTATTGAAAAAGAGTTATTGTTTGTCAAAATTTTAACTGGTTTGAATTCTGGATCGGATCGCTAGAGTTGGTGAATCGGGTCGTGTTTCACCATGAATCCGGGACGACTGAACCCGGTCGCAGTTCGCTATAGCGTCCCATGTTCTCCACTTCTTTGGTCTTGTCAGCGGTAGTTAAGGGGCTACAACGATTTACCATAAGAAACCGATTCAAGTACTACCATTGCTATTAAATTTTTTATTTTTAACTAATATGATATTATCATATACAGAGAACATAATTTCTATTGAAATGAGGAGTAATTACGAGTGCATTGTTTGTGAATTCTCAATTGAGGTTGACCATGGAAAAGATGAAGACACAAATTTATTAGGACCTATTTGGCTTTGAAGTTGATTTTCTCAACTTTACTTTCTAGATAAAAGTCACCTTGGCTAAAATGTCTATAGTACAATAAGTTTACCATCTCCTTCTTTCATTGCCTTCACTCAAAAGATTTACAACACCCTGGCGGAAATACAGATGTTGGCATGTTTCTCACCCATGATAGTCCGACTAACACAAGTACACAACTTTAATGGTATTGGTTAACAACTGAATCAATCCGCTAGTATCGTTCTTTAATTAACCCAGATGTTTATCTTTTAAATTCCTAGATCGTCCTTTCCAAATTATCATTCTTTTCTGAACTGAAACTTACCAAAATACCAAAATTGCAGGTAGAAAAGGATTCATGAATTAAGTAGCCCCTCCCATTTCAGCATTCCTCTTCTTTTCCCAATAAGAAATTTCTAGCTTCCACACAAGTTTTTCCACCACTAAAAGCAATCCAGTTCCTCTTGCTTGAAATTTCAGCAGGTCGTGGGCAATACGACTATTGGGCAAAAATCACGCTGATATTTTAACGCATTTTCTCAGGGACCAAACGGGTCAAAGAAACCCAATCACTAGTTCTTGAAAATTTCATGATCGAGATTCATAAACAACTCATTCCCATTTCCCACACCAAACAGCCAAACAAGGGCCTTTACAGTCAGAAGCATTTCATCGAACATGTTGTGGGCAATATGTTTATTAGGCAAAATTCACAATAATATTCTAACATAATCTTTTGAAACCAAAGGGTATCTGAGATCTACGATCAAGAACCTAAAATTAAACGTTTGCCCTCATAAAATTGTTTTAAAAAAATTGATGGAGAGAGGGGTACCCGAGCAACGAGGTCGGCGTCGACGACGGGGACGCCGCTGGATTTGAAGAGATCCGACACCGTGCTCTTGCCGGAGGCGATTCCGCCTGTTAACCCGATAACCCGCATCTCCTCTCTCCCTCTCCTCCCGCAAAATGAGGAAATTTACTCAAATTAAGAAGCGAACTTTTCTCCGTAGCCCGAAATTCTATTTTGACAAGGGTTTTTGGTAGTACCTTACATTTTTCATATTTTGAATTAGTCCCTCAAATCATGGAAATTGCCCAATTCTTAAGTTATCTCGAAATTAGTCCCTCAAATCATGAAAATTGCTTGTTAGGTCTCCCAATTCTTGACTTTTTTAAAATTAGTCTCTCCAATCAAGAACAGAAATAACAATTGAAGGGATTAATTCAAAACAAATTATGAGAATTTAGAGTAGAGAGTCCATAATAATAGATTTTCCTTGCAATCTCCAATTACTTTTCTTAATTGCAGAGACTAATTTTAAATAAGTTCTGCATATTTAAAATAAGAATTAGGATTAACCTAATAGCAATTTCCATGATTTAAAGAACTAATTCATAAAATCTGGGATCGAGGGACCTTATGAAAATTTCCATGATTGAAGAAAGTAATTTCAAAATATGAAAGATGGGCTAATAGGGAAAAACCTTACCCGACAATTGGATAAAAATAGGCTTACATTTGGTATTAAAAATAACACCTAATAATCGATTGGTATTAAAAGTAATTCCAATTGACGATAATGTATTTAAACTTGCACGAGACAAATAGGTTCAAAATAAATTTTTCTAGCCATTTTCTTTTGACCTCTCCTAGAACTCGCCACATATGCTTAGGTGACATATTTATGAAGATGTGACAATTGTGTAGTTAATCTCATTGAACCCAATTAAGGGAGGAATTTTCAAATTAAATTAAAGCAAGTTTGAGCTCAAGAATTCATGCTTCCAAAGAATGGAGAACCCCAGCTTTAATAGAAGAATGAGAAGAAGCCTCAAAATTAAAAGACCAATTTGGTCCCTCAGAGGGGTCTCATACTCAAATTGATCCTCATTCTTTTTTTTTTCTCAATTAGGTCCTTGTACCACATCTTAGTTATAAATTGAGTCCTTTTAACATCCATTAATTATTAGATGTTAATATTTTTGTTTATGACCAATTTATCCTTAATGACATGGAAATGAAGGTCCCTATACTTTTGATTTAGAACGCATCTTTTGAACCAATTTAAAATCATAGATAAACTTTTAAGATTGTAGGGCCACTGGACTTGAAGGTTTGTTAGTTTATTGATATTCCTCCATTTCTACCACAAGAAAAAATAACCCCAGTTAAAGAATTTGCTAAAGAATTTGAAGTTGTTCATCAACTGTAAATAGGGGAAGGTTTTGGTAATGTGAATAGATGACAAAGCTAATTATTGGTCTAAACTACTTGTTGGGCGCAATGAAGAAATTGATTTCATTTCTAAGTTTCACACTTTTGGTCTAAAAATTAATTATTGCTCAGAAGAACATGGTTTCATTTCTCTGTCTCAAAATTTTTAGTCTAAGCGAGTTACAAGCTACAAGTTCGATTGTAGGCCAACCCAAAATATTATTAGGGTGCGCTTGGGAACTAAGATTTGGATTTGAAGGTTGATTTAAAATTAAAGAATTTTAAATCTAGGATTTGAAATCCATGATTTGATTGAATCTTTTGTTTGGATGTCTTTACTAAATGCAAGGATTTGAAATCTAGTATATGGATACACTTTATTATACATGAATTTGGATTTGGAATTGGTGTTTTAAGAAAATTTATGCTTTCTCTTAACTCTTCAATCTTTAAATCAAAGGTGTTTATAATAGTTTACTATATTTTTAGGGTAAATTTCACAAAAAATTGGTCTATTGTGAGAAAACCACAAAAGTTTTAAAATATCACTTAACCTTCAAAATGTTTCAAATAACCCTCGAATGTTGGGGCTTATCGAAAAATAGATTTAGAAATATGCAATAATTTCAAGGGTTAAGTGACATCCAAACTTTTCAAGATTTATCTCAAATGGGCCAAACTTTTGGGGTTTTGTGAAATTTATCCTAACCCTATAACATAAACCATTATATCCACATTTGATTTAAAGATTGAAGAGTTAAGAGAAAGCATAAATTTTCTTAAAACACCAATTCCAAATCCAAATTCATGTATAATAAAGTGTATCCATATACTAGATTTCAAATCCTTGCATTTAGTAAAGACATCCAAACAAAAGATTCAATCAAATCATGGATTTCAAATCCTAGATTTAAAATTCTTTAATTTTAAATCAACCTTCCAAATCCAAATCTTAGTTCCCAAACGCACCCTAATAATATTTTGGGTTGGCCTACAATCAGAACTTGTAGCTTGTAACTCGCTTAGACTAAAAATTTTGAGACAGAGAAATGAAACCATGTTCTTCTGAGCAATAATTAATTTTTAGACCAAAAGTGTGAAACTTAGAAATGAAATCAATTTCTTCATTGCGCCCAACAAGTAGTTTAGACCAATAATTAGCTTTGTCATCTATTCACATTACCAAAACCTTCCCCTATTTACAGTTGATGAACAACTTCAAATTCTTTAGCAAATTCTTTAACTGGGGTTATTTTTTCTTGTGGTAGAAATGGAGGAATATCAATAAACTAACAAACCTTCAAGTCCAGTGGCCCTACAATCTTAAAAGTTTATCTATGATTTTAAATTGGTTCAAAAGATGCGTTCTAAATCAAAAGTATAGGGACCTTCATTTCCATGTCATTAAGGATAAATTGGTCATAAACAAAAATATTAACATCTAATAATTAATGGATGTTAAAAAGGACTCAATTTATAACTAAGATGTGGTACAAGGACCTAATTGAGAAAAAATAAAGTACAAGGATCAATTTGAGTATGAGACCCCTCTGAGGGACCAAATTGGTCTTTTAATTTAGGGGCTTCTTCTCATTCTTCTATTAACTGGGGTTCTCCATTCTTTGGAGAGCATGAATTCTTTGAGCTCAAGCAATGAAGAACCCCATTTGAAGAAAAAGGAGAAAAATCCCAAATTAAAAAATCTATCTTTTCTTTTAATTTAATTTGAAAATTCCTCCTTCTAATGGGTTCAATGAGATTAACTACAATTGTCACATCTTCATAAATATGTCACCTAAGCATATGTGGCGAGTTCTAGGAGAGGTCAAAAGAAAATGGCTAGAAAAATTTATTTTGAACCTATTTGTCTCATCGCAAGTTTAAATACATTATCGTCAATTGGAATTACTTTTAATACCAATCTGATTATTAGGTGTTATTTTTAATACCAAATGTAAGCCTATTTTTATCCAATTGTCAAAGGGTTTTTCCTATTAGCCCCTTACATCTTTCATATTTTGAAATTACTGCTTCAGATCATGGAAATTTTCATAAGGTCCCTCGATCCTAGATTTTATGAATTAGTTCTTTAAATCATGGAAATTGCTATTAGGTCTCCTAATTCTTAATATATTTAGAATTTTTATGCAGAACTTATTTAAAATTAGTCTCTGCAATTAAGAAGAAGTAGCAATTGGAGAGATTGCAAGGAAAATCTATTATTATGGACTCTCTACTCTAAATTCTCATAATTTGTTTTGAATTAATCCCTTCAATTGTTATTTCTGTTCTTGATTGGAGAGACTAATTTTAAAAAAGTCAAGAATTGGGAGACCTAACAAGCAATTTTCATGATTTGAGGGACTAATTTCGAGATAACTTAAGAATTGGGCAATTTCCATGATTTGAGGGACTAATTCAAAATATGAAAAATGTAAGGTACTACCAAAAAAACCCTTGTCAAAATAGAATTTCGGGCTACGGAGAGAAAGTTCGCTTCTTAATTTGAGTAAATTTCCTCATTTTGCGGGAGGAGAGGGAGAGAGGAGATGCGGGTTATCGGGTTAACGGGCGGAATCGCCTCCGGCAAGAGCACGGTGTCGGATCTCTTCAAATCCAGCGGCGTCCCCGTCGTCGACGCCGACCTCGTTGCTCGGGTACCCCTCTCTCCATCAATTTTTTTTAAAACAATTTTATGAGGGCAAACGTTTAATTTTAGGTTCTTGATCGTAGATCTCAGATACCCTTTTGGTTTCAAAGAGATTATGTTAGAATATTATTGTGAATTTTGCCTAATAAACATATTGCCCACAACATGTTCGATGAAATGCTTCTGACTGTAAAGGCCCTTGTTTGGCTGTTTGGTGTGGGAAATGGGAATGAGGATTGGTAATTTATGAATCTCGATCATGAAATTTTCAAGAACTAGTGATTGGGTTTCTTTGACCCGTTTGGTCCCTGAGAAAATGCGTTAAAATATCAGTGTGATTTTTGCCCAATAGTCGTATTGCCCACGACCTGCTGAAATTTCAAGCAAGAGGAACTGGATTGCTTTTAGTGGTGGAAAAAAACTTGTGTGGAAGCTAGAAATTTCTTATTGGGAAAAGAAGAGGAATGCTGAAATGGGAGGGGCTACTTAATTCATGAATCCTTTTCTACCTGCAATTTTGGTATTTTGGTAAGTTTCAGTTCAGAAAAGAATGATAATTTGGAAAGGACGATCTAGGAATTTAAAAGATAAACATACGGGTTAATTAAAGAACGATACTAGCGGATTGATTCAGTTGTTAACCAATACCATTAAAGTTGTGTACTTGTGTTAGTCGGAGCTATCATGGGTGAGAAACATGCCAACATCTGTATTTCCGCCAGGGTGTTGTAAATCTTTTGAGTGAAGGCAATGAAAGAAGGAGATGGTAAACTTATTGTACTATAGACATTTTAGCCAAGGTGACTTTTATCTAGAAAGTAAAGTTGAGAAAAATCAACTTCAAAGCCAAATAGGTCCTAATAAATTTGTGTCTTCATCTTTTCCATGGTCAACCTCAATTGAGAATTCACAAACAATGCACTCGTAATTACTCCTCATTTCAATAGAAATTATGTTCTCTGTATATGATAATATCATATTAGTTAAAAATAAAAAATTTAATAGCAATGGTAGTACTTGAATCGGTTTCTTATGGTAAATCGTGGTAGCCCCTTAACTACCGCTGACAAGACCAAAGAAGTGGAGAACATGGGACGCTATAGCGAACTGCGACCGGGTTCAGTCGTCCCGGATTCATGGTGAAACACGACCCGATTCACCAACTCTAGCGATCCGATCCAGAATTCAAACCAGTTAAAATTTTGACAAACAATAACTCTTTTTCAATAGAATAACGAACAAAAAATGTTGCATACCTTAATTGCAACATAATTCTCAAGGTTCTTTTGCCATTACTGATATCAACTAGCAAATTTCTTAAATTTGCCTATTACATAACTCCTGATTCCTACATTTAAGAACCAAACCTAATATGTACCACGTTCCCCAACATACCATATAAGCCTACCCCCTCGTACCCGATTCCTAATGAGTGGCTTACCACGCTCCCGTACCCGTCTCGTGAACCGGAACGAATGGGGTTCCATGCAACTATGGACAAGACATAATTCAAGAATGATTGGTATTGAGTCCTGACTCAATGGGAAGTCGTGGAGATAGATTATGGACAGTCTCTGGCTTGAGTCCTGGCTACAGTATTAGTTACAAAGAAAAGAAGAAGAAAAATTATCATTCTATGAGGTCAATTTTGTGGAGTTTATGTGAGCAAAAGTTAACTCATGAAGGTTATATGGGAAGTTATGCAAAAGATCACGGTCCCAAGGGGACATGAATCATGTTAAGAAATTTGGTAATCACTTTTAGCATCTCCATTCATCTGTATAGTGTTTAAAAGTTTCAGTTCATCAAAGTTTCATTCAGTTATCGTTCAATTTAAACTTATTGATAATCCTGAAACTTGTTTTGCAGGATGTAGTGAGAAAAGGTACAGGTGGATGGAAAAGGGTTGTAAAGGCGTTTGGAAATGATATTTTACTAGAAAATGGGGAGATTGATAGAGCGAGCCTGGGGCAAATTGTTTTTTCTAATCCAGCCAAACGTCAACTTCTAAACCAGTAGTTATCTCCCACTTCTCTTGTTTTTTATGGATGTCCATTTTGTTCAAGTAGTTTGTCTATAGTTTGTCTATATTTATAACTCCTATGCTAAATAAAGTTAGTTTTTGTTTTCTAAAATTATATATTCATGACCTAAAGGACCCCTAATCACCAGAGAATCTGGTTAATGTTAATTTTATTATGACTTGAATCTTGCAGCGTGTAAGATGCATCTGAATGGAATTTTAATGTCATATATCAGGTAAGTTATCAAAGTAGCTGTCTATAAAGGAATTTACTAAATTCATAGATTGTTTAAAATGAGCTAAACATTCATTTCAGAAAGATTGTGGATAGTGCACAAAAATAGGGAAATGGAAATACATTCTATTTTGATAGATGTATAAATTGCATCTATTCATAATGCTTGTGATCTAAAATAAAATTTATTTAGATGAGTTTATTTGCAAACTATTACAACAAAGAAATTTGATGGGGACAGATTTTCAAGCGTTGAGGTGAACTAGAATCTGCCAAAAACATGTATAGATATTACCGATTCTTGAAAAGTCTAAGAACATACTCTAAAGGTGTAGAATTTAACTTCTTAAATTTGTAAATCCGTGTGGAAGCAAGTCAATTTTTCATATTGGATGTACATGCATAATTGCATATGGAGAAAGAAATATACTGGGTTCTATTTGGAATATGTTAATTTATTGGATTGCATGCATTAAACGGTTTAGTTTTTGGCAGAACGTCTGTGGGTTGCATGAGAGGCATTTAGATGGTCTAACACATAATATTCTGTTAAAAGATGGGTGCTTTGTAACTGATGACAATCATCTGGTATCACCATCACAATCTTAGTAACGTTACAGTCAAAATGGATAGTTTGTTTTTGGATATGTTGAACAATTTGCGACAAGTTTCTTCTATTGTGCTCTATCTTATTACCACCCAGTCTTATCAAACTTGATACTTCTTTTCACTTACGGTTAATTGCAGACGCACCCTATGGGTCTCTCTGTTCTTCTTTTCACTTACAGTTAATTGCAGACGCACCCTATGGGGGTGTAGCGAGTCATGCCCCTACACTATTTATTAGCATTCATGCCCCTTAAAAATCAAATGGAGCTACTTTTTATCCTCAATTTACATAGCAATTTTGTCTCTTTTCAGTTAAAATGAGGGTAAAAAGACAACCAATTGTCATGTGATTCTCATGTGGTCTCTAAAACTAACGGCAGAAATAATGTCGGTTGATATTGAAGGGTTTAAATGCTGATTAACTTTTCAAGGGGAGTGGTTGAGGGACTACACATCCTATCAGAACCGCCCGCATGCGAGCGAGCGGTTCTGACTTTTCGAGTGGAGGGTGAAATACCCGTTGTGCCCCCTGTTTTATCCATCGAAGGGTCAGAATCTCCCGCTCACATGCGCGCGGTTCTGATCTACAGGAGGTGCATCTTGTAAACCCTTTCTTCTATTAAAGAAGAAAAGACAACAGAATTTAAGCATACATTTACCATTTGTGCTCATCTTTAGCCTGTGTTCTTTCAGGCTATTAGCTCCATACATATCCTCTGGCATATTCTGCAGAATAGTAAAGCTATGGCTCAAAGGCTATGAGGTTATAGTTCTTGACATACCACTATTGTTCGAGACTAAGCTAGACCGATGGACAAAGCCTATAATCGTTGTTTGGGTTGATCCTGAAACACAACTTCAACGTCTCATGGCACGAGATGGAACTTCTGAAGAGCAAGCTAGAAATCGTATAAATTCTCAGGCTTCACTGGATATGAAGAAGAATAAGGCTGATATTGTTATTGATAACTCTGGTTCAAGAGAGGACACTAGAGCACAGTTTGAAGATGTTCTGAATAAAGTAACTCAACCTTTAACATGGAAGGAAGTTAGTCGTTCTAGAAAAGGTGTGACTTGGATTCTTGTCTCTGGGGTTATTGGTGCTATTATGATACATAAACATGCACTCTGATGATGGGTGGGGTCTCGGTGAATGCAAATTTTCTTTATCATGCAATAAGGAGAGACGTATTGTATAACTTGGTTAATTTAGAGATTTCGCAGTATGTGTCGTAACTTATATATTGGTTACTTTCCAAGATTGTTCAATATAAATCATTTTACGAACATATGGTAGTGTGATATACTTGCGTGCAACTAGTTACGGGTTCATTTCATTTCGTTTCCTTGTTTGTTCAATATAAATCATTTTATTCGAATGCATGAGATGTGAAGAACTATATGAGAAGCTTAAGAAATGGGACAAAGAAAGAAGTTTTATTTTTGCAATATGCTAACCCTCTAAGTCAGGAAAAAAATGAATAGTACAAACAAGGATTATTAATCACATTAAGTTGATGAGTAAGATAGTCCAGAATGCTGTGAATAATGTGTCTGAATTTGTGGCTTGCATATGATAATAACTGGGACCTTCATTAAGCTGAGAAAAACTTGTGAAAATACCAAAATCTTTCAACAATTTCAAAAGGCCATTTCATTATGAAGAATACAAATACAAATCAGTTCAATCAATTATTTAATCTACTCTTTTTAAAAAAACTATATATTGTAGTTTGTGAATGCTACACAAGTCATACTTCAATTTCTCAATAGCTTCCCGGCTGCCACCATGTATGATGTATCATAGTCCCTTGATCTGACAAATTTCCAGTAAATACATAGCATAACCAGGAAGTATTACAAGATCTGTAGATGTTTATTTATACTTGATAAAGATTACAACAAGCATTAAAAATGCAACAATAACATACAGAACAGCACACTCTGCTTACTAGTACGAAATGAATAGTAATGAAGCCGATGAAAGAAACAAGATTTACGTGCGCTCTATCCTTCAAACATCTGGATTAATAAGGGTCAGGTGTAGGGTTCTCAGTTCTATGATTTTCCTCTTTTGTGCAGCTGAATCCTTGGCAAACAGACACCCAGATAATAAGGACTAGGAGCAAGAGGATGGAAAGAACCACCAACTTAATTTTCATATTCTTTAACCACATTTTTCTTGAACCTTCGTCCCTTGTTTTCTGAAGTCTTGAGCCTGAGAAAGGACCGAAAAGAATAATTGCACCATGCAAAGTATGTGAGTACTCGATATGAGGGTCAATTAAGTTGTTTCAGAGTCTAAAAGGCTCTACCTGAGAATGCAAATCTGTCGTCTTGTCAGTAAGATCAGTGAGCTTCTCCCCTCGATCAACAGCCTGAAGATAAATCAAATTAGGTAAAGCTCAAACAAGAGTTGTGGTTCTTGATGGCAAACAGTAGCGCAGAAAATTAGTATTTGGTCTGTCCTTACTTGAAGAAGGCATTGAAAGAGACCTGTATCTCTTTTAAGTTTATCAGTGATTTACCGTTAGTACAAGGTGAGGATGAAAGAAGAAAACAATGTTTCATTTAATCTTCAATTTTCTTGTCCTAGCAGAGATCTTCATAGAGGTTGTTCTTTGTAGTATCTTCGTAAATGTTCATGTCATGCTCATACAATCGTATATCTATCTGAATATGAGTAAACTCATAAGTAGACAACCATACCTGACATCTCGACAACACGCATGTCTGTCAAAGAGGACATGCATGCTAAAAAGAAAAGTTCCAGCTTCAATTCGATTATTTTCCCCTTAAAATTGTATATTTAAGGTATTGATGAAGCGGATGGTGAGACAAACTACAAACCTTTTCTATGTTTTCCAACATGATGCTTTTGATTTCTGAAACTTGGGCCTTAACTTTTAAAACCTTTTCTATCTCGTCGGCATGCTCAACAATATATTGCATATGTTCCTTTATAATTGGTCTGCAAATAATAGAAAAACATGATATCATGAAAAATCCGACGATACACAGAAATTTAAAAGAACCTCCTAAACAAAGAAATGAGAAGAAAACACACCCGAATTCTTTATTGAGACTTTTGGCAGTTGCCGTGTCAGCCTTACCACCTCCATATCTCTTTCTGAAATCTACCTTAAGCCGCTCAAGAAAGGCTACAGATACATGTTTTGGAACCGAATCTTTCGCAACAACACAATATGCTGGAAGATAAAGGAAATAGATAAACTTAAATCAGGTCAGAATTCAAGCATCTGATATATCATTAAAATTAAGCCACTCAAAACAGTTTCAGAAATATATCTTCTTTACAAAATGAATTTACTACTACGAGCCTTTATGGCCATTTTCTCATAGGGATATAACATTATGATTATGCAATTTTAAGCTTGTACAACCAATGAATAAACCCACGAATTACCTAGACGAGGAAGATCCTATACAAAGAAGAAACAAATAAGTTTCGCTATAGGGATTACACTAGAGGGTGTTTGTTTGCATGTAAGTAAAAGATGAAAGTGAGAAAGTCAC
The DNA here is from genome assembly GCA_012295165.1 of Asparagus setaceus. Taxonomy (NCBI): domain Eukaryota; kingdom Viridiplantae; phylum Streptophyta; class Magnoliopsida; order Asparagales; family Asparagaceae; genus Asparagus; species Asparagus setaceus. The sequence continues at coordinate 7,794,343 of CM022704.1, read as the reverse complement.
TTTCTTTTAACAATTTAGGTGTTTGTTTGCATGCAAGTGGTTATGAAAGTGAAATGTAAGAAAGTTGCCGCTTAGGATTTAAAGCAATTTTGACTTCCCTTAAAAGTGGTAAAGTCACATGAAAGTGACGAAATAATAGCCAATTTTAATTAAAGGACAAATTTTTGAAATAGGCCTTTTCAAAACAAAATTATCAATTTCGACCTACTTGCAAAATATTTATCAAAATTTGTCCTTAATTAAATGATTTTAACTATATTTACTAATTAATTCTATTTTTGCGACATCATTTTCACATTACACTTTCACAATAATTTTTCTTTTAAACATACGTATTTCACTTGCATCTTGACATGGATGGGTGTGAAAGACATTTACAAAAAATTAACTTATACATTTTCAATTCACTTTCGAACTGCCAAACAACCCCTTCATGTAATGTGCAAATACTCAGATAAAGGCTTCATTGTTGGTTTCTTTTTCACAAATCATTGCGTCAGTTAAATTAGACCCTATGCCATTCTCGCCAACAACCCGTCTAAAATTTATGGAAATAAACAGAAATTGTCTAAAATTTTGGCTAACATGCAGAATATCAACATTTCAAAATTTAACTTCAAAACATGAATATCCCAGCATTACCCAAATCAAACAGCTTCCTCCTAATTCCATCAAGACATCACAACAGAGAATCTCTCAACTCAATCCAAATTCAACATCAGACGCTATCAAATCAAAATAAAAAGAAAGGATAAAGAAAGCAAGATCACTCACAATATCCATCGTGAACGAGGAAATTGAACGTGTGATGATCGCAGGAGTAAATGAACTTGTTATTCGAAGACGGGAGCTTCTGCAGGCACTGGGCGGCGATCGCCGGGAAGTTCCCGGTGAACTCCGTGTACTCCGCCAGCACCATCGTCCCCCTCGCCACGAAGCTGTAGATGAACCAGCTCTCCTCCTCTCCTCCGCTCGCCATTACTATCCGAGGGTAATTAGGGTTAGGGTTTTTTTTTGGCGGTTTAGAGAGAAAGCTGGGATTTTTATTTGGAGATGGAATCGGTTTTTTCGTTTTGTTTGGCTTTGAGAGGAAGCAAAGGTCAGGATTCAGGCGACCGCGGTCGATAGTTCACATTGGAGACTGATGAAAGGGAGCAGTTGGGAGTGGGCAGCGGCTGTGTTTAGATGAACAGGAAACAGCGTTTCGGACGAATAGGACTGTAGTCGCGTCAATAATTTGTAGGGGACGACCAGTTCACAATTATTAAGAGCGATTCTTGATTAGGGCCTGTTTGGTTGCCAATTTTTTTGGATTGTAATACTGTAGGTGTTAGGTGTTATAGTAGTACAAATAACTCCTCGGTTACCTTGTTAGTGAGTGAATCTTTATGGCGGAGTTGGTGCTACTTGTAGTAAGTTAGCGAACCCCGGCGATTCTCGGCAAAAACAATTGAACCATTTCTGAAGCTGTCGGCATCTGGGACCATTCAATTTTGTGTGCTGCAGTAGCTGCGACGTTTTACAAAAAATAACCAAAGCAGGGCCCAGGAAAGCTACAGCCAGTGGCGCTGAGCTCCAATATTAGGACCCTCTTCGTGACGCTTGCACTTCTCTTAAAACCTCAACCTAATCAAGACAATCTTGAGTGTTGAGTCCTATCTTTAATCCCACACAACCTCACGTGATTATTTGTTTGGGAATCGAACTCGACGCCTGGGATCACAAGCAAAACCACTTGAGCCTGTTGATGGTAAAATTGAAGAAAAACACTCAAGTGCACGGGTTCGGATCAACCCATTCACCTGACTATTTAGGAGGGATTAAGGTAAGATCTAAATAGTCTATGTTTTTCTTGGTTAGGATCTGAGGACTCTCGAGAGGAGTCTGAGATGGGGTATCCTCTCATGTGAATTAGGTTTGAGGTAATATCTCTTGATGGCTCTTGAGTGTGTCAAGACTTGAACTTTGGCCTCCTCTCTTGATATAAGCTCCTCTGACTGAGGTTTCTCCGTGTATCAAAATAATAATAATAATAATAATGACCAAAATTATTTTGATCTTAGATTAGTTTAGCTGAGAGCATTTATGGGGATGTGTAGATCTAATATTAGTGCTTTTAGACACAGCGAACGTATTGATGAACTCTAAATTGTGAAAATTTATTTTGTCTATTTTAAATTGTGAAAATTGAATTTCTCTAAATAGTTTTATAGTCACATAATTTATGTTTTCTAATATATCAGTTTTGCTCATATCGCCTTATGTTTAAAAGTTTCTCTTATGTTGTTTATATTTATATTGAATTTTAGTGGATGTGAACTATGAATTTTCCTTACCAAATCAAGTGTGTACTTGTATTAATATATGTGATCAATAACAAATTTATATATTCGATTCCAGCCTGCATTATAGAAAAATATATAACAAATTAAGAAGAATTTTTTAAAAGAATCTTTTCTAAATTTTGTTAGAAAATCGACTCTTTTCATTTAATTAGTAAAATTGGCCTCTTTTGCCACATCTTCACAGTTGGTCAAATAGAGGTTGATTTTGCAAAATATATAATTTAAAGGCAAATCTTCACTGTAGGTCCCTAATGTATTAGCCACTTATCATTTGGGTCCTTAGCGTTTGAAAGTCATCAGAGGTCCCTAACGTTTTCTCCGTCATCAAATTAGATCCTTTTCAAAATTTTCATTTATCTCGCCGATGTGGCGGTGGTGGACTATTTTTATCTCTCCTTTTGCACATAACCCTATAAGTTTTAAAATTATAAATAGCTTGAAAGTTTTAAAATTATAGTAAAAATTTTTAAAATTACTCTCAAAATATCCCCTAAAATTTTCAAAAGGTACAAGTGGTTTGGTAAAAAATTACAACCAACCCTTAAAAGTTTTAAAATTACAAATAACACCCTAAAAGTTTTAAAAATTATAAATAATAACCTTTTAGTTGGAACATCACAATATCCCCTAAAATTTTAAAAGCTACAAGTGATGGCTTATAGGGTGTTATTTGTAATTTTAAAAATTTTAAGGTGTTATTTGTAATTTTTAAACTTATAGGGTTATGTGCAAAAGAATAGATAAAAATAGTCCAGTCACCGCCACATCAGCAAGAGATATGGAAAAATTTGAAAAGGATCTAATTTGATGACGAGAAAACGTTAGGGACCTCGTTGATGACTTTTAACGCTAGGACCCAAATGATATTTGACTAATACATTAGGGACCTACAATGAAGATTCCTAATTGAAAATACATAGACTAGTCGCATGTATTTAGCGGTCACTAATCCGCAGGACTAACGACCCATGTATAATTAAAGGTCTAATTAATATGTGATTACCGCTAAATACATGAGACTAATAGTCCATTGTATGTTAAAACTCTATTTTGCAAAACAGACTCTTTTGTCGGTAGTGATGACGTGATAAAAAAGTCGATTTTGATAATTAAATAAAAAATCGATTTTGCTAATAAAATTTAAAACAGAGTCTTTTTTTAAAATTTATCCAACAAATTAACATTGTTATGATAAGCCAAAGTACTGATACTATGATTTTGATTCGTATAGTTTAGGTGAGAGTGGGTGTAAATTGCATTTCCATAATCATAATAATAATAATAATAATAATAAAAGGAGAGCGGGTGTAAACTGGTGAACGGTGATGAGTCGTTCATGTTGCTGTAGCAGGTAGAACAGCGGAAAAGAACATTGAACGGATCATTCATTGCCACGTGTAATCAGCAGGTAAACTGACCGTTGTTTGCTGTATTAGCTCTAACAGCGTACAGGTAAATAATCGAACCGTTGGATGACCTGTTCTAATCTCAAGTGGGTCCCGCTTACCTGCATAATGACCGGAAACAGCCTTCAGTAGTTCGCATTTGAACTTTGAAGCCTCGAGAAGAAACCGGCTGTTGACGGTCACTCGACTGAGGATAGTGGGTAGTGCTCAAAAGAACAGAGATAATATAAATTTATAAATTAACCCCAATTTATTTAGCTTGCCCGCTCAGCTCTCGCCATTTTCGCTCCATTTGAAATCTCGCCCACTCTTGTTTTCTCTCAAACCCTAACCCTAGAACTCAATCTCGATCTCTAATGGCGGACTCAGATCCAGCGGCCTCCCCTCTCATACAGTCGCCGGTAATGTCGGATTGATTCCTTGAGGTCGCTCTATTTTCTCAACGATCTTTGATTCTTGCAATCAAAATCGCTTCTTGGTTGAAAAAAAATTATTTATTTTGTACTTATTCGTGTTATTGCAGGAGAAGAATGAGGAGCCACAGGATTCAGGAGCTAATATTAAGGTCATTTGAAGATTTAGGGTTTATTTGAAACTTTAGGTATTTTCTGGAGAAATCTGAAGATATTATGCTTCTTTTTTCTTGCTATTATTTTATTTCAGGAAGAGAATGAAGTGCAGGAATCATCTCCTCTTTCCAATTCACCGGTATGATATAAAAACCTTGCACTTATTATTCAAATTTGATTATGATATAATTTTTACCAAATACGATTAGTTTATGGGATAGTCTGAGAGTTAGCTTTCCTTGATTTCAGAAGGAGGAGGGTGTGCAGCCAATCGGAGCGAGGATCAAGGTGATACAACGATTCTAGTGTTGTCTACACTCGTTTATTTTGCGTTTGTAGTTTCTGTAAGTAGTTTTAATTAGCAACATTTTATGCCAGGATTTAGATGAGTCGCAGTCGGAGTTGCTGTCTAGGATTCAAGGGTTGAAGCAGGTAAGTCTGCGTATTTTCTTGATCTAGTTCCTTTATCTGGCATCTGGTCGAGTGTAGGTTAGGACAGATAACCTGCTTTGATAATTTATTATTGCTTAAGAACGTTCATTGGTGTCAAAAAAAAGTTGTTTTGTAATTTATTATTGCTTGCAGAATGTCCAAAGCTGGAGATCACTGGTGGACACACAGCTAAAGTCATACAAGGATGTAAGTTATTTCAGCGTTCTCTAGGAATCAATTCAAGTTAATGATGCCGTCTGTGTAAAGTTTTTATGCCTTATTTGCTAAGAGTTGGTGGACTTTCCACATTTAATGGTTGTAGCTACAAGCAATTCTGGAATTGAAATACCACCTCTTATTTCTTTACTTAGCCGTTTTTAAGATGTTGAACCCTGATAATCAAATATTTCCTGAAATTTCGCCAAATTCAATTTATTCTGGAACTATCTCATGGAAGTTTCCATTTTTTTCCTGGTGGAGGAAATCTTTGGAACTAAATTTAGCAGGAATTTGTTAAGGGTGCGTTTGGGAACTAAGATTTGGATTTGGAAGGTTGATTTAAAATTAAAGAATTTTAAATCTAGGATTTGAAATCCATGATTTGATTGAATCTTTTGTTTGGATGTCTTTACTAAATGCAAGGATTTGAAATCTAGTATATGGATACACTTTATTATACATGAATTTGGATTTGGAATTGGTGTTTTAAGAAAATTTATGCTTTCTCTTAACTCTTCAATCTTTAAATCAAATGTGGATATAATGGTTTATGTTAAGGAAAAGTTAGGATAAATTTCACAAAACCCCGAAAAGTTTGGCCCATTTGAGATAAATCTTGAAAAGTTTGGATGTCACTTAACCCTTGAAATTATTGCATATTTCTAAATCTATTTTTCGATAAGCCCCAACATTCGAGGGGTTATTTGAAACATTTTGAAGGTTAAGTGATATTTTAAAACTTTTGTGGTTTTCTCACAATAGACCAATTTTTGTGAAATTTACCCTAAAAATATAGTAAACTATTATAAACACCTTCGAAGTGATTGAACATCAAAAAATTATATTTTTTGGTCAAACCTTTTCTTTATATCGCCTTTAAGAGTGAGGGTGTTGAAATTTACAAATGGTACATTACCTACTCAAGAAACATGTTGATGTGATCTATTTAAAAGTCTATAAAATAGAGAAACACTACTATGAAACAAATCTCTAAATGGTTCTCAAAACAATTCATGATATATATACATATAGTTAACATAGCGAGTACCCGCTATTTAGCCCAAGCCTTTTTTCAAAGAAAGAAAAACCTGTCATACCCAAAATAAAACCTTGAGAACTAATTCAAACCAAAATTGACCACTTCAATAGTAATTTTAAATACTCATGCAAACATCTCATCCTTCATGAGTCGACACGAGAGAATACAAATAATAATAATGATATCCAAAATATTCATTGTTATAGCATATTTTCATGGTTTCATCCACTACCACATTGACCTTCAATCTCCAAAATAACAAGAGTACTACTCTAAAACTAGCCATGATAGAAGAGTTGACGACACAAAAGAATTTAGCAAATAATCCACATAAGAACCTCTAGGCTACACAATAAGCCTTCATTTAAACACAACATACTATAGGTAGTAGATAACCATGATTTGCTATAACAAGCTAAATTACCACAACATAAACTACTAAAAACCATATCAAGAATCCTCTATTTATCATTCAAAGTCTTCTCCTCCGTTCTCTCCTATGCTCCCAACTCATGTCTTGGCGAACTTATTGGGTCCTACATTACAAAATTTAGCATCAATCAAGTTCATGAAACAAAATACTCTTTAAAACAAAAATAATATCTACTACAGAGGCAGAGTCAATTGGCAACTTCTAGTTAGATAAAATTTCATACAATCAATGCTTAAAAGTACAAAAGTCCACGGTCCACTAGAACTGTAAGATAGTTATTTACTCACGGAGTAAGTAAAATTTCTGAGAAAAACTTAAATCCACAAGTTTAAGGTAAACAATCAAGTATTATAGTTATTTACTCACGGAGCAAGTAAAATTACCGAGAAAAACTTAAATCCACAAGTTTAATCTAAACAATCAAGTATTATGATTAGAGACTAAATGTTTATGACAGAAAGTATAAACATGTCATAATCCTCAGCAGACATACTATGAAAAAGCCTATATGGAGAAACGAAATGGTCTTAATGATGAGCTATCAAAATCCTAGTTTAAAATGAGCACAAAAATAGCTTTTGTCATGTTCTGCTCTTAATATAATAAATGCTTGATGATAACCCAGGCTGTAAACAAGGAAAAATCATACTTCTGATCAGCTTACCCTGCAAAAGAATGCATACACTTTGTAATATGGATCTTTCACATATGAAATTATTTGCCAGAATACCAAAATGAACATGACAGTTACCTTCTCCTTCTCATGAGTCCTGATATGTCTGTGGAAGATCACCATTGAAAAAGAAACACATGTGGTCTTGAATTAAGGACAAATACCTGCATAAGTTAGGAAAATCTAGGACTACCTGGTCATCATCCCTAAGGAGAAATAATTGACAAGGATTATACACTCCATAGTTTTTAAGAAAATTTTGCAAAGGAAGAAAATACTATGAATAAGAGTAAAAAGTTGCAAGATTTGCACCAAATGTCCCATATAAAGAGAGGAAACAGGAAGCAAAAGCTACAACTTAACTCTCAAAATACCCTGCGGTCATCTCAAAATCTCAATTCCAGTTTTTTAAACTGTAGTTCTTGGCAACAGTTTCATCAGAAGTAACCACAAAGCTGCACAAGCCAAAAATAAATATTGATATCAATTGATGTGGCTAGCTTTGTTTTGTTTACCTTTTCTTTTCCTCTTGCATATTTACATTTTTGTATATCTCTTATCCCACACAACGAACTCTAGTATGAACCAATGAATAATGAATGCAACCATCCTGAACAACTGCACCTACAAATCCAAGTAACCTAGCTGGAATTAATGAGGGAATAGGGATAGTGTCCCCATTACCAATAACCGAGCAGGGAACAAAAACACAATGAACAGTTGCAAATTATGTGAAGCAACATTCTGTAGCTAGACGGTGCTAAAATTATCTGATTTCGTCAGAACCATCATCTAAGGGGAAGGTGGCAAAATTAAACAACGAAAATTTGTAGGATCTTTCACCACTTGTGAACTAACTAGACACTTATCTATCACATGAGTAATATGGATCTTTCACCATTGTGGACTAACCGGACACTTATTTGCTAACTTGCCCCAAACTCAGTTTTACTTAGTCTTTGATGTACATAAGTAGTTTTAGAGTTCTAATCATATTTCGAGTGCATGAAGGACTAGAAAATGATATCTTTATCTATATTTGTTTTCACTTATCAATTATGAAATGATTAGTCTTTAGGACGGATCCTTTGTGTTATTCCACTTGCTTTCATTGTCAAGTACTCAAGCGAGTTGATCTTGAAATTAAATGGTTGGGTGTCACACAATCATTCGAGCTCATATGTAATACTTCACTCATTATTGCTAACTAAAACAAAGTAACTAAAAAATGTGCAACAAAATGTAGATAAATCGTGCACATATTAATCAAGTTCGACAATAAGAAATTTGAAGAAAAACACGGCGATCTTATTTGATATAGCTTGCATCCATAAAAATTAACAAATCCTAATAAAAATCAAGAAGCAACAAGATCCAAGAGTACCGGACAAAACTCATATTAACCAAAGCGAAGCGGTAATTTACCTCTAAGATATATCCAATCGTAAGACTTGAGATAAGTTTCACGAAGGTGGAAGCTCGAAATAACAAAAGTTTGCTCTTGGCACCTACATTATTGATCACATAAAAGCACCAAATTGAATGTAAATAGCAAACTATTAAGAAAAATAGACACTACTAGCGAGAAAAACACGTGAACAATAAACTTTAACTTATGATGTATTAACAAATTCTAAAAAGTTAACTTTAGTAATACTAAGTTATGAGTAAACCATACTTCAACTAATTAAACTAGTTATAAAGTTAATGGCTCTTGTGCAAATAATTAATTATGTTACGCCTCCGTTTGACTCTAAATTCATGGGATCATTTATGTACCTGTTCTCTTGAGTGCACTTAGAACCTAATCACAAGCTAGCGGTGAAATAGTAGTTCGTTTGGATCTATATATACATTATATTTCTTGTCAAACTAAAGTACTGAAATAGGCATGTTTCAAATACTACACATACCTATATGTGTATATAAAATAAAAGTCAATGTAATGGTAATCGCAAGCAAATCAAAGCTCTCCTACAGAAAAATTTCATATATATATATATATATATATATATATATATATATATATATATATATATATATATATATATATATATATATCCATCTTATTTACAACCAATTATTTCTTTCTTTTATTTGAATACAATAATAGCCACCTAACTAAAGTGCAAATTAAAAATGAGTTTGGCTACCACAGTCAAAAACAAACTAAAATTATAATAAAATGAAAAGAAAAAATTCTCAACAAAATGAAAAGAAAAAAGGTTGTACCTTTGAGACGAGAGAAACTCTCCTTACTCGAATTAGCTAAGAATCCATCACAATCACCAAACCCTAATGCATATTCATAATGAAATCATCAAAAATTAGAAATAATTGGTAAAAGAATGTTCGATAACACAAACCACCATCAAATGGAGGTCGATTGAAAGCACTAGCTCGATCTAGGGTTTTAACCAAGAAGATCATGACCTAAACCCTAGCTCGATCTAGGGTTTTGGGGAGAGAGAGAGAGAGAGAGAGAGAGAGAGGACATTACCTGCCATCGAGAGAGAACGAGCCGAGGTCGGACTTGAAACGCCGATCGAGAGAGAACGAGACGAGAGAGAGAGAGGACATTACCTGCCATCGAGAGAGAACGAGCCGAGGTCGGGACTCCAAAACGCCGATCGAGAGAGAACGAGACGAGGTCGGAATTAAACGAGCGAGAGAAGAAAAGAGTGGGTCGATTTGACAAATACCACTTTCAATTGAAATTTGAAATACGGTTTTGGGCTTTGAAATCTCTATTTCTAAAATGACTTCATTTGAAATCATGGTCTAATTTAGAGCCCAAACACTAGATTTGGATTTGAAATACTCTGAATTTCAAATCCAAGCCCAAATCAGAGTTTCCAAACATAGCCTAAGGGATTGGGCTTGGTGGAGCATGGGAACTCCAGAACGCCAGCATTTGCATAATCTGGTTCATTTTGTTGATCTAACCATTCGGATTAGAATTGGATTATTTTGGTGTCTTTTGTATAGATCCTTTTGGTTGTGGCTCAATGTACTGCTTATTGGATTTAGTTATGATCTTGAGTTTGAACCTGAACTACGTAGGTTCTCATGACTAAGTGTTATTTGAATCCAATTTTGTTGGGAACCCTGGATAATCCAGGAGTGAACTGTTATGATCAAAGGAATTTTTGGACTAAAAAATAATTTTATATTTGATAGAACTTTTGTCAGTTCTGAGGATTATCCTAGTGCAATCTTCTTAAATGAGAAAAAGGAGATTTACATTCAAGTTCAATCCGTGCACTTCCATGTTGCATGATGACATTCGGTTTATAACAAAGTTTGTTCAAATGTTTTATGAATTCCATTAGGAACTATTATTATTGAAAAGTCTAGGAAGGATTTCATAAATTTTCCTCTTAGGTTTAGATTATAGGTGTACCATGCCACACATCAGAAATAGATGCACATGTTGGGGTAAGCTTTCTGAAAAGTGCACCAGTCACCAGCTAATTTGTCACTATCGTTATCTGGAGGTGCTTATCACTTTTTTTTATGCATGGAGAAATTAGAATATAAACATTAGCACATGAAAATAGCCTGGTTCTGGTGATGGACACTTCAAACTTCAGGCTTCTTGATGCATTGTATATCTGGTTTTTGAAACTACCTTGCGCACACCCCCATTGATGAATTATACTGTCAAACCCATGGCATATAAAATGATAGAGTTTGGGCACTTTTGTGGCCGCTAACTTCCTATGCGTCTTTGTAATTTTGTAAGACTCGACTATTATTATTGTAGTTTGAACATAGAGAATCCTCGAATTTGAAGTACTTCTACTGTAGGTGAGACAATTATCCTAGTTGAGGAGGAGTTATTTTCATAATAAATCAAATTAATAACCGTTGGTAGTAAATTGAAGTTAGAAGTCACTTTGATTAGAGTTGCAGATACCTATAAAGTTGTGTGAATCTCAGTCTATTGTATTTATTGCATCAGCATTAATCATCCAAAGGACATGTCTTTTCAACTGATCAGTTCAGGCTGCACTCGTAGTGTGTGGCCTTGATCATTCATCACATTATAGATGGTTACCAGGTCATCCAATATTTGGTGAAATGTCACCTTATTTAGTATTTTAGGCTGACTACTTATTTAATGTGCTATAGGAAGAGTTTTGTTTTTATTCATGTCTAGTAATTTGAATAGTGGACTAAGTTACTATGCGGCTTTGTCATGCAGGAGATGACCGGGCTTAAGAAGCAACTTGAAAGTGAATTGGAGCAGTTGTCATCAGTATGTCCACTGATATCTCATCTCATTGTATTTTTGTTTTCCAAACTTTTATATGATTTTGTTTTTCTACGTGCCTTTCTTTAGGACTTTAAAGAACTGAAAACCACTCTCCAGAAGCAACAAGAAGATGTCACTAATAGTTTGAAGAACTTAGGTGTAAGTAATTTTCTCCCCTTCTGATTTGCTAGCTCTGGACCTTTCTTTGTGTAAGAGACTGCTGCACTAAGTTATGCTGGTGAATTGAAAGCCAATCAAATTTTGATCATTTGACACTTTTTTTTAGATAGATAACTGAAAGAGCCTCTTAAGGCATTGAGGTAAGAATTATATTCATAAAAATAAAAGACACCACCAGCGGTTTCTTACTGTTTAAACATAATTCATGCCCATAAAAATTTGATATAATATTGGCACAAATATTTCTATGAATCAATAATGTTTCAGGAACCTAGGAATTCATCAGTTCAACTGCAAAATTATAGTTCTTGTGTTTTGAAATCATTTGTGAACAATGAAATTTTAGTTATTTTCTGAGGACCAGATGGTTATTACCACCAAATGACTACCTTGTCTTTGCATTTTTTTAGGATGAAAGCAAGAACTAAGATATCTTGAGCAAATTTTTCAAGAATTGCTAAGAGTTATGTTTATCTGCAAAATTATAGTTCTTGGGTTTTGAAATCATTGGTGAACAATGAAATTTTAATTATTCCTGAGGACCAGATGGTTATTACCACCAAATGACTACCTTGTCTTTGCATTTTTTTAGGATGAAAGCAAGAACTAAGATATCTTGAGCAAATTTTTCGAAGAATTGCTAAGTGTTATGTTTATCTGCAAAATTATAGTTCTTGGGTTTTGAAATCATTAGTGAACAATGAAATTTTAGTTATTCCTGAGGACCAGATGGTTATTACCACCAAATGACTACCTTGTCTTTGCATTTTTTTAGGACGAAAGCAAGAACTAAGTTATCTTGAGCAAATTTTTCGAAGAATTGCTAAGTGTTATGTTTATCTGGCAGCTGCAAGATGCTCCTAAACATTCTGGGGAGTCTGAACTTGAGAACAAGGAGGATAATTCGGATAAAGCACAAAGTCCTGCATCAGAAAGCAAAGGGGATCCTGTGCCTGCTGGAGAATCCTCTATCCAGTAGGCTAAAAGATTTTCTACCCTGCAAAACTTGAGAAATGAAGAAAAATATTGCACTCTCACGGTATATGCTGCTCAACTTATGTCCATCCTCGGTAAAATTCCTTCAGAAATGCATATAATGGAGGCATATACTGGTTGATTGGCTCATTATATTTGATCTGCATGATCAAGCAACAAAAAAAGGGGACATAATAGGTTATATCCCGTTATGTACCTGTAAAAATAAACATAGTTTGTTTTGCATGTAACCCACTTTAGAATGGACCTGTATTTTCTAATACTTTCACTATTCTCGGTTTCATCATGTGTGTAACGTTCTTCGATTTGTTCAAATTGCTCCAACTGCTTTGTTTTTCTACCATATAGAGCAATTATGAGTCCAAGATTCTAAGATTTATCTGCATGAATGCATACTTTCTTGAAGAGCAATAGCTACTTAGTATGATTCCTGATTAGATTATTGCATTCTATTGATGAAAGATCTATTTCAAGATTTGAAATTAATAATGCAATCATATATACTAAGTCATTTGTTAGCGACAAAAGATCATGGTCCCATTATTATGGGATCCAGTTGCAAAATGCACTTTACTAACCGAAGAATCCTGATCAAAAGGACGCAGTAAAAGAGACGCTGATCATAATGCCCATCTTTTTGCATTTGCTGTCAGCTGCTCCACTTTGCGCAAAGTGGATGAAAGGATATCAGGGCTTTGTTAGTGCTAAAAAAGTGTGAAGTGTATCAAATCATAATTAAACACTTTCACAAGCTAACAAATTCTCTAGAAAGAGTAGACATCATATAGTAATTGTGTTAACATACTAAACGGAGTTAGGTAAGGATTAACTTCTTAACGTACTATTGGAGAAAATGCATTAAGTAATTGTCTTAATTTTTCAAATGTAAACTGACAAAAGAGTTAGGATAATTTATCTATCTACATAGAGGAGTTAATTTCACAAAATAACGGTGTACTAGTATTTCCTCAACCAAAAAAAAAAAAGGTGTACTAGTATAATGGGTTTTCACCTGGAAACCACCTTAAAAATAGGGTCATTATACGTAAACCATTTTTTATTTTCAATTTATACATAAATTATTTTTAAAGTGAGTTTTTATTCCAATCAACCATCTCATAGTCAAAATTTCACTAAAAAACAAGCTTTAAAATATATGGTTACGGTATGTGAGTTTTATCCTAACTAGATCTAAACATTAACGAAGCGAGTCAAGTATCTTGAGAATGTGAGTTTTTAATCGTATTTTTGGGGTTTCAATGAATTTTGACTAGGAGATGGTTGATTGGAATAAAAATTCACTTTAAGGCTTGGTTTGGTGGGGGTATTCGAAGGGGAGGTGAGGTAAAGTGAGGTACAATGAGGTATAAGGAAAGATGTACCTTTTGATTTGGTTGGACGGAGGATGAGGGGAAGTATCTGACTTTTCTTGTTTGTTGAGGGGATGAGAATGGAGGTGAGATAATGAGTTAGCTAAAGTATAGTAATATCCTTTTGTTGGAATAATTCTAGGAGCATATTAATAAGATTATCTATGATTTATTAAAACAAAAGAGAAAAGAAATAGAAAAAAAAAATCATATTATCTATGATTTATAGAAACAAAAGAGAAAATAAATAAATAAATAAATAATCATTTCACTCAATGGACAAGCTTTTACAAGGTATCCTTCCAGAGTTATCAATTGAATTCCAACTTCAGCACAATGTGCCAAATATTTTATCGTAAAAACATCTTGCATATTTTTATTTTAGACCCCATATCTTCATATTATGAAATACTTGGGAGAATAAAAGAGAAAATGTACCAAAATGAATGCCCTCAATCCTTTCATGTCCCTCCAAATCGGAGGGATTGTTCTCTCTCCTCACATTCCGTTCATTTTAGCTTTCTCTTTCTTCACCTTACACTACTCTACATTACATTCCTTCTAAATACCTCCTACCAAATAGGAGTTTTATTTTATCCCTTATCTTACTCTACTTTCACTCCTACCAATGATTTAAATATAAATTGAAAAAGGAAATCGTTTTATGTATGATGACTCTATTTTTAAGGTGGTTCTAGGAAAAGAAAAAAACCCTGCTATAATCCTTACCTAATCATTAGCTAATTTAATCCTTTCCTCTGAATGCAATTAAATTATTTCACTCCATTTTATACCTTCTCTAGACAAGTCCCTATACGAAGCGAATGCACTAATCGTTTAGCAAATTTGATTAGTCTTATATGAAGTGAATGTACTAATCGTTTCATATTTAGACTTGTCCCTGTAATATTCTTGATTAATTATCAATCACCAATAAAAGGAACTAAAACCTAGATAGGTACCTAAAACTTTAGACCTTGGTATAAAAACTTTGATAGAGTTCTCTAGCGTTAAATTACAAAATTCATTCTTATGTGTCGTGCACCTTATCTGTATCCATTAGCTCTCTAGAAAGAGTAGACATCATAAAGTTTGATGCTTATTGATTAAGCAGCATATAAGGTCCCTTATCCAACCATTTTCTATACTCACACAAGCATCCAATTCTATCAAATCGTGTTTATGTCAACTGTTTTGATAATTGGTGAAGAAATCATGAACATGCAGAAAATTCATTAAAAGTCAACCATCTCTAGGGATCTAATTCTTCTAATGAAAGCTGCGGCTGCATTAACTTTCCTAATTGAATGACTATGACCAGTTGCAACTTGCGCGATAGTGGAGACTTAAGAGTCTTTGTTTTTAATCATAACCGTTGATTATCTGGTAGATGATTATGATTTATCTACAACGAAAGCGGATATACTCATGAGGATGTTATAACGGTTATATTTCAGTATACCATAATTGTTCTACACATCAATGTATAGTTATGATTTGAGAAGTGGTGTCTTCAGTGTCAAATAAAAAGTGAAGAAGATACAAATCCACCGATCTCTTATTATCATATGCGAACTGATGAGTACAGAAAGATTATCTGTAAATATTCTCCAGATAACGCAAAAGTTCTTTCTGGAGAATCCAATGGAAAATGAGAATTAATTGCAAACTACAGAATTTTTTAAAAATAATTTCTGTATCAGAAATAATCTTTTCTTCTGTGAACTTGACAGAGGACAAGATAGCTGCATAGGCCTTACATTCAACTTCTCATTCAACCAAACAAAAAATAAAAATTAAATTAAATTAAAATTTTTGAATTTTAAATTTTTTGAATTTGGAATACTGCAAACAAGTTAATGATTATGAAGAATGCATTTGAATAAATTTCCATGAACACTAAGTAACCGTCATTTTTACTACCAAGGGAAACATGACATATAATTCAATTGCAAATTTGTCACTGTTTACATTGAAAACACAAGAGATTCATAACATGGCAAACTCTTAGAATTGCAATTTAGTTTCTGACAGAAAAAGAGCCGAGAAACTTTATGTCTCAACTTGTAAGAGAATGTACCTCCATGAATGAAAAAAGTTGCGGGTCAACCCCTAAAGAACAATTCCATGGGTCTGAGATTGGATTTCTCTCACGGTGCATGATTCTGTCAATGGCCATAGGCTGTCCCTTGAAATTGGTAATAAATGTCACACCTCGACCGCAAGCATGTTGGCGCGATGTAAGTTCTAGGACCCATTAAGTACAACACGTGGTTTAGCTCAATCCACTACAAAATTGACTAGTTGATGTTACACTTGACTCTCAAGACCCATTTAAGCCATCTAAGCTCTCTCGGTTGGGGATTTGGGTTCAAGTGTAGCATTGACTAGCCAATTTGACAAAGATTTGAGCTCAACAACCGGTATTCAGTGGGACCCATGACTTACATCGCACTAATGGGCTCATGGGCTTGGGGCCCCACCAACAAAAATCTCTCTCCTCTTATTAATCTCTTATAACTCCCCACTTCCCTTTACTGCACTCTCCACATTCCTGTCTTCATTTTAACTAACAATCTCTCTTCATGGCAGTAGCAACTAAAGAAGCTACAACAACAGAACCACTTCAATTCCAGGTACTCTTTTATTCCTCTGCTCTCTTCTCTGTTTCTCGAAACTATTGATCTCTTTCCAAACAAAAACTCAATCAAAATCTCATTTTTGATGTTTGCATCAGACATGGAATCTGAAGGTCTCGATCCATTGTGAAGGCTGCAAGAGAAAAGTCAAGAAAGTACTCCAAAGCATCGAAGGTAAAAGACATACACAAGACCAAAAATATCCCCAAAAAAAATCTAATTTTTTCTTCTTTTAACAAAACTTCTTATATGCATCAGGAGTGTACATGGTCAACGTAGACTCACAGCAGCACAAGGTGACAGTAACCGGAAACATCAATGCCGAGACCCTCATCAAGAAGCTGATCAAAGAAGGGAAGCAGGCTGAGCTCTGGCCTGAGCCACAGCCGAATCCGGAGCCCAATAACTCCGGTGGCAGCAAGAAGAGCAAGAACAAAAGAAGAATAAGAAGAAGAACGATAACAACGATAATCAGCCCAACCCCATCAATGAACCTTCAAACAACCAAAAAAAGAAAGAAGCCCAACACGAAGAAGAAGATGGCCCAGCGCCAACGAAGGACAATAAGGCAATTAACCCTGGGGGAGGCAATGGAAATAGCAACGGCGGTGGAGGTGAAGCTGCAGTGTCACAAAATCATCAGAGACCTCCAGGATCCTACAATCCACCAATGCACCCCATGCCTCCGCCGGTGGTGAGTTACAAAACTGTGCAGCCAGTGATGGCAGAAACTTACTATATTCCTGCAATGGCGATGGCCAGGGAGGTGGGGAGGTATGATTACTTTAGTGAAGAAAATGCTAACGCTTGCAGTGTTATGTAACAAACAGCAGGTAGATGCTCTATGTTAGTTTGTTATGGTACAATCAGCGGGTAGATGCTCTATGTTAATTTTAAGTTTCTCTGATATCATGAATGAATATTAGGATTCTGTGATATCTTGTATGAATTTATGAATATTTTGGCTTATTTTATGGTGGGTGGTGGCAGTTGTTGTAGTAGGAGTGCTACTTGTTTAAGTGGGGTTTTTGTTGTGATAAATTAGATTATTGTGTAAGAAATTTTGTTGTGTAAGTGGGGTTTTTGTTGTGACAACCAAAACCCTAATCACGGTCCATAATCCCTCTCTAACGTCTAACATATTCTAACTGCTCCCATAATAATTAAAGCTATGTTTTCCAGAAATTGCATTTATATTCAGATTTCATTTACGATAAATTAGATTATTCACTAAACATAAATAATTATGATTAAGAAAGTAATTTATTCATCACCTAACTGCAATAAAGATGATCAGTCCAGGTCACATTAGTTGCATTTCGTCATATTAGTTATTAATAAGTGAATTTTGAAGCTTGTCACTCTTGTCAAATGCTTGTCTCATTGTCATCAAGATTGGTATATGAAGTTTCTGTCATAATTCAAATTTTCAAGGGGTTTGTTATTAGCCAAATTGGAAGACAGATTATTTTGGTCTTGATCAGCTAGAGATCTCTTTCAAACTTCAGGAAAAAAAAAAGAAGGAAAACAGTAAAAATTCTGAGGGATATATTCAAAGATGCACATAGAGACGTATGCATGCTAGACGTTTTCCAAACCAATATGAAATAGAATGAACTAATAAATATATTTGGTACATGATATAGAGATCGGAACTTCAAGAAACGTCTAATGAAAAAGGAGAAAATATGAGTTAGAGGAAAGCAAATAGGATATATCACTTAGTATTCTCATGCAAGTGGTTTTCTTCAAGAAGATCCTCTCAGAACAAATCAAATCAAATAACTTTGAAGTTGATCAACAGTTAAAAGATTGGTATATTTATTAGTTTAGCATAACATCAGAAAGTGACAAAATCTATTGATGAAAAAAAGGTCATATCTAAAGAATCCTTGAGAGACAATGTTGCACCTTTGGGTTCCCTATGTGGACATAGAATTTGATACTTATCACTAGTTCTATGAGGAGTATATTTATCTTCACAATAATTAAGCTACTTTATAAGATTCTTCTTTAGGTGCCCTTGCTTATTTTGTAATTTTAAATTTATTAATTTCTATAGATGAGGCAGAAAAAGTTATTCTTTTTAGCTTTCCTTCTCCGTATCATTATTAACTTGAGTGACAATGTTTACTTTAATTCACGGTGGTGGAATTCACAAGCTATGTGTTTTCTCATGCTAGATTTCTTGACTAAAGGCTCCTACAATGTGATGGTGCTACATCCAATTTCACCAACTTAGAATTAATTAAGCAACAATATTCTCTGAATAATTTTTTAATTGTTTAAAGCAATTAAAAACTGGCATCATCTTGACTATTTTGACTAGGCAGGAGGTAGGCTTTTGAAACTTTTAAGAAGCCACAACATATGAACCCCAGAACTTGCATCATCTTGGGGTGAAGCCTTATACAACATTATTTTGAAAATAATACTAAAGAATGTAACATATTTTTTATCCTTACTTTTTCAATAAATGAACACTGGGACATTGGTAAGAAGATGACCATGATGATGATGTGTACAAATCCTATTAAGTTCACGCAAATCAATGAAACAAACAAATAATGAATATTGATGACCATAACCAGCAAAAACAGCACATGCTAATTTAATAGGAACATGAATACATCACAAATAATATTTCACCAACATTCATGGAATATAAAATATTCTAAAAGATTATAACCTTACGAGGAGCACATATGTCTAAAATAAACATAATGAAGTTTTACGCATGACGTAGATATGAACCACATTGCCTCTGTGATGCAAGGCAACATAATAAAATCAAAATAATTTTCAAAAATTGTGTTAAACTTTTGGAATTTTTATTTTGTGCTTAATTTGTATTATTTTAAGAATTTGGTGGATAGGTGGACAGAACCTAAGGTTAAATCTTGCGGGGGGAAATTAAAGAAAGACCCGATGGAGTTTCTATTAGTATTTTATCAACTGATATTTATTTAATATAGTGAAACATTTAAGCTGTGCCCTATAAATATAAACAAAGTCTAATCACGTAAATCTTACTGTAGTTTCTTTTTGTGATGTTAGTTTTAGTTATACTAGATACTGACACTATGATATTCGTGAAGAGAAAACTTTAGTTCATTGCGTGGTATAAATATCAACAAGTATTAAGTAGTGACATCGGCATTTTGAAGAACCTTTTCTCTTAATAATCCACTAGATGGATATATACCATAATCAGCATGTCTTTTTCTCACAACATATATATATATATATATATATATATATATATATATATATATATATATATATATATATATATATATATATATATATGCACACAAATCTCAAAGTGGGCTTTATATCTTTCACGGATCCCAAGGCAACATCAATGGATAGAAAAGTTGGTGGATGACTATTCCTATCAACTTAAGTTTATAGGAGCCTTGCTCTCTCTCTCTATATATATATATATATATATATATATATATATATATATATATATATATATATATATATATAGGCTTATGAACTTGCAAGGCACCATCTTTAACCATCATCATCTGGATCCGTGAAAGATATAAAATCACACTTTGAGATTTGTGCATCACAAATCTCAAGACAAGATGAGTGGATAAAAAGTTGGTGGATGACTATTCCCTATCAACTTAAGTTTATAGGAGCCTTGCTCTCTCTCTCTATATATATATATATATATATATATATATATATATATATATATATATATATATATATATATATATATATATATATATATATATATATATATATATATATATTGAAAAATGGAAAAACTTGGTACCAAGTTCCTCAAAGGAACTTGGTAGTGATGTGACAACTCTAGCCCACACATGTAACTTTAAAAATAATTCTCTCTCTCTCCTCCCTGAATGTGTGGGCTAGAATTATGCCACATCACTACCAAGAAACTTGGTACCAAGTTTCTCCATATTCCTCATATATATATATATATATATATATATATATATATATATATATATATATATATATATATATATATATATATATATATATATATATATATATATATATATATATATATATATATATATATAAAGTTGAGCAGCTGAGCTCTCCTTGAGAGTAAGTTGTAAAATGTATATCCTTTCTAGCAACTACATCAATTGATCACAAGGGATATGCCCATAAACGGCAAGGTGCTTTTTTTCAGTCTCTGACTCTTCATCCAGTTGCACAAACCCTCTTGCCTTATCTCCTGCCACTAGGCTTCTCTTTCTCAGCATCTTCATACATTTTCTAAGAACGTAGGATATATAAGATGGATAGTAGAGATATGATTTCTTGAGAGATGTCAATTCTCATTTGTTGTGTGCATAATAAGTAGCATCTCCTATCCACAATCAGTACATTTCCCTTTGTCATTCTTCCTTTATATTGTTACAACTTTTCGATATTGAGAGGATAATTCCTATGGCATCCGTCATATATCCCCATGGGGACCCTTGTGACCCTCTATTCTGAATAATAGTCATCATCATAAATTGGAAGTTTCATGATCAACCTATCATATTCCACCCTATTTGTTGTGTATATAACAGGTAGCATCTTATCTATAATCAAGTCAGTTCTCTGTGCATGTTCTTCCTTTTATCATGTGAAAATTTATCCTTAGTATCAATCACATATCCCCATGGGACCAATATGGATCCCTGGGATATAACCTCCGGTCAATAGTTGATGTCTTTCCTGTGAAAGGTGTGATGCTTGATGGTCATGACAATAAAAGAGACTTTTTGTTAATTAGCAAATATGCTTCTTAGTAAAGTAAGTCTTAAGGAAGGCTTATTTTGACGAAGAATACCATTATTCATCAAAAATAGTGCTAGCAAGTGCTACAATGGATGATCCTTGTGTTTCATTACAAAACGTGAGAGCTGTCTGCCTAAAAAGAGAGGACTATTGTTGAGTTATATATGAACACCTCTTAAATATGGATTGTTACTATGCCAAAAGTGTAAACGAAAATCAGTTATGCATTTGTCAATCTGCTGGGTAGCTTATTGCTTTCCCTCCAAACAGATTTCCACTTGGATCACACAAGCCAGATATCGGTATGCAATGTAATAAACTAGCAAAGGAATTTAGCAAAAAATTTGGACGATTGAGTAAATAGAGGTTGAACCCATACCTTTTGTCAGAGGTCCATCATGGATCAAACAGCAGGCACATCTGTTGATCTTTGTTACAGGAAAGTATCCAAAGCATCACAGAGTTATTGGTGATAATGTAGATGAACATATATTATTATTTCATAGCATGAATCCATAACAACATCTAACAAAGATTTGGAACCAAGTAAAAGATCTGACTCTTCTTATCTAGGGTTCTGATAAAATCAGTTAAGAGGATGCAAGCTTTTCTAAGTTAGTCTACAGCACAAGTACTATTTCAAATATTCCCGGCTATAAAACAGTGTGGTCTGTTTTAGTGAAATTATAAATTTGATCAAATTGTGCTAGTTGTATTTATAACTAGCTGTGCAGAAAATGCCCTATAAACCTAGTATCATAGGATTTCGAACATAGAGATCATGAGCCGCAGAATCAGTCTAATTCGGACTATGTACTCAAGGTGTAGCTTAATGTTGTTTCCTCTGGGAAAATATGGTCTAGATCTAACCTATGAAATTCATAAACAAGGAAATATTAGTCCATTTGCATTGTAGACCAGAAGATCATTACAGCAGGGGAGAATAAAACTTTAGCATATTTTCCGAAGATTAGACACAATAATCTCATATTCTCTAGACAACATGAGGGGGGGAAATTTTGGAAGTCAGTATACATAATGATCAAATGGTACGTCACTCCATCCTTTTCAAGGATATTTACTGTTTTGCTAAAACTTTACATACAAATAACATGCCCTTAATGTATTTTCACTCCCACGTTGGTATTATCATTTCTGCTACAGTTAATTTTGGACTATCAATGATCATGATGATAAATAATAAATATCCAGCTTTTCATCAAATTTGTTTTACCTGGAAATGAGGTCTCCATCAGCGTATATGCTGACTTCTCCTCCTTTGTGACCAGGTTCTGACATTTTGAGGGTTCCCAAATGGCCCAAAATGGAGAACCTATCAATTTAGATAATTTCCTAGATAAGAGGTAAATGATAAAATTGAATGTGAGATTCAAGAACAAACTGAGTGAAGACGGAAGATAACATCACAATAAGCGAGTGAGAGAACTATATGCTGTACAACTTACATGCTCTTGCACCGGATGTATTCATACAATATGAAGAATGATCTTGGGAATTTATCTAATCAGAGTACTAGAAAATCAACTAAATGGTGGTTAATCAATGTGCAGAGAAGCTAACTTTTAGTCAGCACTATTAACTGTTACTGGTCTATGATATTTATTTTTCCTGCCTGTTGAACATATAAGAGCACACTTTGCAAAAGTTTATAGTAAAAAATCATAGAAACTTTTCACAGAGGAAGAAACAAGCAAATCTGTTAGATTTGTGTCAAATTTGGAATGGATCGTTGAAGACCTCTCAAATAAAATTCTTCCATCTATCAAACAATTATGCAAATTAGTGGCATCAACAATGCTCTCACCTCAAGCTAATACAGAGTTCATAAATTCCAACAATATCATAGCATTTCACTATTTTAGAGA
The DNA here is from genome assembly GCA_012295165.1 of Asparagus setaceus. Taxonomy (NCBI): domain Eukaryota; kingdom Viridiplantae; phylum Streptophyta; class Magnoliopsida; order Asparagales; family Asparagaceae; genus Asparagus; species Asparagus setaceus. Next base: position 7,771,113 of record CM022704.1, on the reverse strand, counting down.
ACACACCTGCAGAGAATTGATTAGTGTTTCGATGTTTGTCGTCACATGCTTGTTTATTTTCTTTAGCAACCAAATGTAACATGTACGAATACGGAGTTAAATTTTCATATTATCTGATTTTGCAGCTTTGACTGTGCATTAGAATTGCATATTTCATAAGATATTCTACAGGAAATCCATCATCTTTCCCCTTCTAAATTCTTTCTCAGTCTGGCAGTATTTTTGGATGAATTCTCCTCAGTAGCACAAACTTAAAATTCATCGACAAACGGCGGTAAATTTTGGTTAATGCCCTCTTGTTTTAATATGAAAAGGGTTCAGATTTCTAGTGACAATGTAGTTCAAAGATTAGAATTAACCATTCATAATTTAAACGCACAGTCAATGTTTTAGACAGCCTCCGCCTAGCCCACCTAGGCGTACGCCTAGGCCTAGGCAGTACCTGGCCGCCTACCTAGCGCCTAGGTGGTACCTAGGCTACCCACCTAGTTTTTGGAAGCGCCTAGGCGGTTGGCCTACATGGACTACACCTTTTAGGCATTGATCGTGATTTCTTTCAATGTAGCTTCCACATCCTCCAACCTCCTCCAACTATGAACACCTTCTCGTGACGTTCAGCAAAACCTCCTCCAGTACCACTTAAGAAATCTACCTAAGTGTCACTCCAGCGCCTAAGCTTTCCATAACATTGCCATTGACTATCAGAAATTATAATTAAAAATTAAAAAATTGGGAAACGCCTAGGCTTCCGCCTAGGCGTCTAGGCTCTAGGCATCAGGTCCAACGCCTAGGCCGCCCAACGTTTTTTGTAACCTTGCACACAGTTCAAACAATTAACTATAAATCCAAAAAAAAAAAATCTCACCATTTCATCCTTCAACTGGCATCGTCAACAGAGAACTTGAAATGGGAGCTAAATTTCGATATCCTATGAATTAAGAATTAGGGTTTTATTAGAGGGGGGTTTTCCTAGAGAGAGAGAGAGCTGAACCTGATGAAGAGAGAGAAGAAGCTGGAGATGGGATGCAGCTCCCACATGACGCAGAATTAGGCCGGCTTGTGGGGCCCCGTGCCGTCGCCATTGCTGCTGAGGGCAGAGCGATTTTCTGCGGGAGTTTTCCGCTGGGTCGCAAGTTGTAATTTGGAAAAAAAAATGGGTTAATTGCATATTAGCCCCTCGCCAAATAGTCCCTCAAATCTCATTATTTGCTTATTAGTCCCTTAAATCGTCACTTTTCTTGCCATATGGTCCTTTTGTTAGAAAAGCTGTTAACTTCTCTAACTCTAGTTGAGTTAGTGTTTAACCCAACAACTCAAGTTACCTTATTGCCCCTAGGGTATACATTTCCCTCCCAAGTTTTGAGTTTAGAGGGAAGCTAGCTATGTGATTAATGACCTCAATTTTGGGTTTGAGGGTAGTGTGAGACCATTGGAGAAGAAAGAAGATGGGTTTGAGTTAGTATATGTTGGGGTATAATGGGTATTCTATCTAATTCCGTCACATTTAACGGTCATTAATAACACCATCTAACATGAGGGACGGATTGACAAGAAAACTGAAGATTTAAGGGACTAAAAGGCAAATAATGAGATTTGAGGGACGCTTTAGCAACTAAAGATGATGTAAGGGACCAATATGCAATTAACCCAAAAAAATTTGTGGGGAAAAAAGAGGGATTATTTGTTTCGTATAGCCCATTACTATTTCATTATATTGCAAATCTGAGATCTGGTCTTTTCTTTCATTTTGGAGTTTTCACTAAAAACCCCCCACTAGTTCGGAAAAAAGTATGATGATGAATATGATCAAGTCTCAAATAACAGTTGCCATCATGGGAGAAAAAAAATTTCCCAAACCATACGCAGGTGAAGGAGAATTGTGAAACATGCCCTCTCACAAGTTTTTAATTTGCGAACAGTACATGATATCAATGCAAAATTTTAAAATATTGATAAACCATATATAGATCAGTGCAATCATCAACTTTTAAATTGATTTTGTATTTTTTCTTCCCCGTATGATTTTCTATAGAGTTGATGTAGGACGCATAATGATCAAATTCATGGCAAAGTGGGACCTTCACGAGTCAAATGCGGATACAGATGAATTATTGACTGACCGCAGAGAAACGATCATATCTCCCAATGCGGTAGGCGGATTCTAACATATTATATATGAAAATCGCCTATCTCGACGAGACGGAGTCAATTAGCTTGGCAGAATCCCACAATCCCATCAATAACACCCGTTTTTGGCAGGATTTTAGAAATAATCAGCCTTTCGTTTATTTTTAGTAATAAAGTTAGAGTCAATTTAGATTTGAAAATAAATTCAATGTTAGAGTCAAATTAGATTAGGAAACAAATTCAATTTTGGCTCATGATTTGTTTCCTCTTTTATAGGGTGTCTTTTTAGGATAGAATTTGATACTTTCTATTTTTTTGTAATTCTAGTCTTACTAGGAGTGTTGTTTGTTATTCTATTTAAGAAGAGGCATGTAACACCAAAGAATTAGATCACTTTTATCAATAAATTTCTCTTATTATATTTTCTTCGTGGATTCGGAGATTGTTCTTTGTGGATTCAAAGAGCACCCATTGGTGGATTCCGAGGTTTATCATTTCCGTGCTGCATTAAGAGTCCTCCATTCTTTTTTATCTTTGATCCGTAAAAATCTTATGTAATTTGAAAAGTAGCCACAACTTCATTCGTCTTATCATTATGATTCAATTTGGATTGAAAATGTCAATTTCCATTTTGCAACTATATTAAGAGGATCCAAATCCAGAATGAATTTATACCCCTTTCAGAATTAGAACTATGAATATAATTCTTAACGTCCAATATATTATATATGTACTTCCTCGGTAGAGATTGCAACATGTATTTTATGAGCTAGTGATCAAGAGGAGAAGCTTCTTTTTGAATGTTCCAACCAGCATTACTACAAGAAACATGGCATCTTGGATTAACATCTAACTAGTATTCAACCCGTGCAAAGCACGGAAAATTTAATTCTTGTAGGCTGCTTCTGATAACATTTTTGAATTAATTGTGGGAGAGTGCACGAGAGATTCTTGTTTTATGTTATCAGAAGATTTATCAGAACAGTATGCTTTTTGAGGTTTTGCTTTTATATGAAAAGTAGTTGATATTGGTTTTAACTTTTAAGGAATACTTTAGTACGTACAATTGCAATATTCACTAGACCACATGCAAGAATGTGATGTTCAACTTCAGAGATGCACAAGTTTTATTCCACAAAGTTGGGTTACAAGTATAATCTTCAAATGTTCAAATTTTCAACATCAATTGATGTAGTCTTCACTATATAGTGAAGTTGCTTATAGATAATCCAATGGGCTTGGAATTATATATGATACCAAATTCCAAAGAGCGGTACAACTATCTTCCCCTATAGGACAAGGAGTCTAATGAATCATGTTAACTTAAATAAATCTACAAAAATTTATAATATTGGTGAATTTTTATGTATTTTAGATCACCATTGAATTTGATCTGATCTCCGTTAATGACTTTTGACTCTCTGATACACATATTTTCAATGGACCACGACTCGAGTCTTACATGTAATGGTGCAGTTAGTGTACAAATGTCTTAATCTCTAACCAACCTACACATTAATGGATTATACACATATCAACACTGAGAATAAATTTCACATAATTAAAATGATTTTTAGAGATTTTGCATGAAATACGATACGTAAACAATTGTTAGTGAAAGTTATTCTTTTTATGGGCAGTTTTTCTATTTCTTTTTTCCCCCCCTCCTTTTCTGGACAGTTTTTCCGTGTCTAGTTATGTGAGTAACATTGCTTCATTCTCCAACCTTAGCGTTGGGCTAATTTAGTCTTTCTTGTTAGTGGTTTTCTGTTGTTTTCAAAGTTTGTGATGGTTTTCTCTAGTAAACATAGCTCACCATAATTTCTTGCAAAATCTCTAACAGTTCATATTGTTTTTTTTTTTAAAACTTATAGGCGATTGGCTCAATAAAAAAATGTTCCTAAATTCTTATTTTATTCAATTATTCTATTATGTGGCATATAGATAATCAATGAGACCTAAAAAATCTTTTGATGCTGGCCATCACTCTCTCATGGGGCCAATCCCCCACTCAAGCTTTGCCAAATGCAGTGAAAAGGTGGCAAAGGAACAAGAATCTCGGGCCCACGGGTCCAACTTTTCCAACCCGACCCAATGTCTGACAGCAACATTTACCCCTTATCCGCATTATCTCTGCAGTGTGTGACATGATACCACCTCAGCTAATGCACTATGGGGGGAAAACAAAACACTATAGAGGGTCATCTATAGAAAAAATCTACGGGAAAATAAAAAATCATTTACAACATCGTGTGGTTAAACTCATGTTCTCAGAATGCTCTTCAATTTGAACACAGTAGTAAAGGAGCTTTTGTTAAAACGGTCTGCTTTTGCTAAATAATTAGCAAAACCGTCGTTTTGCTAATTATTTAGCAAAACCGACCTCTTTTTGGCATGAGGTCGGTTTCGCTAAAAACAGATTTTGAAACATACGGACTACTAGTCCGTATGTTTAGTAACCACTAATTGCCCTTCTTCTTCTTCTTTCCTTTTGAAAGCAGTTTAGAAAACCCACTAGTCCTGTGGGTTTTAGCGGCTAATTACTGGCCACTAATCATACGGGACTAATAGTCTCGTATGTTTTAAAAGCTCTATCTTGCAAAACCGACCTTCTCTTTTGGCCAAAAGAGGTCGATTTTGCTAAATAATTAGCAAAACGGTCTGCTTTTGCTAATTATTTAGCAAAACCGACCTCTTTTTGGCATGAGGTCGGTTTCGCTAAAAACAGATTTTGAAACATACGGGACTACTAGTCCCGTATGTTTAGTGGCCACTAATTGCCCTTCTTCTTCTTCTTTCCTTTTGAAAACAGTTTAGAAAACCCACTAGTCCTGTGGGTTTTAGCGGCTAATTACTGGCCACTAATCATACGGGACTAATAGTCTCGTATGTTTTAAAAGCTCTATCTTGCAAAACCGACCTTCTCTTTTTGGCCAAAAAGAGGTCGATTTTGCTAAATAATTAGCAAAACGGTCTGTTTTGTTAATTATTTAGCAAAAATGAGCTGTTTTAACAGAAACTCCCAGTAGTAAATCATCTATTTTTCATATATTTCGCTTTCGCAATAATATTTTAGTGTTGCAACAATATCCAGTAAAATATTTATATTAAAATTTGGATTTAGTTTTAAAAACAGGTCTCCGACTATATCTGTTCAAATATTCTTAAAGTTAATGATTGTACTTATTTATATACTGTTTATGCTAGTTCAATACTTTATTTATACTGATATTCTACTAAACTATTTGGACTAGTTTAGTATACTGTTTGCGTTGATTTTGCATACTGTATACATTGATTTAAAATTGACAATCACATCAAGCATGACCTTTTTCCTATACTCCCATATATAATTTGCTATAGAGGACCATCTATAGGATATTTTTCCACGAGCTCTTGCTCCAGCTTCCCTATAAATAGAACCCCATATCTTCAATAAACCTTCACTTGGCTGGTATTTGGAGCTCCATTAAGAACCGGGTTTCGGAGTTATGAAGCCGTTATCGCCTCCGCATGTACAAGGGGAAGGATCATGGGGGCATGAGATGAAGAGAGCCGTTGGAGATAGGCTGAGAAAGGCTTACGATGTAGCTTTGATTAGGAGTTTGGATGATCAGAAGATAACGGGTGAGATGATGAGGGTTAGTGGGTCTGGGTCTGAGGATCCGATAAGGAGAGTGATGTTCTTGGGTCCTTGGAGCCACACATGAGCGTCGTTAACGAGAATACATATCTTATCAGAATATTTCTATACGAGTGGGATATTCTAAACCAGAAAGGGGATAATCAATTTTATCAAATTGTATTAATCCCTCTCATGAACGGCTCAGATGATCCTGCTTATAGTGGTACTTTGCTGAATTTGTACTCCCTTGATGGAATAATTGTGTATGCTTTGTATCAAAAGGAAAAGGAAATGGGATTTAATGATTTCTTTTGTATGTTTGGATGATGTTTGCGAATAATTTGAACTTACAAATAATAAATATTTGAAAAATGCTTTAAATGAACTTTGTACATTGTTTTTGTTTATTATCTCTGGATTTAGACGAAGTTGAAACCCGTGGTAATTTATGCTCTTTTGAGAGTAATAACAGATTAAAAACTAAACGATTGTATTTTTTCCATTTATATATTCTATTTTTAAAATCATTGTTTATTTATTTTTGGATTGAGGATCCATTGCAGTAAGTTAAAGAGAGTGTAAAATCATAAGCAATATTGAAAAGTATTTGTTTGATTTAGTAGCCAAAATTCAGCATGCTAATCATATTGAATATAGATCTTTCTTTTCCAAGTTAAATTTATTATGAAGGAGAAAAAAAGGGTTAAGCCATGATTGCAAACCGATATTTGTTTGATTTATTATGAAGGAGAAAAGTATTTGTTTGATTTATTATGAAGGATCTAATTGTTTGCGCATCTCACCCATATTTGATGCATCTTCATGCTAAACTAGCCGGTCAATTGCATTCAAGCGACTGCCGGCGCTGTAATTTGGACAGCCCTCTTCCGGGCTGAATCCATGATGCTGAGTAGGTGGCATGCTTGCATAACATCTGAATTCCTTCGTGAATTGGCATAAAAGTCCCACTACTATAATCAGTAACCTATTTTGAACTTGAAGATCCTAGTGATGCCCTCCAAATATGTTGGCATGGAAGCCACATGCCTGCAGCAAATTCCTTGCTGAAGTTGTTTTTTATATACCAAAGCTTTTTTTAACCATATCAGTTTTCTAGAAATAAGAAAATAAAATTAACAGGAATCAATTGTTTGAGGAAAGGATTAGGTTAGAATTGTCCTTTTAGTTTATATTTAACAGAATTTTTAACTGAAAGTTAAAAAAAAAGGACCGATTTAATATCTAATAAGGAGTACGAGGACTAAGTTGAGAAAAAATAAAGTAGGAGAACCAATTTGAAAATGAAGCTTCAGTACATGAACCAAATTGGTCTTTTAACCTTCCCAAAATGTTGCTCTGAAACATTTAGCTAGGTTGGGACTGATACTTCCCAAAATGTTGCTCTAATACATAGACATTCTTCCTTCCCTAAACGTTGCCCTAATACATAGAGATTCTTCCTTGAATCCATGGATGAAAGAAAGTAAATTGTTAAATTTTCACTTTTGCAACATATAAACAACTACGCAAAATAAACGTATGTAATGAAATTTGAAAATAAAAATTTCAGGAGGGCTCATCCAAAAAATTTTGGACCGGGGTATGTTCCAAATATAAAAATATCGGTGGGCTTAAAGATAAAAAAACAAACCAATTCATCCACTCTCTAGTCTCTACCCTTCACTCCTTGCTCAGATCTCTTTCTTCTTCTCGCATCCAATCCAAAAAGGAAAAAAAAAGGACAAAAATGGCGAAAATAATCGATGGCAAAGCAATCGCCCAAGACATCAGAAACGAAATCGCCAAAGAAGTCCAAACCCTATTCCAGACCTACAACAAGGTACAATTTCATTAAAAAAATAACTATTTTCGTCGATTTCGTTAATAAAGTTGGGATTTTTATCAGGTCCCAGGGCTCGCTGTGGTGATAGTGGGGACTCGAAAGGACTCGCAGAGCTATGTGGGCATGAAGAGGAAAGCATGTGCTGAAGTGGGCATCAGGTCTTTTGATCTCGATTTGCCCGAAGATATCTCGGAGGCTGAGGTTATTGCCAAGGTCCATGAGTTGAATGCTGATCCTGATGTTCATGGTTAGTTTCTTTTTCTTATAATTTTTCGATATTGTTTTTGGAAGGATATAATGAGAGAGCATCGACTGAGATGATTTGATGATTTGGTCATGTACGACGAGGACCACTAAATGTTAAGGTGTAAAGGGCTAGAATTACACCTCAAAGAATGTGTTGGAAGCAATTAAAAACTATGTGATAATAATTAATTTAATTGCGGAGATGACCCATAACAGAACAGAATGGATAAACAGAATTCATGTAGGCGATCCTGAAAATTAGGATTTGTTGGTGGTGGTGGTGTGTCTTGGGGGTTTTGATGTGATTTTGAGTCGAATTTGTTTCTCCGAAGGAGTTGGAGTTAAGTGGTGGATACAAGGTGGTATTTTGATAAAAGAGCTTGCAGACATTTAAATTTTATTGGGATTTTCAATTTTTGTATTTGGAGCGAGATATAGTTTGCAATCGTGGCATGTATATAGTGAGATATTGGAGGCTAGTATCATGGTGGAAGGTCACCAAAAAAGGTTTCTTCTTCATGATGGACTTGTTGGATAAATAACAACCAAATCAAATATCAATATATAACTAAAATAATTAATTAATAATTAATTAAAAGTTAGTTAGCTTTCGCACATTCTCAGGAACGTGAGAAATTCTTAAGGCTAAACAATCTCCTTACGTTTCTTCATAACGGGTCCTTTTTTTCCTTATAAAAAGAGACCCTATGAGGAGATAAAAACATACACAGAAAGAAAAAAACTCTTCCTTTCTCTTCTTCTTTTTTCGCCCTCAAATATTTGCTACAGTTTTCTAGCTGCTTACTCAAGGATCTTCATCCCCAACGTGGTCGTGCACGCTAGGGTTCCGGTAGAGAAGGGATCGTACCGCTAAGAAGTATTTCGCCTTGGCTGATCGCACGAGATCGGCAGATATCTCTTCAGGGCAGTGGTTCGCTACGCTTTTCCCGAGACCGGTAAATTTGTTCCTTTGATTTTCTTCAACAAATAACAATAATTGTGGATTCTAGTCCATCAATCTAAAGAGATATCTATATAAGTTACTGTTCATTCAATTTTGCTGTTCATTCGTATGAGTTACTGTTTATTCGAATTTGTTGTTCATTCGTATCAGTACTGTTCATTCGATTTTACTGTTCATTCGAATTTACTGTGCATATCTGATCTGATTTTTCCATATAAATTACTGTTTATTCGAATTTACTGTGCATATCAGCACATAATTTACATATAAAGTTTAATCAACAGCGAACAAGATATCACTATGCATATCTGATCCGATTTTTTTTTTCGAGTTGCTTTCCTTTCCGTTATTAAATTATTGCTTGTGAATATATATATACGTATAAAAGAACAAGATCAGATTATCTTATTACAGTTTGGATTAAACCTTAAAGAATTGTAGTTAGTTTATCTTATTATAATTCGAATTTCTCTACTCCAGTATTGACAACAGTAGTCAGTCATTCTCTGTTTAGATTCTTCGGTTTAATTGTTCAGACTAAGTCTATTAATTTAATTACATAAATAGAATCTGAGTATTATTAATTCATTATCTTGTTTTGATACTTTGCTACTCTTACATTCTGTCTACAAGCGCTTTAGATACTTAATATTTGCTTATTGCTTTCGTTACCATCTCTAAATAAAAATGGCGAAGGCTATAAAGTTTGTTAGCAGCTTTAGAATTGGCATTAACATTATTATCATTCGCTATAGATTATTTATTTTCCATTGGACCTTAGTTTTTTATCTTATAAAAATGTCCCCTAAGAATGAAATTTTAAGTGTTAAACCAGAAAAATTTAAAGGGTTAAATTTTAAAACATGGAAAAACTAAATGAGATTCTGGCTAACTACTCTAGGTCTATACTCAGCTATAGAAGGATATACATCTCAGGGTACAACTGCATCTAGTTCCCCTGTTACACCTTCACCCTAGACTCCTGCATCACAACCTGCAACTTCTGTATCAAAACCTGCAACCCCTGCATCTAAATCAACAACTCCTAGAGTTCTAAACCAGTAACACCTAAAGATATTGACTATTATTGCTACCATAGGATCTTGAGTGCTCTTGATAATAAACTTTATGATATATATTGTGAAATAAAGGGCGCCAAGGCACTATGGGATGCTCTAGAATCTGAATATGTTCTTGATGATGCAGGAATTGAAAGGTTTAGCTCCTCAAATTTTAATAGATTTGTGATGGTAGATAACAAGTCTATAAATGAACAACTTCATGAGTTTCAGGATTTCATTAGATATATTCAAGCTAAGGGTACAATATTCTCTGAAGATGATAAAGTGGCTTGCCTTATTAATAAACTCCCTCCTAGTTGGTCTGATTTTGGTAGAGAGCTTAGACACAAACAAGGAGACCTTACCTTAATACAGACTATTCAATCAATAAGAATTGAGGATGAATATAGAAACAGAAATAAACCAAAAATTGAGAATAAAGCCAAAGTAAATCTAACTGAAAATAAGCCTAAGAAAAACTAATATCACTTCAAGCCAAATCATAATAAAAATTTCAAGAGGCATAACAAGAATAATTATAGAAATCAAAATAATAATAATAGAAATCCAAACCAGCAAGGTCAAAATCCTAGGGTTTTCAATGGAAAGAATTTCTGCCTCATCTGTGGTCGAGAGAACCACCAAATTGAATCATGCTTCTACCGCAAGACTGGACCCAAAAGGCCATATAAAAAGAATGGTGGACCAAAGCCACAAGCTAATATGATTGAGGCAGAAACTTCTGATCCCTCCTTTAGGTCTGCTTCTACACCTATATGCAATTTTACCTCTTATTCTAATTGGTGGTTAGACTCTAGAGCAAATGTGCATGTGTGTTTTGATCGCTCCTGGTTTATTAACTTTTAGGAATCAAGTGGAGGAGGTGTGACTTTAGGAGATAATAGATCGGCACAAATAAAAGTGAAAGGATAAGTTGATCTTAAGATGACATCTGGAAAGATCCTTACCCTTCATGATGTTCTGTTCGTGCCGACCATTAGGAGAAATCTTGTTAGTGGATCTTTGCTGGTTAGGTTAGGCTTTAAATTTCTTTAGAATCAAATAAAGTTGTAATCACCAAAAATAATGTTTTCATTGGAAAAGATTTTGTAAAAGGTGGTTTGTTTAAGTTGAATGTTATTCCTCAATTATCTTATACGAATGAGTAGTAACTTATAAGAATGAACAGTAACACATACCAATAAGGTACAAGTTTGAATGAACAGTAACTTATATAAATGAACAGTTGCTTATATAGATATCTCTTTAGATTGATGGACTAGAATCCACAATTATTGTTATTTGTTGAAGAAAATCAAAGGAACAAATTTACCAGCCTCGGGGAAAGTGTGACGAACCACTACCCTAAAGAGATATCTGCCGATCTCGTGCGATCAACCAAGACGAAATACTCCTTAGTGGTACGATCCCTTCTCTACCGGAACCCTAGCTGCACGACACATTGGGGATGAAGATCCTTGAGTAAGCAGCCAGAAAACTGTAGCAAATATTTGAGGGAGGAAGAAGAAGAAGAGAAAGGAAGAGTTTTTTTTTTCTTTCTGTGTATTTTTTTTATCTCCTCATAGGGTCTCTTTTTATAAGGGAGAAAAGGACTCGTTATGTAGAAACGGAAGGAGATTTTTTAGCCTTAAGAATTTCTCACGTTCCTGAGAACGTGAGAAAGCTAACTAACTTTTAATTAATAATTAATTAATTATTTTAGTTATATCTTGATATTTGATTTGGTTGTTATTTATCCAACAATGCACAGAGTTTTGTGTAGTCATAGTGAATTCGGTTGCGGATCAAAGATGTGGTTTTTATAAATGTAGGTTAAAGACTCCATGACACGTTAATCTTTAGCTTGCATGGAGGGTTATGGGTAAAACATTGAATTTTGATTCTGATATCTTAATCATGATTAGTTATTTCATATTTGAAGAAGTTTGGTATTTCTGGTATTAATGATAAGTTCTTTGAGAATGAGTATATCAGTATACTTTTTTGATTTGAGAATTGGGTTTTAGTTATCAATTGGAGATGATTTTCCAAATGGGCAGCAGTCATTATGTGTACTTCCTTCTCGTTTTTTTCGCTATTTCTGTAAATAAAAAAATTACTTTAGTTTTGTTCAGATGAGTCTGAAAATTGCTCAATGAATTGTGCACAGACAATCACATGTGGAAGGCTGATGTTGCTGCCAAATTTTGTGGCGTAGATGTTGATCTTGATTCTCATGGTTGTTGTTCTTTGAAAAAGTTTGGTCCTTTGTGATGGCAGATAATGTAGGAGAGGCTAGCTCGATGTTAAAAATAGGGGTCAAGTTTTAGCTGAGAGACTGAGAGTAGTACTTTCATGACTGGGTTAGATTTTTAACTTTTATATGTTGGTCAGCTGTGTTGAATTGGATTTATGTTGTAGATGAAGACTTATGATACTAACAGATAATTATACTCTTGATCTAGATCTATTAGTGTAATATTAGCGTATTTGGGACAGGGATGGTGGGTCCGATTAATTGTTCTGGATTAGAAGTGAACTGGATCTTAACATCATTATGGCTTGTCCTTTTTCGTTGCAATTTGAGCTTGATTCTGATTAGACCACTAAAATGCATCAAAATATTATTCAGTTTGATTTTCTGAATGATCTGAGTTTGGTTTGGTACCTTCAAATATTAGTGTCAGTGCATTGTCCATCTATAATTTGTTTTTCTTGTTGAACTTGCCATTGAAGAAGATTTTAACTGGTTTATACTAATCTACTCCTCTATACTACTAGGAGGATCCAAAGATTCACTGTTCATACTACAGTAACATGAACAGTGAATCGTTTTATCTCCTTTCAAGTGCAGAAAAAGTGAATTTATTGTTCATGATACAGTATTTACTGTACCAAGAACAGTAAATTCAAAAATGAGGCCGTGCTTTGCACGGGGTGCACACTAGTACATGGAAGGATGGAGGGAAGAACAAAATATAATAAGATGACTGAATAAGCTCTTGATTTGGAACTTTGCAATTTTTTTAGTTTAATTATGCTTGTGTAACTTGGAGATTGTACCTAGTGAAGATGCTTCCCTGTAATTTCTGACAGTAATTGGAATTTATGTGCTCTTCTTTTTTCTTTTGTTTGCGGACCTTTATTTTAAACTCTATTTATTCAGGCATATTGGTTCAACTTCCATTGCCGAAACATATAAATGAAGAGAAAGTCTTGAGTGAAATCAGTATAGAGAAAGATGTTGATGGATTTCATCCTCTGAACATTGGCAAGCTTGCAATGAAAGGAAGAGAACCATTATTTTTGCCCTGCACTCCAAAGGTATTTTTTATCTTCATAAACCCTAAAAATAGGTCTTCATTATCTCGGAGATATGTTGCATTAATTCATACTTTATTTATCTGAAATGCTATATTCTTTGCAGGGTTGCCTTGAACTTCTATCAAGAAGCGGAATAAGTGTAAAAGGCAAAAAGGCTGTTGTAGTTGGCCGCAGCAATATAGTTGGTTTACCAGTGTCACTGCTTCTCCTGAAAGCTGATGCAACTGTGACTATTGTTCACTCACATACTCGTGATTCTGAAAAAATTATTCGTGAGGCTGACATTATTATAGCTGCAGCTGGGCAAGCGAATATGGTAACTTGTTAATAGCTTCTCAATGCCTTCTTTATGCATGTTGAGTTTTTTCGTATGTTAAATACTAGCTAACGCCCCAATGAACATGCATCTGAGTTACGGAATACAACTCAGTTGCATAATTTCTTGTTATTTGAAATTCATAAAGAAAAATGCTAATCGTGAAAATGACATTGTTATGCAATGATTTTTGCATAATTTGTGCTTGGTTGTTTGTAGTTAGAGCAGCAGTATACTTACCAACTAGATGTTACGCCAACTATAAGAGTTGGAGATACAATCCAATGTTTTGCATATACTTCTCCAACTGTATGAGGGTGGTGTTAGAAATATATCCAACACGTAGTTGCGCAACTGCCCTCATTTTGGCTGCAGCTTCAACTACATGATTTAGAGCCTAAATTTTAGTTATAACTACAAAATATAGTTTCAAAAACACCAATCAAACAAGCGGTTTTATTTGCATTATAATTTGAATAGCATGTGACTCCAACTATAATTAACCGGTTACACCCATAATGGTGTCGGAAAACTAATCAAACAAGAAATCCCTGCCATAACTTCTCAGTATTAGAGCTATCAAATAGAGTCAACAATTCTAGGGTTAAATTAGATACACCCCCTGTATTATAGGAGGCTAGTCACTTTACCCCTAACTTTTTTATTAGTTTGCTAAAAATATGATGTCCAAACGGAGTTATCTCTCTATTTTCTGTTTGTACTATAAGAGCACAAGGGGTCTCTCTGCAACACATTGAAATATCAGGGGATTTAGTGGAGACAACTATTATTGATTTAAGCGGAGGACGGTTCAATTTTCCCCTTAAAAAAAACTTTTTGTGGTTGTTCTCATCTATTATTGTTGCGTCCAGATCAAGGGAGAGTGGATTAAGCCTGGAGCTGCAGTTATCGACGTTGGGACAAACGCTGTCGATGATGCAAGCAGAAAGTCTGGTTACAGGCTTGTCGGGGATGTAGACTTCCAGGAGGCGAGCAAAGTGGCTGGATGGTTGACTCCAGTTCCAGGTGGTGTTGGCCCCATGACTGTTGCAATGCTGCTCAAGAACACCTTGGATGGTGCCAAGAGGAAGATAGTGCAATGAGGAGCAAACTGAAAAATATTGGTCGAGCTCAGTTTGTTAATGTTGTACATTTGAAATGTTTCGGTGGAGGATGACAAATTTGAATTTCTGTATGTTGGTCATGTTCTCTTGAGAAGTTTTGGTGATTCTTAATAAGGCCCCTCGTTTCTATTTATCGTTGATTCTTGTCGAGCCTTAGTGTCGTACCCTGGTAAAGGATTCAGCTGGTAGTCTATGGTCATGAACTGAAATGTTTGATTATAGAAAGTTGGTTATGTAGGAAAATGGGTACGAGTTAGTGGCTCCTTCTGTTAGTCACATTAGTCATGTGACGAAGTTCACCTTGCAAGTCACATGCCACCTCATAATGATCAAACTCTTATTATATTAGATGAAACCTTAAATATATACAGAGAGGAAGGTTATCATAACCTTGAGTGAAATAATAGCTTTCATAAACTGGAAACACTGTTACCCACGATTTCTGAGAAAATTTTTCTTACCCACAACTTGAACTTGCAAAAATCAAAAGGAACCTCATACATTCCCTTCAAAGTAACAAAAATATCAGTCATCCACCAAACAAACACCAAAATTACAATGCTAAACTCTAAAGCACAACCAAAACAAGATTATCCTCCTACCAGAATTAAGCACTGGTAATTACATTACCACCAGCAGCAGCAAACTCATGGCCAGTTGCATCTTGAACATGGATAGCTTCAAATGTTCCCTTGCGCTTTTCTCAGTTCTTGATTATACCAACTCGCCCTGTGTTTCTACCGCCTGTGACCGTCACGACATTGCCGACATTGAATTTGATTGAAGTCGATGGTTTTGTCAAGCTTAATAGAGTCAATATACAACTGCACTAGCCCAAAATTCAGAAGAAATAAAAAGATTAATTCTAAAATAGACCCCATGTATCATTGTTGTTTCGAACTATTACCCTCTGATTTCATTGTTGCATATAGAACCCATGGCTTAATTTTTTTTTTGACTATTTTATCCGCAGAAAAACTCACTAATTTCACCAAAATTTCACCAAGGGTAAAAGAGTCAAGAAATTCAACCTAGGCAGTCTACCCGCAACAATGAAACTATAAGGCTAGTAAGTTCAAAACAACGATATTACTAGGGGTCTATTTGCAATTAACCTGAAAGAAAATTCATCTCATCCCCATCATGATCCTCTCAAATTTTCTGAAGGAACAGAAACAATTACAGTCATTCAACATACAACCAAAAAATTATATTAAGCAAGTTCAGCTACCAACAAAACCAAAACATAGTAATAATAATCATAAAATAAAAAACCACTTTCCAACAGTAAACACATTCCCGAGCCTAGCTGCAAACTCATGACCAGCTGCATCTTGAACGTGGACGGCCTCAAAGGTTCCCTCGCGCGTCTCTCGGTTCTTGATTATGCCGACTCGTCCATGACAACGTTACCAACGTCGAACATGATGAAGTCGATGACTTTTCCGGTTTCGAGGTCGAGCTTGATGGTGTGCGTTTGCTCTGATGAGAGGGTCGGGGTATCGGGTTGTACGACTTGAACTGCAGGGGTTGAAGAAGAGTTCATAAAATCATGAAAAAGAACGGAACTTTTGAAAAGGTGGGTATTTTGACAGAAAACATACTTTTGAATTGGTAAAATATCGAAGAATATTGATGCAGTTGAGATGCAGGAAAGACTAGTTTCGGGTAAATTCCAAAAAATAATTTAATAGAAAACCATTATGAACTTTCCAAATTGTATTAAACCACCCTAAAGGGCCTAATTTAATGGAAAATTTCATTAAAACCATTAGAATAAAAAGTCTAAACTGTGTTTTTTACTTTTTACCTACGATTATCCGAAGGTAATGTAGAGTAATAGAAGTTTTATAGTAGATAGGGGTAGCATTGTCCAAAAGGTGTCACATGTGGAACAAGTCACAACTTAACGTAATAGTCTTGAGTCGTGGTAATTAAGAGAGACAAGTTCAAGGGGATTTTCTACAACTCATAAATTTTAGGGGTTTTGAGTAAAACCCAATAATGTAGTGGGTTTTGTGAAAAACTTTAATTTTCATTAATCTGCCATGGAGAAAAAAAATATAAAACAGATACTTGGTACATCTTTAGAATTACGAGAACAATATTGTTTGTCATTACAATTTGAGAGGAGTGTAATAATTCTGAGAAACTTCACAAATAATAGGGAAAGAATCTCTACGGACAGATTCTAAAGCTTATGTACATATGTAAACACCTTTGCCTCTTAATCCCGAGGTGCCGTTTGGTAAAGGGTTAAGTGAGGGGTTAAGAAGACTTAAACTCTTCTTAACCCGCCAAACACAAAAATCTACACAAGGATTAAAGTGAGTTAACCTCTATAATTTGCCAAGCGTAAAAAATATAGAAGGGTTAAGCTAACCCTCTAGAGGATTAAAATGAGTTAACCCCTCAAAATGAGGGGTTTACTAATACTTCTATTTAGAAGGATTATGAGTTAACCCCTCTAGTTATAAAGAAAATAGTCAAAATTCTTGTTATTCCCAAACGCTAAAAATGATCACAATGGCTAAAATAAAATTTATATAACTGGTTAATAATTTAGTCCTTCGGGTTATTATCGGATGGCAAATTTCACTCAAACCCATTTGCCCACCCATACCCACCCACTAAATAACCCATCCAAACCCACCGATTTAGTTAAATGGGTCATAAATGGGTGAGTATTGTTTCTATTAAAGATAAATGGGTCATAAATGGGCAGGTTATTATCCGACCATTTGACCATTTAGATGGATATTCTTTCAAAAACACCCTCAAAGTTTCAACAATTGCAAAAATATTTTTAAAAGTTTAAAATTACATAAAACAAACAAACAACCAACACACATAAAATCAAGAAATTTCCAGCAGCCCCTTAAAAATTTGAGATTTGCAAAAAACACCCTCAAAATTTAACAACTGGGAAATAACTTCTGCTCAAGCCACCAAAACTCAAGGTTTTCCCCAAAGGAAACATATCGGTTGCTTCTTCAATCTTTCTTTGTAAGGACCTCATGAGCTCATCTAGTAACAATCAAATTCATAACTTTAACACGTGCCTTTTGAAACCATGTATGCGTGCAAGCACAAGTACTTAGGCGAGATTACAGTAGGCAGATGCATTTCAGATATTCTGCGAAATGCTAAAGTTTTAACAATGCTCGTTCGAACTTGCACACCCCATGTTGAGCATAGCAGGTACAAGGTTGAGCCCCCTGTAAGACATAAAATGCTTTCTTTTAGGTAGGAACAGGAAAAGCTTAAGATTGTGTTTGTAGAAGCAGACAATTGAACTACCATGGCTAGTTGAAACTCAGATGTTGTATCAGCAGTGGGTATGAGAGGAAATAAAATACACGTCTTACAATATGACAAGGCTTTTAGCAAGGTCCGCTTGCATCTGAAAAAACGGAAATGTCGAGATGCTATATTCAATGCACCAAACCAGCACTCTAATGCTTCAATATTATCGAGACGGCACCTTCAGTTCACTTCCTGGTGCAACTTGCGCATACATGTGCAACATTGCTCAGAAAGGTGCAGTTGTTTTGAGTGACTGCCTACAAGCTCCTTAAATATAAGGTTACACATTCCTTAAATAGTTCCCTGAGGTCTTGACTTTAAAATTTCATTTCTGAGAAGTAAACCTCCATACATGCTAAAAGATAACAAAAGCTTCTGAAAGAATAAAATAGGAATTCATCTCCACGCTGCATTTAGGCAGTTGAGATCACCTCCTCAATGATAACAGTCTTTTATTTTAGGGTTACTATTGTCTTGAGCAAGAAGTAGAACCGAGTGCAGTGGTGAAGGATACGATATTTAGTTATATTTGAAATAAATTACAACAGTTTAAATATTAGCAGACGGTTGTGATTGACGAAGTAGTCTCTTCATTGCCAAAGTGGTAGTGGAATAGGATCTGAAAACATGCAATATGTTACAACAAGACCCCCCTAAGTGAACTTATATAGCTCTAATGCTTCTCTTCAAAAGAAATTATCAAGATTAGGGGAAATTTATAACCCTTAGTTTTAACATTAGTCCAGGTAAAGAAGTATAAAGTTAAACTGGTATACAGTAAGCTCTTAGGTGATGAAACAACACAAGGGCATTACTCACTTTGCAGATTAAGAGTTACACAAAGAATCACCTGGCAAGAACTATAGTCCAAGTGTGATCGCCTACAATCACGCTTCATCACCTGGCAAGAACCATAGTCCAAGTGTAATCGCCTACAATCTCGCTTCATCACCTCTTAAAAGAACTTGAACTGAAGTTAAAATTTTGCATGATGTTTAGAGAAATCAGGAAGTGACTTTATAAAACTTTGAAAATCCCCATCCTCCGGGTGCAAATCTAGTAACAGAGAGAACGTAGATGCCTCAAGTTCAAACTTCAGCTCTTCCATCTTATGCAGGAACTCCTTGGCTTTCTTTATATCACCTCTCTTGAGCAAACCTCGAATAGCAACGTTAAGCATACTATAATCCACAGAGCACCCACATTTTTCCATCGACAGAAACAAATCTTCAGCTTCATCCAACAAACCTTCTTCTAGAAGGCCTTTCATCATAATCGTATATGTCACAACGTCCGGAACCAATTCCTTAGCAAGCATATCACTAAAAAGATCCTTGGCCACTTGAGTTCTACCCACTCTGAACATCCCATTGATCATGATGGTGAAGGCCTCAACATCGATTGTATACTTCTGGCTAACCATACTTTGAAACAGATCGATTGCTTCATCAATGCATTTGTTTTTACATAGCCCATCCAAGATTACATGGTACGTGCCAATATCTGGAGTTACCTTGTCATGAATCATCTTATCATGCATTTTTCTTGCATCACTGACTCTTCCAACTTGATATAATCCTGTAAGCATTGTGTGGTAGATGACATTTGTCTGCTTCAGTCCATTTTTAGGCATCTCCTCGAAGATCTCTAAAGCCTTGTCAATCCTCTCCGATTTACAATAGGAGTTTATCAGAATCGAATACGTGAATTCGGTAGGTTTATAACCTTTTGCAAGCATGAGATTGAAAACCTCGAATGCATCATCCATTTCACCTACTAAACAATATCCATCCATAAGAGTGTTGTAAGTCACTGTGTCAGGCTCTACACCTCTATCAGCCATAACATTCAACAATCTACGAGCTTCCATAACCTTACCTTCCTTACACAGAGCATCGATCACTGTATTATATGTCACGTGATTTTGATGGAATCCTCGATCACTCATTTCAGAAAGTAGTCTCAATGTGTCGTCCCATTTTCCTAGTCTGCAAAACCCGCTCACCAAAGTGTTATATGTGATTATGTCCGGATTGACTCCTTTGTCAACCATTTCATGGTGTATAATCTCCGCATCTTCCATTCTTCCAGCCTTACAAAGCCCATCCAACAATGTGTTGTATGAAACAATGTTAGGCTGCACTGTAGCCTGTTGCATTTTTCTGAATAACTGCATAGCCTTATCGATTCTATTTGTCTTCTTATAGCAATCAATCATGATATTATAAGTGCAAACATTGAAAGCTAAACCATCCTTGTGTATGGAGTTGAGGATTCTTGATACCTCCTCGAAACGGCCTTCTTCACAGTATCCGTTTAACAAAGTGTTGTACGATAGTGTATCAGGTTTCACACCTCTTTCAGCCATCACCTTTAGCAATTTGTGCGCTTCACAAGTCTTTCCCTGTTTACAAAGTGAATCCATCAGTGAGCTGAAGGTTATAACATCCGGAGAGAGACCCCGATCCACCATCTCTTTTAAGACTCTCATGGCTTCTTTCCATTGTCCTCTAGTAGAATAACCTTGGATGATGCAATTGTAGGTGACAACATCTGGGAGTGATTCCTGAAGAAATCATCTCCTCATAAATCTTAGTAGCATTATCCATCGCCCCTTGTTTGCAAAAGGCGTTGATGATTGTGTTATAGGTGACAACATCGGGAGTGATTCCTGCAGAAATCATCTCCTCATAAATAATGGTAGCATTATCCATCGCCCCTTGTTTGCAAAGGGCGTCAATGATTGTGTTGTAGGTGACCGCATCAGGCTCCACTTCTCCTTCTATCTTCATCTTCTTAAGGAACTCTATTGCTAAGCTTGTATTTCCAATACTACATAGACCTTTGATAAGAGTAGCGTAGGTGAAGACATCGGGCTTGCATCCCCACTGAGGCATTCGATCGAGCAGCTGGGCTGCATCTTCAATCTTGTTCTGCTTACAGAGACCATTGATAAGAGAGGTGAAAATTACGACATCGCCATCCCAGCCTCGTTTGATCATGGAGCCCAGCAACCCGAAACCAAGATCGACACGATTGATGCTGCTGCAACAGCCGATGAAGATGCCATAGGTGAAGCCATTGGGCGAAATGCCTCCGACCCGGTTCATCTGATTGTATAGAGAGATTACAAGAGCTTGATGTTTATGATGGTGGGTTTTCTTTATATTTCTGAGGATTGAAGTGAGCAGGAGGTTGAATGAGTAAATCGACCGTTTGGGTTTGGCTTCGAGCAATTGATGGAACAGGACCAATGCCTCTTCGATCTCCAGATGATTCTGTGGTTGGCATCGTTGATTGATGAGATCTTGCAATCTTCTTCTTTTGTTGTTGCTGAGAGGAGAAGGGGATGGGCCATGGCTGCCATTGATTTTAGGGTTGGTGGATTTTGAGAGGAGTTTCGGTGCAGAAGAAGTCGCCTTCATTTTCACCTGAGGAGCTCCAGAGATTTGCTGAGGGGTTGCAAAGTTTGTGGGGTATTATATGACAACAGTGGATGAAGTTTATTTAAGGGTTTTGTTACAGTATTGGCCCCTCAAATCTTTATTGTTTTTCAGTTAGTCCCTCAAATCATTAAAATTATTATTTAGTTCCTGAAATGACTATCATACAAGAGTCTGAAGTTCTCATTATTTTTGGGACAGAAACAACATCTACAAATTATGAAATCTATCATCGTACATGTGAAGTCATAGTATATCCAACACTAGTGTGTATCATCTAAGAACTAAATATTGAATTCTTTGGAATTATCTACTGCATCATATGTTTTTGACGGATAGCGTATTAATGCCTCTGAGATTTCATTTTTTAGACACGAATTTGTATTAGTAATTTATGATATTTCAGAATGAAGAATATTTTTTTTTTCCAAATCAAGTGAGAAATTCACAATAAGATATTCTAATAAGATTATTATTTAGCTCAACCATGTTTTGCATAATGTTGGTGTTGGAAACATGAACTATTCTTTCGTTGAATCTCTGTTGTACCCTCTTTTTTAAATGTTCCAAATACTTCCGTGTTGTACATGTTTCTTAACTTCCCAACATTCTGATACATAAAATAACGTTGATCTTATTAATCCCCCGTAGAACGTGGTCTTAAACTTCGATACGTACTACAGAATCTAAGACATCCCTCCATCAGTAGAATGTGGTCTTAAACTTCGATACGTACTATAAAATCTAAGACATCCCTCAATCAGAATAACTCCATCGCCAATGCAAGTTCAACATGCATGGGTAGCATGAGCAGTGTTTTGACGTAGTATGTATTATCATCCAAGACAATGAAACAATACGAGATAAAATCTGTAACCTCTCCGAAACAAAGGTACTCTTCAGAAAGCTTCAAGATGAAGAAGAGCTAAATCAAGCAAACCTCTAAATTGGGAACAAGGACTAAGACAGTCTCAGAAACATCTCAATTGCGAATAAGATTCACCAGATTAAACATATAACGAAGTAAAAATCTAAAATAAAACAAGTTCTTCGGCAAAATAGCTTCGAATTCAGACTCCCAAATGATAAAGAAGAACATAACATTAGTCTACTGCTGTCGAACTTCAACTTTCTTCTTAGTCCAGAGCCTATCCAGGGCACTGTCAGCATCTCCCTGCAAAAGAAAACGCAAGCAATGAATATAGAGGAAAAGGATCAAGAGATTATCAGAGAATCGCCATTACTTACTTTAAATTGTAAGTTATGACAAACAACAGTAATATACAGCAAGTCTATCATAAGTACAAAAGTGTACCATAGTTTAGTAACTTGGACATCCTAAATGCTAGGTTATATTTTGAATTATATGACAAGTTAAGATTTAAGAAATGGTTATAATCCTACAAACTAACTAGTGGAGATGCAGCTTGCTTAACAAAACACAGTTTCTTAGCAAAAGCTCTCAAAAGTTTGAAGATATTTGGCATACCCTCACAAACCCTTTGAGTAATACATTTTACACCTGCTAATTGGACCCTACTGAAATCAGTTTCAGATGCAGTACTTTGTTTTATCACAAAACAAGAACTCGTATTTTCCCCGATAATTTCACCAAAAAATATATAAAAGATATACTCAAATGCGAGCAATTAGCTTTACAATTCTGATGTGATTACCGCGATTCAATCTGCATAACTTGCACTTCTAAAAGTCTGGTTCATATTATAAAAATCACAACGGTTATTAATCAAAAGGTTAACAATTTAAGTTTTGTTCAAAACTTTATTAACATAATTCTAACAAATAAGACATCTGCAAATGTTTGTTTATATCACACTTATAAAGGAACTTTGTTTAGATTAACCCAGAAACATGCAGATAAAAAGTCAAGACATTTTTGAAGGAAATGAAACATATATAGAGATTGATTAAAAAATTACTTTGCAGACTAAAACAATATACAAGATATATTAGGAATAATTGTACTTAAATAGGGTGTGTGGCATCATTGTGCACTATTGGAAGAAAGTCTGAAAAAGGCCATACATATCAATATATTGATTTCCTCAATTGCTCCAAACCCCTACAGTCCTACCTAAAGGAACTATGCATTATATTGGATAATTATCTAGAAAAACTGTCTTATCTGGTCATACAACGTAAAGAAAAACAAGCGACCAAACTATAATATTCTTCTGTTAGAAAAGAGTTGAGAAAGTTATAAAAAAAGATTAAATTTAAGTAGCTAATATCTGTAAAAGAATGGGATCTCCGACATCCTCAAATGACCATCAAAGTAGAAAGTTCTAAGGTCCTCAGTAGAAAAGATGGTCGAATGATAAATTCTTGCACAAGTTTTGAGCTAAAAGGAGGTTTCAAAGTTCCTCCTCCAAGCCTTCGATATGTGCTCAATGTTCTGTCAGTTTTCAAATTAGAACTTTTTCTACAGTAAACTGACTAGAAAATACATTAAAAAACATTCCCCATTAAACATTCTTTTAGTTTGTAAAATAAACAAATATCAAATAAAGCATACCTGTGAACTGAGTAATAAAAGCAATGGCCACTTGAAAAAGCTAACTAAGAGTATCATATATCTTTCTTTAACTTTAGGAGAAATGAAGCCTAGATATAATTAAGTGATTGTTTTCAGGGCCATCAAAAATCCAACTTGCAGAAATTAACAAAAGTTTGCCAAGGATATAAATAATGTAACAGGCAATATCTCAGGAAGTTGAATAATTTTAGTAAAACAGAGAAGCACTATAAATGCAAAACCTTGTTTCTAATACACACAATAAATAAAACCAAGCAATTCCATATCACTAGAAAAATCATTGTTTCCAGGGAAAAGCGATAATATGTAAAATAGTGGTTAATTTACTAAAATTTAACATAGTGAGTTGAAGTTATCAATCAAACAAGGATGAAGAATACTTGGTTAGACTAATTGAGTGAAATGCGTATCAAGAATGCAGTGAACTGACTCAAGTTAAACGGGAGTATGGGGGAATATGGGGAGTAACAGAAGAAATTGATCAAACTACAGATTGCAAATCCAAACTAAGAATCTCACAAACTTTTTATGTTCAATTAGCATTTTGAAAAATAAAGTAAAAGAAGTTACAAGTTCTGAATGTGTATACAGCATTGATCAAATATATCTAATTTCAAAGAAATATTTTTGAGAAAATTTTGAAGTCCATAAATTAAATATTATTACATGAGAACAAACTTTGTTAAATGACTAACAATTAAACCTAATAAGCTCTCAATCAGGGCATTTCATACAAAACTCAAACATCCCAATAAAACACTTTTACGGATATTTCACAATATCAACATCCTTGTGCGTTCAGTACTCTACCACATCTAAATCGCTAAATATGATTAGCAGAATATTTTTAGGATTTTTCTATTATAAACCCAATCTCTTACCCTGAATTAAATTTAAATCCACCCGCTTCCAAAATTATTCATAAACCCAAAACACATAACCTGATTTATTTTTAAACCCATATTCAATATCTGGCCCTTTTATTCTAGTACTTTAACTAATATCATTACACCAGTTTAGACCAAACTATAGCACTTTACCAATCCCTTATACTTTATAGCAAATGAACATAGATTTCGGGTTTAAAAATAAGTCAGCTTGGGTGTTCTATGTGCATGTATGACTTTGGAAGTGAGTGGCTATAAAAATAAATCAGGGTAAATATTAGGTTTTAAATTAAAAAACCAAATTTTTTAGTAACACAGTCCAGCATTACCCGTATAAGATAACTGATTACTAGATTAGTTTAAGAGAAACTAACTCAACAATCACAAATATCAATATCATTAAACAAGTATCTAACTCTGTGAACTAATAATAATCTCAATCAGCTTTAACCAAAATATATTAAAATTTTAAATAAAATAATACCTGAGCTCTGATGAAGCCAGAGAGAGCAAAAGTTGAGGACTGGCCAGTGTAGATCCCGTTCTCATCAACATGCCCAATGTTGATCTGCACTGATGCGTGATCCTTTGCGGTGATCAACCGATTCGTCGCAGAACTGTAAATCAAAAAAAACAAAAACAAAAAAAAAATCACCCCAAAAACAAAAAAAAATGCATCAAAAAATAAAAGAAGAAAGAAATCAATACCATTTTCTCGGGACGTAGAGATCGACAACAGTTCCCTCCTCGTTCTGCATCTTGTTCTTGGTCTAAATCGCCGGTCGCAGTGCCTAGATTCAAATTTCGATTCAAATAATTAATTAAAAAATACCGAAATTTCTTTGAAAATAAACGAAATTGAGAGATCGGCGAGGTTTATGAGGGGATTACACAGAAGACAGATGAAGTAAGAGGCGACGGCAGTGGTGAACTTAGCCCTAAATTCCCGTGGCATATTTATATGTAGAGGCTAGGGTTTAGTTATAATTGGGCTGCTGAACTGTCTAGGCCCACCCAGCCCACAAATATGTATGATAATGGGTCAATTCTTGTGAATGCCTGGGCTGGACTTTTTTTTTTTTTCGGTGACCAGCCGTTTGAAGAAAACTTCAAACTATTTTCACACTAGTAATAGAGAGAGAAGTGTAGCTCTTTTAAGGCAAAACTTCACTATGGGTCCCTAATATATTAGCCAAATTTTATTTGAATCCTTAATATTTGAAAGTCATCAACAGAAATTTCTAACATTTTCTCTGTCATCAAATTAGATCCACTTTGAGATTTTTCATTATCTTTCGCTTACGTGGCATATGACTGGACTGTCTTTTCTCTCTTTTTTGCCACGTAACCCCCTACAAGTTTTAAAAATTACAAATAACACCCTAAATATTTTGAACATTATAAATAGCCTCCTAAAAATTTCAATAGCTACAAGTGGTCGGCTAAAAAAATTATAACTAACACCCAAAAGTTTTGAAAATTACAAATAGCTCCCTAAAAGTTATTTGTAATTTTTAAAACTTTCAAGGGGCTCTTTGTAAAATTTTTGAGGGCTTGTTTATAAAATTTTAGGGGTCCATTTATAGTTTTCAAAACTTTCGCAGCTGTTTGCATATTTGCCTAGAAGCTTTTGTAAAATTTTAGGGGATTATTTATAATTTTTAAAAGTTTTAGGAGGCTGTTCAGAAAATTTTTAGGCCGCCCCTGTTTAGAAAATATGCAAACAACCTGTGAAAGTTTTAAAAACTACAAAATGGACCCTTGAATTTTCACAAACTGACCCTCAAAAATTTTACAAACAACCCCCTAAAAGTTTTAAAATTACAAATAACTTTCAATGTGCTATTAGGGTTCTATTGGTAATTTTCAAAAACTTTCAAAGGGTTGGTTGTAAATTTATTGGAGATCACTTGTAGTTTTGAAAATTTTTAGGGGACTATTCGTAATGTTCAAAATTTTTCGGGTGTTATTTGTAATTTTAAAAGTTGTAGGGGACTATGTGGCACAAAAAGAGAGAGATCAGTCAGTCTACGTCGGTAATATATAACAGAAAATCTCAAAGGATCTAATTTGATGATGGGAAAAACGTTATGGATCTCTGTTTATGACGTTTAAAGGTTAATGACTCAAATGAAATTTGACTAATATATCAAGGATCTATAGTGAAGTTTTGCCCTCTTTTAATGAGCCATCAGTTTTGAGATTAAAGTCATTCTATCTCTTTTAGTGTGGAATTAATTTGAATGGAATAGTGTAGTTAATCGCCTGCTCCTGTAGGATTAACATAGTAGTGTAAGCGATGTTTATATTCATGAAATGAATAAAGATCATATGAGTTTGATAGATCTAAAAACAAACCGTTCAAACGTGGATGTGTGAACAATTTAGATATAAATCGGATATGACAACTATCACATTTATATTTGCTTATAGCCAGTGACACATAAACAATATGAATATGTTTCGAAGAGAAAAACTTTATACTCAATTATCTGTGATGGTTTCAGATATGTTGACTACATAGGTATATGTTTTTATTTTCATATAAAAATTGAAAGATAAATTTCAAATTCATATTCATATTTTAGTCTTATTAAGAAAATAAGCTTTTCTTGGCTTGAGTTTGAATCCCAAAACAAAATTTTAAAAAAAGTCTGTAATTTAACCTGACTTACTTTAAAAATGATAAAGTTTTCTGATGACAAGATACATGTGTGTTAAATTATATTAAATTCAAGCTCAATTGGATCTAGATCTGATAGATCCGAATCCGACCCGGCCCAATCTGCCTCTTCTCCCCGACGGCGAAGAAACTTAGAAATGGCGGACATTTCAAAGTCCCTCCCTCTCTCTCTCTACAAATTCATCAACCATTCGTTGTCTCCTTCAATCTCTCTCTCTCTCTCTCTCTTCAACCTAAATCCTTCAGATCCGAGCTCCGGCCATGGAATCCGCCGTCGCTTTTAGATCTCTCAACGGTAAGTTACTCCGGCGATCTAGTTTATTTTCTGCGATCTGTCAAAGTGTACTCTGATATAATGTCATTCGAGTTCCACATTATGAGGCTCATTAAGATTTCATCATCATGGAGAGAAAAAGATCGTTTTTTCCCTCTTAGACTTCTTGTAATTTGATATTTTAGTGGAAAGGAGAAAAATCAATGGACAAATTCTAAATTCAGCAATCAATGTTCAATAATCAAGCTCTAATTCTCCATAGTACGAATCGTATTAAACCAAAACATGAATTCTTGATTTATCAACCAAAACTCTATAAGGATAAATTTACTTCGTAAGCTGGAAACTCCAATGTCTTATTGAAACCAGTGAGTGTCATGAAGAAAGAAACAAGAAACAATTCAAGCTTTGAAGCACATACATGCCTTATTTTAACTTCTTTTGAGCTGTTGGTCAAAAAAAATTTAGGATGTAACAAAGCTTTAGATTAATCGAATGTCATTCTTGGCTGAACTTCCCTCGATCTCTAGATTTGAAATCATGTGAGAGATAAAGATAGAGGTAGAGTAATTACTTGTGTATTGTGGAAAACAGGTCTGTGTAGTTGCATGTTGAAAACAACTACATTTTGCTTGAATACAGTATTTCTTTTTGCTGTCCATGTTGCAGCTTCTGTTGATGACTAAACATTTTCTTCTTAGCCTTATTCCGCAACTTCATTTTTGATGGAAGGTTGTATATGCAGTTGACGTTTCCTGTTATAATTGATTGTTAGGTGCCCGTCAGCCTGTCATAC
The DNA here is from genome assembly GCA_012295165.1 of Asparagus setaceus. NCBI lineage: Eukaryota > Viridiplantae > Streptophyta > Magnoliopsida > Asparagales > Asparagaceae > Asparagus > Asparagus setaceus. The sequence continues at coordinate 7,742,537 of CM022704.1, read as the reverse complement.
ATGCACAAGCTTTTCTAGATAAGCCTGCTTTCGTTCCTATTTTGAAGGATGCTTCAAGGAGGTGCTTATCTTTCCAAAGTCGACGTCAGAAGTTTGTTATCTCTAAATCATCTAAACAGGCATCATTGTTGCCTTCTGTAAAGGCCACAGAGACTGCATCGGCAGTGTCATCAAACAATAATGGTGAGCTAGTCTTCGCAATCATCCTGATTTCCATTTATTTTTCATCTCGATATATAAACAGTAAACTGCATGTTTGTGCTAATAATCTATCTCATCTGATATGTGCCAGTAAAATTATCAGGAAAGGACTGGAAGGTCAAAAACCTTAGATCCCTTAAGCTTTGAGACTTTAGCGATTGAAGTCTTATACTTCCTAGTTTATGTATAGAGCGCTTCGCAAGTATAGATCCTTAGTTTTGTAGAAAGAAGACATGCATATACTTTCCAATTTTACTCGACAAATCTTTGACTTGTTGCATGAATCGAAAAGTTTACTTGTTGCATGAATCGAAAAGTTTACTTGTGTACAGCTGAAATCATACCTTGAATCCATTCACAAAATGTAATGTCTAAGTACTACAAGGCACAAACAATAGAAATGAATATCCAAGTTACAAAACTGTCTCTGTCTCTAAGTTCAATCTACACATTTTCTTGGTCCAATTTATGATATGGTTAAAGGGTACAGAACAAAATTGATTATAAGAGGTGAAAAAGAACATAAGTGGTATTGCACTATTTCCTTTCTGTCAATTCTCCCTCTAGAAAACTCTACTTACATTATCGTTAAAAAGAATTGATGCCTAATTGACAATATTCCTTGGACTGTTGTGAGTTAGTTTTTGAATTCCACGCATCTTTATTGCATATTATGATCATTGTTTTAAGACATTTCTGTTTATGAATCTGAATATATTATGCAAAACTCTTTATTAACGCAGGTGCCCTTTCAGAGAATGCTCCGCAAGGACTTTCACAAGAGAAAAATGTTCAAAAATCAACATTTCCCAGTGGATTGGAGGTCCAATCTGTTCCCCTCTTTTTTCATAAGCGAGGCAACTTACTTGATTATGTGTTTGGTGTTGAAGATTTTTTTATAGTTGTCAAAAGCTTTCATGCATAATGTTCTGTTAACTTGTATGTAGAGTTAACAGATAAGCTGCACCTATGTTTTGAATTTCCAGTGCAGTTTATTTATTCTTTTTTGTTTGAATATATTACTCAGCTGCTGAACAGTCGAAAACCATGATTATCAAGTTTCACCTCTGTTAATCCTTGTTGGCTTCATTTGTTTATTTTCCCCTTAATCTATTGATTTGTTTATTCCCCCTTAATATCAATGGTTGCATCCTCTCCATCAGTTTAAGTTTCTCTCTTTACAGTCTGCTATTTTGTGATTTCCATCCAGGTATGTTTTCCTGACTTGTGTACATGGTACTATTCCAATTGGAATCTTCTTGGTTGAAAGTTACTTTTGCATATTAAATCCGTTCATGTACTCTTGTTTAGAATTCAACACCTTTAGGGAAGAAAAAAAATGCAATATCATGAAAGGGTCATTAGCAAGTTTTTTTCGTTGAGAATGTCTGCTGGGTGTGCAATGTACATGTGCTTGTATGTATGTGTGTGCACATGCGTGCATGTTTAGTTGTTGATGTCACGTTTATATGACGGTGATGCTGTATGGGTTCATGCATTTTAACATTTCTGGCAATATACCAGAATTGATTGGACTTGGTGCACAATGACAAAATTTTGTTACTTAGGCTGGCATACTTGCACAGTTTGGAACCATTTGGCCTCAAACACTGCTATCAGATATCCTCTGAGAAGGATTAACTGAAACGATTTCCCTCCTTAAAAGGAACTTTGGCAGCTCTCATATTATCCTAATTCACCTATTTCTGTCTCTAGATAAATTTGATACTTTGAAAGTTTGGCTGCACCTTAATTTATCTAGTTTCATGTGTGTACTGAGTTTCAAGAATTAAAGTTTGCTTTTTCACTGTCTGTTATGTTGAGTAAGAGCCGAGTTTTCAATCCTTGGACAAAAGCACCATCTGTCCCAAAACCTTCAGGCATCATACCAGATTGTTTTTCTCCTCTATTCTCCTAATCCTGTTTTAACACTTTATCCTCTGTAGTCATGAAGAACTGTATTCTCTGAACTTATTCAGTACTTAGATGTTTGAAATACATGTATCATATTTCATTTTAATTTTATTGAAACCTCCTCTGAACTTTTAACCAATGCCATCTTGTCTAGGATTCACTTTCACATATTTCCGGTGCTTGTTACTGAATTTGCTAGCATTTTCTTCCAGAATTGAAAGCATGATTTTGAGATCATGGTAACTTGAACAGAACTTCTGTTATGCCTACTAAAAGTGGTTGCAAGTTGGTAGAAGAAAGAAAAACCTGTCCTCTCATTTCTACCAAGTTAATTAATAGTAGCTTACATGTCAGTCGCTTCTCAAGTTTTCTCCATCATGCATTACTTTCTTGTACTTCAAATTACAAAAATGATCTCATGTTATATATTTTCAGGCATTCGTGTTAGGAGTGTGTGATGAGACTGATGTTGCAGAAGTGAAACTAAAGGTATCATCTATGATTTAGTAGTCCTACTAAAACTTCTGTGAACTGCCACATTTGCAAATGTTAAAGGAAATGCTTGCTTTACTTATTAGTTTCACATAACCAAGTATACACATGAAATTTGCTACTTTTAACTATCACGCCACATATACCCCATGATATCACTTTCTAACTTCAATATCTCATAAGTAGGTGGTCAAATTAAACAGCTTTAAACGAAATAGTATCTATGGATAATTTCTACTTAGGAAATAACTTCCTGTTAGCTAGTTCGTGATATGGCGTGAAATGATGAAATACAATCTCCATAGCTTGGTTATAGTGTTTCAGCTTTGAAACTCTTTTCTTTTGAATGCCTGGTCGGTGGTGGTGGCTCATGTCACATGCGCAATTTAATATGATGTTTTTCTAGCTTCAAATTGACATTGTGTACTGCCAATTTTATGTCACTAAATTTCCTATGCTTTTCACTCCATATCTGAGCACCAAGCTCATGCATGTACATATACATGGACAAATACACACATGTTTATGCACATGCATGCATAATTCCCATGTTTAAAAAACCCGTTACGTAACTCATTATGTTGTGTTATGTAACCTAATAGACATTCAATATTACATAACCTTATGAAATAACTCTGACACATCATCACACTAGTTGTTACAACATAATATGAGTTATTTCAATGTAACTTACGTCATTTCAATATAACTACGTTATTTCAATATAAGCTCTAGAGACTTGAGAGTAAGGTTATGGATAGCGGATAGCGTCGGGTAGCGGTGAGACACCGCTAAGGCTATTTGGGGCTATAGTGGCAAAATAACTGAAAAAAATAATAAGTCAAATAGCGGTCCAATTTAACTATGTATAAATATTCAAAAAAATAAGAAACATTAAAGAAAAATCTAAAAATTCGACAAATACATAATTGATGATTTATAAAGATCCTAAGGAGGAGGAAGGACTCTTGAGTTTCGAGTTGGCGGAGGCAGCAGAGAAGCAGGAGACGCAGTCAGAGAAGGGTATTTTGGTGTTGAGGTGGAGTAGTCGGAGAGGAAGACGTAGGGGTTTGAGGTGTTGTAATAGGAGAGGGAGAGGTAGAGGTTGAGGTGGAGTAGTCTATGTTGGTAGAGGGAGAGGAGAAGAGGTGGCGGAGTTGGTGGAAATCATGTGATTACGGGCCGGATTTGAGTCATATTAAACTGAAAATCCATAATGAAAGGCGCTAAGCGCTATTACGTGCTAAGCAACGCTATTGCGAGCAAATAGCGCACAGAGCGCTATCTTCCACCGCTTTCATTGATATCGTTGCGGGTAGTAAGCGCTAATGCAATTTGCGGTGCTATAGCAGCGCTATTAGGCACTATTTCAACAGTGTTCAGAGTATGCCCTTTCTTCAAACATATATCTTGTTTGTTTATATTATTCTTCATTTGTTATTTCCTTACCATAATCATTAAATAAAAATCATTAAAACAGAAATAAATTCCACAACCGTTTTGTGAAATTATAAGTTTAATCATGTCACATGCATCATAAGTTCAGCCAGAAACTATTTTAAAACTATGGTTTTCAATAAATACTATAGATTAAAGAATTTTTCTATTGCTACTACCATATAGATCAAGGGGATAAAGGGGTTACCCTAAAATAATAACATTACATGATCATCAAAAGTTCTTTCGATACTAGAAAAAGCAAATAAATAATAGAGATCTTTGAAAAAATTTACCATAATAACAAACTTCCGGGGAAGAAAAGGGTGAAGGAAATCCAAAATCAGCAGCTTATTTACATTCTTTTGAAGACTTAGTTAGGCAGGGATTGAGAATATGTAAGATGGCAGAGAAGAGAGGCTTGCTAGCTAGTGGTAGCTAGGTTTTTCAGAGATCCAAATCCAAACGAGGAGGAGACACATTGCTTCTTCAAATGAAATATAGACCGAGTGCCTTGCATGACGAGCGGTGAGTGACGGCTCCTCTTTTCCAAAATAGATCCAAACATAAACAAGTAGGAGATGTATCGCTTCTCACCGCTGATCAAGAAAGACGCTCCTTTCTTCAAATGAAATATAAAGCGAGTGCCTTTCATGACCAGCGGTGAGAGATGACTCTTCTGTTCCATAATAGGTCCAAATCCAAACGAATAAGAACGCATCGCTTCTCACCGCTGATCATGAAAGACGCTCCTTTCTTCAAATGAAATATAGAGCGAGTGCCCTTCATGACCAGTGGTGAGAGATGACTCTTCGTTCCATAATAGGTCCAAATCCAAACGAGGAAACACGTCATTTACCACGGTGATCATGAAAGACGCTCCTTTCTTCAAATGAAATATAGAGCGAGTGCCCTTCATGACCAGTGGTGAGAGGAGGCTTATCTTTGTCACAATAGATCCAAATTCAAACGAGGAGACGCATCGCTTCTCACCGCTGATCATGAAAGGCGCTCCTTTCTTCAAATGAAATATAGAACGAGTGTCTTTCATGACCAACAGTGAGAGACAGCTCCTTTTTTTCCAAAATAGATCCAAATCCAAACGAGGAAACACGTCATTTACCACAGCTGATCATGAAAGACACTATTTTCTTCAAATGAAATAGAGTGAGTACTTTTATGACCGGCAGTGAGAGGCGGCTCCTCTTTTCCACAATAGCTAAACTGCCGGTGATGATGAGATGTAAATTGTTATGATATTTATATAACTAGGTGAGATGCACGTGCATTGCATGTGGACAGAGCTACAGTAAATGTGTGTGTGTGTGTAGAGAGAGAGAAATGAGTATGCTTAGTACCAAGCACAAACTTGATGCTTGGTAGTGAGGTGGCTTATTCTCATCCACTCATTCAAATGGTCCCCACTTGAAAATGGTAATCCCTTAAATATCCAATCCATGTGAATGTAGTCCTCCTTTTGGTGAATGGATGGGAATGAGCCAAATCACTAGCAATCACCAAATGGTCTCCAGTTGAAAATGGTAACCTCTTAAATATCCAACTCATGTGAACGTGGACCCCCCTTTAGGTGAGTGGATGAGAATGATCCACATTAGCACCAAGCACTAAGTTTGTGCTTGGTACCAACTACCAAGCATACCCATATTCCTATATGTGTGTGTGTTGAGAGAGAGAGAACAATGGATATGCTTGGTACCAAGCATGTAGTGATGTGACCACTTCTCCTCCACTCATTTAATGGGTGAGTCGTCAAGTGTGAACCATTTTTAAATGAGCACCTTTAAATGAGTGGATGAGAAGCATCCACGTCACTACCAAATACTAAATTGGTGCTTTGTACCAAGAATACTAATATATATAAAGTATCCCACAGTGAAGTACCTCAATTGGTTTGGCTCTTTATCCTTAAAGCACAGGTAACACGTTCGAAACCTGCCTTCCACATTTTTTTTTGGGAGACGTACAAATTTAGGCACGTGCAAGCTACAGTAACTCAATTGTTAGGTCAAAGAAGAGGTCTAAATAAAGAGCGTTTTGCATATTGAACTAACTTCTAAACAAATTTATTTTTAAGCTCACAAACTTTGAAAGATGAATCTTTTTCCTCTTTAGGACCAAAATGCTCCATGAGGTTTTGTAAAATAATATAATAATAAAATAAGGTATAATAGAAAGGTTTCTTTTGACCATAAACCCAAAGGTTAGTCAATCTTGCACAGTTAGTTGTTTCTTATAGTAGATCTTATAGAAGTACATTTTGATTTTTGAGCATGTGGTTTAATTGTGTAGAAAAAGGCCCATATGTCCATAAGATGAAGGTTCATTTAACCGTTGTATGAACAAAAGAAATCTACTTTTATGAGCTTGAAATTCTAACTTGATAGGTTGTAAGTTAAGATTAATTTCTTTCTTTTCTAACTAAATTGAAACTTTAGTTTGACGAGATTTTTTTAATATTTAATTTCTATAGCTACTAGAGAAATCAGTTTCAACTCATGATTTTTAGGATAAAACCATTACTTTTCTGTGTGAAATAATTAATGCATCTTCTTTAATTCCAGCTGTAAGGATGTCACATATTTAAATATTTGAGAAATAAATATCACTTTCCGAGCAAAACACATTCAATTTATTGTAGTCATTCGGTCATGTACTTCACAGGTTGGTCAATTTGAAATGCATCTGAGAAGGAACATAGGATCACCAACCCCAGCTCCTTTTGTACCTTCTGCTGCTCCGCCTGCAACACCACCACCAGTTCCAAGTAAGCCAAAGGCGGAATCAGGTCCTGCTGCCCCTCAAGCCGCATCTCAAAAATCCACTTCAGCACCTACTAATCCATTTGCCAACACCTCTGCTATCGCATCGAAGCTTGCAGCTTTAGAGGCTTCTGGATCAAACACATATGTTCTAGTATCTTCTCCCACGGTATGAATAACAAAATCCAGATTGTTTTGCTTACTAACATTTTCACATAATTTCTTCTCAAAATTATCTACTTATCACTTTTAGGTTGGTTTGTTCCGGAGTGGAAGAACAGTGAAAGGAAAGAAGCAACCTCCTAGCTGCAAAGAGGTGACTGAATTTCTCTGCAACTGCATTTTATTTTTTATGAATCCATGACTGGATGGGTATGCTTGTATAAAGATTTTAAAACAACGTGCTGCACTCGGCTCAAAAATGTGAGCTCATTTCATATGAGATTGGGCTTTGTAGCACTGTAAATATCCTTACTACAAGCTGTTCTGACCACGGCGGATAATTTATGCAGTAAGGTACAGCATACACATAGGTAAACGATATATGAGATGGAGTAATGAGTTAAATGTGAGATGAGCAATCTGAACCATCAAATGTCATTGAATGGTTGAGATGCATCCAACTCATTTTCCCCCCTATATAATGTTATAACTGGATTTTAGGCCTGGATGATAATACCTAATTTTAGAACATAGGTTATACTAAAATGCAAGCCGTCCTTTTATTGGCTGCTGAAATCGTAATAACCATTGTTAATATTATCCAACCTGACTACCCCATTTCGCAAAATCTCATCACTCCAGCTTTAACAGTATTGAATTAGACTGTTTTGAAAGTATCTGATACAAGATCCATATCCAACAGTTGAGCTACTTCTATGTAAATAAATTTTTGTGTAAGAAAAACCCTTGTGACCTTGCGAATTCTTACAAACAGGGAGATATAATCAAAGAAGGACAAGTGATTGGCTACTTGGATCAGTTTGGCAGTGAGCTTCCTATTAAAGTAAGTTATCTTTCCTTACCAGAACATGTTCCTTGTTTCGTCATAAAGTTTTGAACCTCTGAGCTTTATTAAGAATCACCAAAATACATTTTGTTGGAAATTGTTTGCTCTTGATGGGAAACACTTGTGATCTCTTCTTATTGACCTTTTCTGCAGTCAGATGCAGCTGGAGAAATCCTAAAGTTCCTCTTCAAGGATGGAGGTAATGATCAATACCCATTTTCGGACCTATAATCAATTTCATTAAATTGCAAAGATGTGGGCTCTTATTTGCTAAATAAAAAGGGTTGATTGCATGTTGCTAAATAAATAAATAAGTAAAAAAACACCCTGGGGGTCTATTTGTTTAAAATGAAACTACAGGGGTAGGAAGTTAACAACGGTGCTACAGGGGGTCTATATGCAATTAACCAAATAAAAGTGTGCTATAGTTTCAAAATTCAAAAGATACTAAATTGCTTCGATTGGTATAATCGCCTTATTGTTACTAACCCTTCTGTTTTCTTATGCTTGAATTGCAGAACCAGTTGGTTATGGTGACCCCCTTGTTGCTGTCTTGCCTGCATTTCATGGAATAAAGTGATGAACGTTCCTACATCGATGACCGCGGATATCTCAGTTTTGGTCTTTTCAGAACTTAATGTGTTGAATTTCATGTTTCAATTCAATCTTGCATATTGAGCAGTGAGCTAGTGGTTCTGAGGAATTTTCTGGGTGGTGAACTGTTTCATGGAGAATAAATTATCTAAAACCTTAGCTGTGAAAGTTAATATAGGGATGAATTATTGGTTTTCTTCATGAGCATATAAGCTGATGAGTTTCTGGCACAAGAAAAAGGCTTTTGTCTAGATTCAATATCACTGTTAAGAAGCTATTTGGTTGTGCTCTAATTGCAATGCTCTTACAATAACTGTAAATGTTGTTGCATGCATTTGTAGGTGTAATTGTTTTTGTTTAATTTTAGCATGACCCAAAAATAACGGTGGTTACAAGGCAACAACTCAAGAATGAGGTTGAAAGTGATCAGGTTATTTATTAGCATTTGCATAAATTGCTTATAAAAATATCATATAGAAGCAACTTATATGAGCTACTGAAAATAGTTATTTGGTAATTAAATATTAAAATTACTTAAAAATAGTTAACGTGTTTGGTATAACCGTTCTTAATGATCAATGTTAAAAGATAAAAATACATATGAAATATAAACTAAAAAGAGAACTTACTTTTAAAACCATCCTCAAATTGCTTGTAAAAGCAGTCTCTTAAAAACAGAAGAAGTTTAAAAAATTTTACTAAACATCATTATTATATGCTTCTTGAAAAAATAATAGAAGCACCCTAAAAGAAACAATATTAAATTGTCCCTTAGTTGGTTAAGTTTGGAAAAGGTCGAGAAACAAAAGCAAGACTTGTGTATCATTATCTCACTCTTTGTAGCCGAAAATTGAGTGAAAGATTCTCAAGAGATATAAAACAAAGAAGGAAGGAACACAACGAGGTTGCCAGTTGGTACTTTGGACAATGATTTCCTTCCTCTGTTTTCTTCATATAAAGGAAGGCTAAAATACAGATTGGCGTTTAAATCGGCGCAAATAATGATAGGCATTTTAAATAGCTCAAATTCTGATAAAGGCCTCATAATTGTTCAAAGTGACAATAAGACCCATATTTTCGCCGGACTCCGGCCAACTCCCCCCCTCTCTTCCCTTCAAGCTCCCCACACCTCCATGTCTGACCTCTCCTCTCCCTCTCCCTCCCTGAACCCAAACCGATCAAACCCAACAACCAAAAACATCTCGCCTTCACCCTCAACCTCTTTAACTCCGCCCTCGTCGCCGCTCTCTCCTTCTTTCTTCTGAACACCTTTCTCTCCTCCACCCTCGCCCTTGGCACATTCACAATCTCCTCTTCTCTGAACTCTAAGACTTGTTGAACTAATTCTCGTTGGGGTTTGGGTTTGGCTTTACTGAGGTTTTTGATGTTGTGGATTATCTTTCTCATGGCTTGGCAGCGTGGCGAGAGTGAGTTGGAGCCAGGAGGAGTTGAAGAGGTTGAGGGTGAAGACGAGAGGTTTTGTTGTTGGGTTTGATAGGTTTGGGTTCGGGGAGGGAGAGGGAGAGGGAGGTCTGGAGGTGTGGGAGCTGAAGGGAGGAGAGATGGGAGTTGGCCGGTCCGTGAAAATACGGCCTTATTGTCACTTTTAAACAATTATGAGGCGCTATTGTAGTGGTTATTTAAAATGCTCTATTGTCATTTAGGGTCGATTTAAAATGCCAATCTGGTATTTTAGCCTATAAAGGAAATTAAAAAAACCAATAAATTAGAGATATAAACTAATCAAAATGAGAACTTAATTAACTAATTGCAAAAAAAAAGCGACAAAAAGACAAAAATGAAGAGAGATAGACAGAGATACAGCTGGAGAGGTGACGGCTGAAAGCACGCCGAATGCTTTAATTGGGTCCCACCGTACGCGGAATGTGCAGGTCACTAAGTTCAACGACGCGGCAAACGACCGTTAGGTAACTTAATGGGCTTAATAAAGGCCAATTCGGCCTCTGGGCCCAATATGTAAATAGTATTTTTGCTTGTTTGGCCTGAAGTAAATCTGTTTACCTTTCCTAACTGCTTTATTTTTACGAAACATGTTTAGGGAATGAATTATCGACATAATGTCAGTTGGACAAAAGTTATTTTGGTTCACTATTTTTTTCTATTTTCGTGTTGGTGCTTATAGTCCGCTACAAATAATTTTATCTTTCAAACTAAGGCTTCGTCATCTGAACGAATTATTAGTTTTAATTCGTTCAGTCATCTCTTTTATATATAATTGGACAAGTGCTACAAATATCAAGACCATGAATTAGTTGAAAAAAGAAATTGATGATCATCCAATTCTGATGATCATAGAAAGAAGGAGAGCTTCACAGGGAGATGCTGCAGAATATCACTCAGCTTGAGCGTTTAGTTGTAGTTTGGTTTTTCTAGTTGGAAAAGTTTGTTGATATGCAATGTTTAGGGTCTTTTTGAACACTTGTATTTTGTTTTTTTGCTACTTATGATTTTTTTTACTTTTAGGTTCTCTTGCATATGTTTAAGATTGGCTTTGGTCCCTTTATGTATCTGTAATTGCGGTAAATGACGACAATGTCTGCTCTTCACCCTCACGGATCTATATAAGGAGAAAGTCCGTTACCTCAGTGTTTGAGAAACTATATAAGTTCTGTGGCAAAACCACTTTGAAAACTTAGCTTGTGTGCGTTTGTTTTGTTTTTATACTTTATATTAATAAAATTAAACGGGGAGTTATCCTCCCTTTTTTTTTTTTTTTTTGCGCAGCAACATGATGTTGAAATTTTGGGCTATATTAATTACTGGCCAAGCCGAAACAAGAGCTTTTTCTTTCCCCTCTAACGGAGTTAATATAATTAACGGCGTAATTGTTGTCAAAGGCAACGTGGTAACGACGTAGGGGTAGGCAGGTAGCCGATTCTTTAGTTATTAGACTTTGAAAATAAAATAAAATAAAGAAAACGCAAAATCCTAGATGCTCTTTAAATAATTAATTAATTAATTAACTAATTAGTACTAAATTTTTTTCCTTTTATTCCCTCTTAAACTGCCTTTAAAATTTTCAATTATTATTCACTGGGGCCAAGCTAGCAGCTGTGATGACCACGATACCTAAACATCCGCGTTGTATATACAATTACTTTATTACCCTTCTTCCGTTTCTTGTCTTGTTTCCATTGAGAGTAGCTGATTTTGTTGTATTAGATTCAGTAGCTGATTTGTAATTTAATCATATTTAGATCATAAAGGAATAAATATTTAACCAGTTGTGTATTAGAGCTGTTTGATTATTCATTTTTCATTTCTATATTTGCATTTCATTCTATACATTTAATTTTACATTCTTTCATCCAACTTTTAGTTACACATTGTGGAAATTGATCATAATTATCAAATAATTTGATTTTTATTCGTCTAATTCTTTGTTCAACCTCGATTAAGTGTGTCATTTTAAATGAATCAAATGACATTTAATATTTCAACATATATTATTCAATAAGAACATTTAGTTATTCAGTTATTTTCTTATCAAATATTCATTTAAGATTTGATCTTTCACAGCTTGCATAATTACACACGTGATGTCATGTCTTGAACCCACATACATCATTTATTTTCAAAAGCAAACTAGAACTTTCACGGTACAAGAAAATTACTTTTGCGCACATAAAAAACAATGAATCTCAACACACTGCACAATTCATGATAAAAGTCTAGCACGCATTTTAAACTTAAATCATTGAGAAATCAACAAGCCAAACATTTTGTAAACTTAAGACTCTATTTTTTTTTACCCTTTTTTCAGAATAATGTCCAAAGTTTATTATTATTATTATTATTATTATGAGAAAAACATGTCCAAAGTGGGTAGCACCGTTTGCTAGCAACATCCAACAATTTCCCACTGTACAATCCGGACAAACCTAAAATGACAGAGTACCCAAACTACCCCTCAACAGTAATAAAACCTCTCAAGCCTCACCCCCACTCAAGCTAAACATGCCACTATCGTAATTTCCTCCAACTCTTAACCCCATTTTCGTCCATCCCTCTCCCTCTCCTACTCTCCCTTATATCTTCTCCCCTTCACCCAACCTCTCAAATCTCTCTCTTATCCCCAAAATCCCAAAGTTCTCCACTAAAAATTTGAAGGGAAAAAAAAAAAAAATCAAAACCCTAAATTTATCCCGACCCAGATTTCAAATGGCGCGAATCCTCTCCCTCCTCCTCCTCCTCTCCCTCCTCTCCGCCACCGCCGTCTCCGCCGCCCACCACCACCGCCACCACTCCGGCGACGCCACGTCAGCAGCCCTCGGGTTCTTCCCCCTCACGAAGTCTCCGGAGTGCGGGGGAACTATCGCCGAGTGCCTCGCCGGCGACGAGGAGTTCGATCTCGGGAGCGAGAGCAGCCGGCGCATTTTAGCGACGAGGAGGTACATCAGCTACAATGCGCTGAGGAGGGACAGCATACCGTGCTCGCGCCGCGGGGCCTCCTACTACAACTGCCGCCCTGGGGCCCAGGCCAACCCCTACTCTCGTGGGTGCTCGAGGATCACCCGTTGCCGGAGCTAAGAATTTTACTACTTTGCCCCCCCTAAGTTTGTTGTTAATTACAATTATGCCATTGGATGTTAAATTATTGTTATTACTATTATCGGTGTTTATTTTGTATATCTTGAGATTGGTTGTTGTTGATGATGATGGTGGTGATTGTTAGCTGTTAACATCATAAAAACTTAATTTTGCTTGTGTATTTTGTTGAATAATTATTTCTTTTGCTATGATTGGTGAGTTTTTTCATGCTTGTTCTAAAAATTAATCAAATATTATCAAATTCAATTCTTTTTTTTGTATGTGGGCTTTGTGGTGGCCTTTCAAATTTGCCCTTTTGTGATTGATAATTGAGCCAATTTTGTCTACATTTGATGGCATTTGTCTTAATAAAAATTCTAGTGGGCAAGTTTTTCAAGGGTTTTTATTCTTGAATAAAATAAATTACAAATTCCAAATGGTAGTTGAATTTGAATTGATTAATGGTAGAAAAGAAAGAAAAAAAATGTGTCGGCAATGGTAGAGTCCTTTAGCTTTAATTGATGGATTATTGAAAAATTAATGGAGGTTGGTGAGAGGCAATGAATGAATGCTTTAATTTAGGCATGGGTGTGGAGTTGTTTAATGAAGCAAGAAAAGGTAGAAGATGCTGATGCATATGCTGGTGTCAGTGGTGTGTATTCAATTTGGGTTGTTGGAGGTGCTTAGCCTTTTGGTTTTTTGTTTTGTTGCCAAAGGAAAGAATACAAGGAAAACCAAAAGAGGAGGAAAATGGTTCTGTGGTCTCCTTTGGATAAATAGGGTTCTGTTTGGCAAAGTGTAGAAAACTGTGCTAAGGCTGGTACTGACCCAGTTTTAAGCTAAACTGGTTCTATTTTGAACCGGGGGAGATGACTTAAAATAGAACCAGAGGGAGGTGGCTCAAAATAGAACCAGTTTAAAGCTCATTTTTTGGCCTAAGAAAAACTGAGCTAACTTTGGCCCAGTTTTTACCAATCAGAATTGTTTTCGAAATTGGATCATGTTTGCACTAGGTCCATGTTTGGGTGATTGCCATACATGCCCCGATAGTAGAAAAAGGGTTTGAAGGTTACAAAATTTAGGGATAGAGGTAAAGGAAAACAATTTTAAAGTGCTTCTTTCTATAACATTATGGAAGGAGCCAAACAATGTATTGTTAAGTGAGTCTCGTGATTATATGGTGCCAAAGGTTTTGTGGGTTTGGGACATGACAAATGGTAGTAGAGCAGTTTGCCAGTCGGTAGTGTGAAACTAAGTGCTGACAGTCACATTTAGAACTCGTATGAGCCATGTCCAAAATTCACATTGTCTAGTGATGATCCTTAGTTGGGCCATTGTCATACCGTGACGATGATGCCAAGTATTTATGATGAGATGATTGTGAAGCTAAAATTTAGTCCCACTTCGGGGAGACACCCAACTATTTATCTACCGAGTCAAAGGAGCCTGGTAGTGACAATAACTAGCTATATTTGACAGTGGTTTGAGGTAAACAATTTGTTGCACTGGCAGTGGTTTGAGGTAAACAATATGTTGCACATTGTGAGTCCTACGACTTACACCGTGCCAACAGGCTTATGTGCCTAAGGCGTGACAGAAAGAGTCATTTGAAAATGTATTTTCTCATAACATTCTACTTGCAGATCTTATTTGTTTATTAGTGTTGTATTAAGATTCATACTCGTTTTTGGTTGTCACTGAAAGTGAACTGTGGAAATTGAGCATTTAAAAGTAAAATGAGATTAAGGGAGAAATTGAGCATTTAAAAGTAAAATGAGATTAAGGGGGAATATAAAAGTTAATTTCTGGTAAGTATGATCCCCATCAGAATCCTGCATGATGCGGCGCAGTCTGAAGTGTAGAGTTACTAAAATTACCTAGTTGTCAATGTATACGCTATTGATAAGCTTAGAACGCCGACACAATGCGTACATTCTTATAGGATTCATACCCATGTTTGGTTCATTGAAAGTGTGACTGTGGAAATTGAGTATTGAAAAGTGAAATGATAATAAGAGGGAATAGAAAGTTAATTTCTCTTTTCTTCCTTCATTTTCCATTTAACTTTTTCAAAAATTGGGTAAAACTGAGGGGATTAAAAAATCGATGTGACATCCTTCACTTTACAGTTATTTTCCAATTGCTAAATAGAAAATAGAGGCACTTTCTAATATTTAACACATTTTCCATTTACTTTCTAATTATCAAACATCTTCATCAATTGGTAAAGAGAGACGATGTTTGGATCCAGAGCATGAGATAGTTCAAGGGGATAGCAGACATGGAAAAACCTTTTTATGGCGATAATTTAGGATATGTTTGGCAACTCCAGAAAACTTATTTTAAGTGTTACAACATTGGTCCAAAACTTTATTTTTAGTTTGGCAAAAATTGGGCCCAAATAAAACTAGTTTTTTTAGTTCAAAATCTTGCACATAAACTAGTTCTTTTGTGAACCAACCCTTATATGGTTCAACTTTGGTCTAGTTAAGAAAAAACTAGTCTAGCTTAGTTCAATTTTGAAGTTGCCAAACACACCTTAGGCTTCAAAATAAAGAAAAGCAAAAAAAAAAAAAACCCTCTAAATTATTGATTCATACAGGAAAAAACCTTTTGGTTCAAAAGTAATAGTTTGATACCTCATTTTAGTTTCTAAGTATTGGAATATTCAGAAGATTCATTGCATTTATCGAAAGATCTCATATTATTTGTTGACTTTAATAAAGATATCTGTATTAGTTAAATATATAGTATCTCTCTGTTTAGTGCTTTCCTCTATCATATGTTGCATTTTCTTGTTAGAGTTTTCCTTTTACGAGGATTCTGCAAAGCGTATAAATATGAGGTGTAGTCTCTTCTTCGTAATCAATTAATGAGAATATAGTTTTTTTTCTCTATTTCTTTTATTTTCAACACGAAGGAGTTAATTTTGATGTAAAATCTATGTTCATAATTATTTGTTAGAGTAGGTAGGGATGAAAAAATTAAATTCATTTTGAGTCTTTAATGTGTGCACATGAGATTCGATGTGCAATGAAGGGAAAAGGACCACAGAGAGCGAAAGAGGAGCTTTGACACCTCAGAACTCTACGGTGATGATGTAGAGACTTGATGCCTCTTTTTGGTTTGTGATAGGATCTTTATTCTCAACTCATCACGTCCACCTTAACTTTTTCTACGCTGGAAGAAAAATTCACACGGAGTGGAAAAGGTTGTCCTGGTATAGTACTGGTCCCTCTGGGTATTTTGCTCATAAATTAGCATGCTTGCAAGCCAAAGGGCATTCTGATAGCCAAAGATCATGTTGAAAGGACAATTTGATAAATATATGGTCAAATATGTTTGGATTCATGGCTTAATATAGGATAATCATTTCGAGACAATTCGGGTCCTAAAAGATTAACCTAATTTGTCCGACAGATTGATATCAGAGCTTATGGTTCAGCAGCCTTTAGGATGATATGTTTGCTTCAAGACTTCAAAGAGGAGAGCATATGACGCTCCTTATGGCTCTGCTATAACAAGTTGTCACGCTTGCATTCGGCGTTACTCTAGTCCCATACTCAGTTGAGATGATATCTCTATTAGCTATCAGCATGAATTGGACGTGACCGGATCCGAGCTAAGATGTATATTCATTAACAGCGTTGCATCTATTCAATTCAAGTATAATGGATATACGGTAAAATATGTTTGAAATGAATCGATTATTCAAATGACCAACTTATAATTTTTAAGTAATTTACTCAAAGCGAAATCATGAATGATTCCCTCTCTCTCTCTCGAACCTGTAGATGCATGTGTGAAATAAGAAGCTAAAATCTTTGAAAGAACCAAAGTGTTGATAGGCAAACTCTGGACTACAATTGGGCCTGCCAGCAGCCAGCTGGAAGATAGTGATGGGGGGCATCAGTATGTTTCTAATAAACAAGTGTCAAATGCACAACTTGCAAAATTTGTATTATTTACTAGCCGAACAAACCGTTGGGGACAAATTATTTTGAAATCCAGAAAAATCTAGAATAGCACATGCATGATCCAGGTGTCAGGTACTCTATAAATAGAAATGGAAATGTAAATGTCATTAGCTATTCTTCTCTCTTACCAAAGGTTTTCTTTCACATGGGGAGAGTAGGGCTATCCAATTGGGCCAAAGGCCCGGTGTCCGGACCTAACCCTGCCCGGGCCCGGGCTTGGCCTGGAAATCTGGGCTGAGCCGGGCTCCGGGCCTGGGTCCGGGCCTCCTCGCCAGTCTGCACTGACCTGTCCCCTACCAGTTTTTAATTTTATATTATATATATATATATATATATATATATATATATATATATATATATATATATATATATATATATATATATATATATATATATATATATATATATATATATATATATATATATATAATATTTTAATATATAATTATAGTATAAAATGGTCATTAATGTATACTTATATATATTTTTAAGTGTATATTGTCATTAATATATACTTATATATACTTACATATATATTTCTAATGTATACTATATATAATTATAGTATCATATGATCATTAATGTATACTTATATATACTTACATATAATATATAACTATATACTAATAGAATATAATTTTCTACTACTTAGTAAACACTTAGTATGATTGATTTTTATCAAAATTTTGCATATTTTCTTGTTAATTACTCTTGAAATTTTTTTACAAAAAACTTAATTTTAAGCAAAAATAAAATAAAATTAAAAATAGGTAGGCCGTTCAGGCGGGCCAGGCACAACTTTGGTTCACGGTCGGGTTCGAACCCGTTTTTGCAGTAAACTGTTTGGACAGCCCTAGGGGAGAGTATGCAGCCTCTAGTGTTTTTTTTTCTAAAGATAAAAAGGATTGGGATCCTCTCTAATTATGTGGTAATTAGAGAATGTCTAATTACCTCAATTTTTATCATTTATTTTAATTTTAAGAGATAAGATGAAGCCACGTAGGCTCCAAATATTATATTGAAAATCACTATTATCTTTAAAACTACTATTATGAAAATCAGCTACGTGACTTCATCTAAGTCGTTGGAATTGGAATAGAGAACAATGATTGGATAATTGGATATTCTTCAATTACTACCTAATTAGAGAAGATCTAATTAGAAAAGATCTGAATCCAATATAAAACCAGGGTGAGGTACCCATATTAATAAAAGCTAGTTTCGGAAAATAAACTAAGTAAGGAATCTGAAAGTATGCAGCCTCTCGTTAGCCTAGAGCATGTCTAATCTCGAACAGGTTGACATCCTTCAATAGTGTACACTATTTAATTATTAGGTCGTTGAGGAACCAAATTGCAAGGCTCCTTAGAATTTTGAGGGGCTTTTGAGCAATTTCAAAGATTTGAGGCGCTAGTATGTAATTAGTTAAGACATGAGGGACTAATATCTAAAGTGACCCTTTATTATTAGAATTTCGGGGTTCTCTCGTGTGTCATCTCATCCTCCCAAATTCTCTCTCATTTCTCACTCTCTAAACTTCCAACCCCTTTTTTACCTCGTGCATTATACGTAGAGAAGATATGCAGGAAATATAATATAGAAAATGAAATCTCACCCATGTCAATGGAAATAAGGGCTTTGGAAGTGCCTGCCTCAAAGAGAGAGATTTGTTTGATATTTTGTCAGTGCGTAGGAAATAAGGACTTTGGAACTTGGCAAAATTATGGATATATAGGAAAGGAAATTGGGGCGACAAAGTGGCAATCAGTCAGACACATGTCAATATTAACATCTCTTTGATGTATTATTAATATCGTGAATTTGCAGAAACTTACACAGTTAAAGAAATCCCGTCACATAATTGTGGGAGCGAACACAGTACCCAAACACCCATGTGAGCTTGCATGTGGTTTGGATCATGTCCACTAAAATGTTGGAAATTTCTTAGGATTCCGGAAGCTAATGTAGCTGGAGTTCGTTGTAAGAAACGATTTAAATATAACGAAAACAAAATAAAAAAGTCATTAACCACGAAAAATCATGGATTGTAGTAATATTTTTACTCTCGCGTAGAATTTTAAATAGATGGTAGAATATATGTCATATAAAGAACCTCTAGATGGTTATTTCCTATGCTCTTGGCCCAATTCAATGCTCACACTCTTTTTGGCCCAATAAAGCCCAGACACCCTTTCCCACTTTCCTCTCATCATGACACGCTCCGTAGACCAAATCCACATCCCATTTCCACGTGCCGCTCTCCCCTCACCTCCCTCACACGTGTCACTCCTTCATGGCCACCTCAAGAGAAAAACCAGCTCCTATATAAACTCCCAAACACAACAAAATCTCATCCTCTCATTCTCCATTCTCCTTCATCAATGTCCATGGCCTCTCAAACTCTCAGACAACGTCCAAAAGAGAATAATGAGCCATCGATCTCCTCCGAAGCCCAGCCCGTCAAAGACAGTAGGGCCCAAAAGCTAGCCATGGCCCGTAAAGGCCTCCGCTCCCTCATCGTCGCCATCGCCGTTCCGTTGACCCTAACGGGCCTCTCGGCCCATTTCTCCGGCTCCTCCGTAACGGGTCTCGGTACGAAGCCCACATGGCGCCCTCCAGTCTGGGCCTTCCATCTGGCATCAGCATCCACCGCTAGCTTAATGGGCCTTTCGGCCTGGTTGGTTTGGGCCGAGGGTGCCTTTCACCGGCAACCCGCGGTGTTGGGCCTTTACTTTGCCCAATTGTTTCTGGGCCTTTTGTGGGCCCCACTGGTTTTTGGGCTTGGGGCTGTTAGGGTTGGGCTTGGGCTTTGCGTGGGCCTTTTTGGAGTTATGTTCATGTGTGCTCAGTGTTTTAGGAAGGTGAATCCCATAGCGGGGGATTTGGTGAAGCCCTGTTTGGCTTGGGTCTCGTTTCTGGCAGTGTTTAATTATAAGCTTGTCGTTTGATTGTAGTTTAAAAAAAAAAAGGTTTGTGTTTAGGGGTTGTTTGTATACATAGTTTTATAGTTCTTGTTTTGTGTGGTTGTGAGATTTTGATGTAATAGTAAGGTTGATTTGTTTTGTTAGTTAATTTACGTGTAATTTAATTTGCTTGTCTTTCTATTTTTTTAAATTAATTATTTTAGTCATCTAGAGAGCTTGGAAGTGTATTTTTGGCAAGAGAACTCAGCGTAAGGATGCAACGGCTAGAAAGGTCTAGATCCTAAAAAGAGTAGAGATCGAAACACTAATCCGAGAATTGTAACTAGAGGTGTAACCGAATCAAATAGTATGATCCTCATATTTGTATCCACTTACTACTTACAGATAATGATACATATATACCTTTATAAGAAAAACTCATTCAGATTTGCAAAAATCCAATACGTATATTACTACTTACAGATAATGATACAGATATACCTTTATAAGAAAAACTCATATTCGTATTTGCAAAAATCCAATACGTATATTGATCCAAAATGGATATGAGAAAATAAGATAAGATTGAAAAGAGTATAGATCTTATGATATAATTATGGATACAAATACAAATATATCTCTAGATCATCAAAATTACACTCAATGCAATAAGAGTCAAAAAAGTAAGCTCAATCCAATAAGAGTCAAAATAATAGCCATTGGATGATCAACATATATTTTGATATTTCAGATATAGATCCAGATACTTGCTACATATCTGTATTTCTAATTATATTCGATAATATAGATATTTGGTAATTATGAACATATTCGTTAATAGATATTTGGTAACTATACACATATCATGATGGATACAGATATATTCACAAATACAGATATTTTTCTGCAACCCTAATTATAACTCATGTGTCATGCTATTACTCTTTATACTAGATGCATCATTAATGCAGCGCCTACGGTCAATCAATGACAGTATGGATGTTCGTAGAAAGATTATTCAGTTACATGTGAATACAATTACAAACATGGTCCTGTGCATAAGTATGTAGTGCTTTTGCATGGATAAGGATATAGATGAATATGGATATTAATAGCATGACAAATTTGTACAATACATTTTAATATCCATCTATTCTACAAATATTTTACTAATTTGTTCAATACATTTTAATTTTCAAAATTTTACAAGTTTCCATTTTTTTAATAATATCCATCTATTCTATAAACATATACTGCACTAGTGCACTTGCCACCACAATCAATGGTACAGTTAAGAAACAGTAAAATTTATGATAAGTCCAAAATGATTCAGCTCACCTTTTATAAGAATATTCAACTGATGAACATCACTTAGCAGAACTAAATTAACTAACCATACCATGATGGCAAACTACTTTTAACATTTTCAAGTTTCAAATCAAATATTATTTGTTGAAAAGAAAGAAAACGACGTCAAAACTTGATCTCAGATTAAGGCTTCAATAATGCTGAAGTCAGTAACAAGGATTTGTATTTTCAGTCATCCAAGCCAGCCTTGGAGTTTAACCAGTAAATTCATGTAGCTTTGCTTGTGTCAATCTTATGCAAGGTTAGGTTGATTCATAATCAATGCAACACACTCAGCTCCAGACAAGCAGCAATTCTTCGAATAAGAATCCTATCAGAACCACCTCGAATAAGAGTTATATCAGCGGGTGGTTTGAACAATAAATAAAATGTAATAAAATTTCCAAACTAACACTCTACGCTCCCATGAATGGGGTATAGATCACCTATTGTATGTGAGTGTTCTAAAATTTGTACTCCAGTTCTTCAACTCGGCTGTAATCAGTTGGCAACACGCTGAACATCAGCCACACTTTTGAAGAAACAACCTTATTCTTCCATTCTTAAGACGTCAAATAAAGATAGAAATACCGCAACAGCCACATCTAGTTTCCACAGTATATTTTGCCAGTTGCAGTAAGATTGAGGAAGAGAAGAAATGTTCATCGAAATATTTTAGGTCACGCAGACTGTCTAAACTAAGGTATCACACTTTTCTCAAAGCTCGTGATGGGTTTACATATACTGATTCTGATTCATAAGGTCCTGGGAACTAGAGACACCAATTTTTTATATTTTTCAAGAAATATGAGGTGGAAATTTTAAGCAGATAAATCTAAATGTCGAATTGTATGATCAGATTCTGGTTCTTCTGTAATCAGGAAGCAACTAATAGTTATATGTATTAAAAATCCGTAATTGCCAATAAGACTGGAATTTGATGGCATGAGCTGTATCTGTTTAATCTCAACCGTTGAGTGTTATAAACAAGGTCTGAAAAACAAACCACTAAGAACCTTTTTTTTTCCGACGATAGAACCACTAAGAATCAAATTAAATGCAAGAATTCACCCTGAGAGATCCAGCAATCACTCAAACTTGTTTGCAACTTGATCTGAATGCAATGGTATAACTGCAACTTAAAGTAATGCAAAACTTCCTACTCAACAATCCCACATGTGGCAGTATGACGCTCCAGTACAAAGTGACCTTCGTGCGCCTCATTACATTCTCCTCTCTCTTCTCCTCTGAGTTTATCATTGTGCTGGTGCTCTCAGCAACACTCTATGAGATATATGTGAAGGCAGAAATAAGAATTTATCACTTTAGAAGAAAAACTAGAGCCTGATCCAATTGTCGACAATCTTGAATCTTGAATCGGGTTGGCTGTTTCGGAAGTGGAAAGCAATGACAGAATCCATAGCACAGGGATTAGTAGAAGTTCAAGAGTGGCATTCTGAAACTTGCGCCTCAAATTTCTTGCAATACGGATCTAAGAAGGCAACCAACAGATTGTAGTATCAAGTTCAAGAAGATTTTAGATTTCCAAGTGGATTTGGAGCAAGAGAAGGAATATTGAAAGAGGAGGAGACAGAG
The DNA here is from genome assembly GCA_012295165.1 of Asparagus setaceus. Taxonomy (NCBI): domain Eukaryota; kingdom Viridiplantae; phylum Streptophyta; class Magnoliopsida; order Asparagales; family Asparagaceae; genus Asparagus; species Asparagus setaceus. The sequence goes on along the minus strand of CM022704.1, from coordinate 7,719,736 downwards.
GAAAGATGAGAAGTGGGGATTTGGCGGTCATTTAACAAAGGGATGGAAAAAGTAGATTAAAAAAAAAAAATTTTGCTGCAGTGCACCTAAGAGGCATGGATAAGGAAATGGAATAGTATCGAATACAGGGGCACAATAATATAACCAAATAAAATTGAGAGAATGTACTTATACAGGTACTTGTACATATATACAAACATACAAATATCCATGCACCCAAACAATTTTAATAATAATAGAATAATATGCAAAGAGTAGATAGTGCTAAAATTTTAATTTCAACATATACTTTTGGCTTTGCAAAAGACATAAGCCTTACTCTTTAATATCTACACAATAATAGCCCATTAACACATAAACAGGGTAAAACGGTAGAAGTGTCCTGTGAACACAGGGTAAAAAGTAATACAATTACCTTCAACGTAACTACATACTCTTCAAAGACTCCCCAACCTCATATGATTCCTCCAGTTCGGGAAGTCAAACGACTAATGTAAAACTTCATAATGAAGTCGATGGGAGGAACATGTTAATGAATCATATTACTTTGCCATATCAACGCATTAAGCAGCCAATGTTGTACAACCAAAGTTCATTCCATATGAGTTCATTACTTGTGATTTTATTAGTTACATGTCGAAATCGTTCTACAGACATAATACAAATCAAAGGTTGTTATGTTTATGAGAAATTCTATAAAAAATCAGTCAATACAAAATCCATACAAAATGTACAAACTACAATCATTTTTCTTCTTGCACTATATCAATAAACTCACTTCATTATACTTCATTTTCCGCGATAAACAATCAGATTAGACCAAAAAAATTCACATAACATAACACAATCTAATAAAAAGAGTACCTTATCAGACCCTCTGCTGCGATTCGATGAGCAGCGCATTGAGCATAACCTGCACCGCCGCATCATAAACCCTCAGATCATAATGCATCCCATCCTCTGTACACTTCGCGCCGCACTCTCTACTCAAAAAACCCACATCGATAAGCAAGAATTGGCCTCCATCCCTCTTCAAAATCCCACTTTTACCCAACTCGGCGCGATAATTTTCTTGCATTGTTCTATTCATGCTTAACCTTTTCTCCTCGGTGTTCAGCATCGTCTCCACGAGCTCCGGCAACCCTAACCAGAACGCGTGCTCCAAAATCCCAGCTTTGCTAGCTTCCCTCTTGATTTCACTCAATTTCCCGCCATAATCGGCGGGGTCAGTCACGTGCAGCATGTGCCAGAGCCCCGATCCGGCGACGATCACGTCCGGAGAGCTCGAGGCCGAACCTTCAATCGATCTGATGAAGGACGAGATGTTCGACTCGAACGGCGACCAGATGAAATCGATCTTGATGGATCGATCGTGGATCTGGATCTGGTAGTCGCTGTGTCGTTTGAAGAGGTCAGATCTGACGTCATCGACGGCGGCGGGGTCGAGGAGTAGGGAGAGGAGAGAGAGAGTGAAGAGGCGGCACTGGGAGTCGCCGGCGACGGCGACGGAGGAGCCGTTGAGCAAATCTAGGGCATCGAAGCGGGAGAAGCGGTGGAGCCGACACGTGGCGGTCGAGCGGTGGAGGGAGGAGAGGCAAGAGAGGGGAATCGGGGTGGGGCGCGCCGCCGGAGAGGGGAGGAGGGAGGGGAGGTAGGGGGACACGTGGACGACGACGGCGAGGGAGATGAAGAGGGAGCAGCTGAAGAAGAGCACCTTGTTGCGGCTGAGGTGGACGCCGGCGAGGAACATCGGGACGAAGAGGACGAAGCAGGCGGCGAGGATCCCGAGATGGATCGCCGCCGGCGAGAGCATCGGAGGGGGGCGGCGTAGGGTAAGGGATTGGGGGCTAACGTGAGCGGGCGGTGGCGGTGGTTATGAAGTGGCGTGGAGGCATCGCGGGTGATGGGAACGGGGTAGCGACAGGCGTATTTTAGCGGAGGCAGGCGTCTCGGGCGCAGGTTTCTGCTAACCACACTGGATGTAGATAGTTAACTTGTGGAGTGGACTATGACTCCTGAGTAGAAATAAATTTAAATTTAATAATGCTATTTACAAATGTTTTTGAAAGTAAATATTTTACAGTTTGTATGTAACTTTGAAGAGTTATTTCAATATTAATCCCTCAAATCTTCAATATTTCCAATTTAGTCCCCCAAGTCATGGAAATTCCTACGAGGTCCCTCAAATCATCACATTGTTTCCAATCAGGTCCCTCTGTCTAAGTTAACGGTTATTTGGGTAACTAGGGTTGAGTCAAGCCTTAACTCCACATAGTATATTACAATAGTGCCCACAAGTTAAACTTTCCCCCCAAAACCCCTAATTCCCCCTCTGCCTCTTTTATCACTATAGAAGACATGGAGAAAAAATTCCCCCAAAACCGCTTATATGATCATAGCTTGTCAAGTGTGATGCAATTTTGTTGTTTCATATTGGCTTTAATTGCTACAGTTAACCTCTCAAACTTTACCAAATTGCTACAGGTCCATTCAAAATTTCTTCTAATATCACTTCATTCAAATTTTCAAAATGCTACAGGACCATTGATAATTTTCTCAGGTTACATCCAAAATGCATCAAATAATCTAAAATAAATAGAAAATCCTAATACAAGGTTAAAATTCAAGGGTATAATTGGAATTTCAATACTAAAAGTTAAATTTAAAGGAATATTCCTTTAGATCTAACTATTGTTAACCAGGGGGACCTGATTGGAAACAATGTGATGATTTGAGGGACCTCATAGGAATTTCCATGATTTGGGGGACTAAATTGGAAATATTGCAGATTTGACTAATATTGAAATAACCCAACTTTGAAATATTAAAATAACTTGGGACTAAGCACAATTATCAAATGGATAAATTGTAGATAACCCCTCCCCTTATCCATAATGATTTGAAGGGTGAAGAGTCCTAATAAATTAGCTGAGGAATGATGAGTCTTGGGGGTGTTTGTTTGCATGCAAATGAAAGATAAAAGTGAGAAAGTCACTTTTATTTGCCAATTTATGTGTTTGTTTGCATGCAAGTGGTTATGAAAGTAAAATGCAAGAAAGTTGCCACATAGGATTTAATGCAATTCTGACTTCCCCTAAAAAAGTGGTGACGTCACATGAAAGTGACAATAACGGTAATTAATTTTAAGTAAATAATTTTAATTATATTTTCTAATTAATCTTATTTTGCCACGTCATCTTCAGATTGCACTTTTAACAATAATTTAATTTTCTAAACAAACACTGTATTTCACTTGCATGCTAACATGGATGTAAAAATCATTTGCAAAAAAGTAACTTACATATTTTAAATTCACTTTCAAATTGCCAAACACCCCTTAATGAAGATATCCAACTATAAATAGAACAACTTTCGTAGACTGATCATAATTCAATTAGTGATCCTTAGAATAAGAGTTTTTTTAGTTGAAAGAAGCAAGGATAATAACAAATCTATGTTGTTAAAAAGATTCCGAATTTCTTTTATCTACATCATTGTAATGATTAACTACAACTAAGACATAACAAAATATTCTTATTTTGTTATTAAAATTCGAACTTCTTTTCTCTGTATAGATAGATGTATTCATATTTGATAAAAATATGGATATTTATCAAATGGATATAAATAAGGCTATATAAAAATAAGCCTAACATTTGAATCCCTAGATAAGACACTTTTTCTTTGATCACACACACATGAATCTGCAACTTCCAAACAGTTTATTACAACACCAGTCTCCGAAAAGGACCAGAAGTTCAATCAAAACAATCCATCCACAGGTTCACTATCTGCAAAACCCCCAAGTACATTTTGTTGCTCATAAATGTTATACATTTACATGAATACTTTGCATAATGTAAATGCTTGTTGCAGGATAGTTTGTTTGTTTCTCAGGGTATTTGGAAACCTAGGGTAACTCGACTACAAAAAATTATCGGATACATAGTCCCTTGACATTAGTAGATTGCCAATGTGATGTTAAGGATATCAACATAGAGACATGAATTTGATCCTCTGTACTGCCAAAAACAGTGAAGAGACTCCAGCCTCAACTTTGATAGTCTCCCGTAATTTGCAATCTTGCGCCTCTTTCCAGTTTCGCTCAAGACAGATCATAATTGTTCAATTATAACGGATGATTGTGATTAAAAGCAGCGATCTCTTGGCTACTTTTGGTAGTTGAAAGTGATAGTCTCCCATGATTTGCAATCTTGCACTTCTTTCCGGGTTCACTCAAGACAGATCATAATTGTCCAATAGTAACAGATGATTGTGATTAAAAGTAGTGCTCTCCGCTACTTTTGATAGTCAAGAGGATCCAAATCCCATATATACATCCTTTAGTTTTGGTGTGGTGACGAGCAGAGTTTTCTCAGTGTCACTGATGTCCTCCTCTGTTGATCGATTTCCTTCCCTTCCCAAATTTGAAATCCGGGCTTCCGATTTATCTCGTGCTTCCAAAGATACCGAGCTTCACCGGACATGAGGATTAGAGAGCCCGGGTTCAAGAGCACGGGAATCCTTGGGTATGAGCCCTCTTCTGCATCTTCTTCTTGGTTTTCAGCAAGGCTGAGTGTGTGTTTGGAGTGAGAAAAATGCATCACGCATGTAGATTCCATGGAGATTATTGCAATTCCGTCCTCAAAACGCATCAAATCCACATGTGCACATATCCCCTATTAAAGATGGGAAAGAAATATGAAAATGGATAGGTAGTATTTTCTATGAGAAGATGGTATAAATATAAAGAACTGGCCAGTTATGTTCAATGGACAACTCATTTAATAGTGAATATGTTAGAAGGATTGGAATTAAACTAGGTGGTGGTAATGAAATTTTTTTATGGAATCGTTCAGTAAACCTATTGTAGCCTGAATATAGACCTCCGTTCCTAGCCACCCCAGTTTGAGAGGAAACTCCGAAACTGAACTGCTCTTGTGACTCAAAAACCGTGAAAGACAACTGAAAATGACAGGAAACCAACAGGTCCTAATAATGTGCAAGTTATGCAAACATCAGCATAGTATCAGAAACCAAGTAAGTGACAAACCGATATCCAAAATTAAGGAATGAGCTTAAACATACATATAACAACCACTTATTTGTAATTTGTTTCATGCATTGTAACATGGCTTCACTCGGGCATTGAAGATAAACAGTTGGTTAATAATTGACAAAACAAATAAAACATATTACACAAGATTTTGTTGGCATAACTGTTTGAAATGACTTGATGTGTGGAATTTCAGCGGTTATCTCTTTTGAAGCATTAAATAAACATCAAATGTGTTAACCATGCACCTAAAATATTTATTAAACATACCTCACCTGGTTTGTATACATTTACTATAAGCTGGTTAAACAGCGGTTCCCTCCACAAGAGATCAAAAGGCAAGGGGCAAAGTTCTTCCACACATTGATCTTCAACAACCAAATCCTTGTCTCCTTTCAATGATGATTCACCAAAACACACAGCTTTGCGAACCAATCTAGCCAGTTCAGTTGCCCATTCTGGAAGATCCCCAAATCTCATAGCCTGGTAAGCAGAAATTTTCAAACAATGATAGTAAGTCTATAAAGAAAAAGAGATTAGCAAACACAAAAAATCAGCACCTATGATGTCTAAATTGCCATTGGTGGAGGAGAAATTTTGATAAAGATGAGGTCTTAAGATATTTCTAGATAGTGAGAGGCAAGTATGGTTAATGGAGAACCTATAACAGCTAACTAGAGATACAGATGTTTGGGAAAAGCAGAACCATGACAGATCAATATGCTTAAAAAGTTTTCTGAATATAGGGAAGAAACTTGTATAACATCCGGGAAAAAAAACAACCTATATCACTGCTTAGTCCCATAAATCTGTAATATTTTGAAAATTAGTCCCTCAAATCGCTCCTTCTAGTGATTTGAAACTAGTCCATCTGTTGGTTGTAACATCTAAATTGCTTACTCTGTTTGAGTTAGTCAGTTGTTAATTACACATGGTGAAATTTCCACTCTCAATCAGTCACCCCATAGATTGTGTTTAACGGAGGTCTAGAAACCCAAATTCACTATACAATTCTAGGTTGCATCAAGTGTGGAATGAGATCTTGACAAAGGAGGGTCGTGGAGGTATGGAGAAAGTGTTAGTGGTGGTATGGCATATTTGGTTGCGTAGGAATTGAGGATTTTTTATAATAAGGTAGAGGAGGTAAGTCTGGTGGCAGCGAAAGCTTTATTTTATGTGGAGGAGTAATCGTGAGTGCTGGGTTCCTCTAAGTCAACTCCAGGTGCGCGCTTGCATTGGTCAGTCCTTGAGCATGGTTATGTGAAATTAAATTGTGATGGGGCGTGTCATTCTCATACTGATGCAGTAGGTATTGGGGGCGTTCTTCACGATGATGTAGGGGCGGTCTTGTTTGCTTTGTCTCAGCCATTAGAACATTGCAATGAACCGTTGATTTAAGAGCTCAAAGCGATAGAACGTGGCCTTTCTTTGGCTCTTGCAGAAGGTTATACATGCGTCAAAGTCGAGTCAGATTGTTCTACGGCAATTGTAGCTCTTAACTCTAATTCTTTTTCTCTTGCGCCCTTCAGTCATATTGTTGATGATATTAATTTAGATTTTGTCTATTGTGGCTTCACTTATACGAGGAGAAAAGCCAATTGTGTGGCTCAGTTAGGAGCTAGATCTAGACAAGATAGAGTATGAAGTGATTGTATTCTTCTATACTTGCAAAGTTATGTACTTCATGATTTATCTGCTAAATGTTAATGAAGTGCTTTTCCATCAATTTTTTTTTCATCCAAGCTCTAAATTCTCATAATCTATAAATATGAAATACGACCTATAACTTCTTACCAGCTGTACATTGTAGCTTGTTCTTTGAAATATTTGTTTATTATTGGCTAAATTAGAGAGAAAAAATGATATTTATATTTCAACTATATGGAAAACAAATATTAAATAGCAAATGAAAAGCATTATCCTCATAAGCAAGTATCGTCTAGTCAAAGAGCGAATAAAGGTAAGCATGCATCAACCGAAGGTCAAAACCTTAACATTAAGAAAAAGGCTGGATTAATTTCACAGAAGCAGAAAATGTGGAACTCAACAAGACAGTTACTTTCAGCAATCATAAAAGTGAACTAGGATATATTAGGGAGTCGTGGAAATGGATGGTTAATACCTACCTTCTTGACAAGCCTCCACTACTAACATAACTAACCAATCTACAAATTCCTTGAAAGTTTGCATGAAAATGATATTGATAACTGTATGGAAACATATACAAACAGCAACCAAAAAGACATTATTCTCACACTGATATGAGCCAATCAAAGACCAAATAAGCATTCAAGGAAATAAATAAATAAAAGCAATGTTGAGTGAAAGACTATATTATGTTACATGAGTAGAAGAAAGGCAACTCAATGGACCATAATTATCTGCAACAACAAAAACGAACAAGGATATATAAATTAAAGGTTAATGCCTACAAGCCCAAGCCTCTCAAAGCAACGTGACAAAGCAATATACAAATTCCTTGAAAATTTCCTTCTTTTTCAACAAGTTGCATATACATATGTCAAAATCATGATATTGACCTTGTATTTTATTCTTCATCTTGTGGTTTAATTTTCCAGAATAATGGAAACAGCATTGGCAGAACCAAAGGCTCCAACCAAGAGAAGTAAGCACCAAAAACGGCGTCAAACTGTAATTCATAATTTATGTCAAACAACACCAAATAGAAAAAGGCAGCAATAAAATGATCTTCAACTGGCAAGGGCTGTTAGGATGAACCAAATCGGCAGAAGAGGATGCAGAAATATTCGCACAGATAAATGGAATTTAATTAAGTACAAAGGAAAAACCTTAAAGCAATACGACTCTCTTCATCCCTCAAGTATTCCATAGGTTTACACAAAAGTGATTAGTAGGTTGACAGTCGACTACAAATGAGGACCGATTAAATTTTTGCTAAGATTCAAGTGAACAAGTTTTCAAATTAAAAGAAAAGAAGATTTTATGCATTTATATGAAGTATAAAGAAACTTTTCTCAACGTGTGATACAATTTAAAAGAAAACAGGAGATAGTAGAGAGGCACCTGATTATGAAAACTTCCACTGAACCATCGTTCTGCACCAAAGAAAAGAAAAAAACAAAAGTGAAATCTAAGAACTCCTCACAAGTCCCAGAATAGATTAAGTTGAAGTTAAACACAGAATCTAAACTGGCAGATAAAGATAGGAGCATATTTTATAATTAAATCTTGAGAGCCAGCTATCACATTGTAGTTCATTGTAACGGACTGAGCAATGCCTTTTCGAAATCGGCCCACTCCAGAGACTGCCCTCAACATTTCTTGAGCACTGAAACTGCTGCAACGGGGCTTCATCGAGTAATAGGGAGACATAAATTATGTGATGTTGTCTGACCATGGTCAACGAGGTTGTTAAGCCCAACAACCCATATATCAATACACAGATCAGCCAACAATCATAGGTGGTTCCTTAACAATCTTCTGTAGCTAAACGGGGACCAGAAGTTGGCTAGAGCAACAATTGTAGAGCACTTGTGAAGATGGGTGGAGAGAGAAATTCAATATAACAATACTTATAGTGCGTAAAAGCTTATTTAATTCCTCGTGAATTAAGTTTACTGTTATTCTATCCCTCCTTCCTCTTCTCTTCTCTCATCCTCTTCCCTCTTTTTTCTAATATTTTCTCATTAGTTGATGGGTGGGCATATGGTCGGCAGAAGTTAGGCATTTCATAAATTCTAGAAACCTTATAGGTCGACTCTAGAGACTCAGGCTCCTCCAGCATTCCATCAAATCGGGTCTCCTATTTAAGCCCACTAATAAAACAACTTATAAAAAAACTCCAACAGAATTAGACAGCTTTCAAATTATGTCTGATACTATTAGAGCGGCCTACCTTGTTGTATACCTGGACAAGGCCCCCAAGGAATCAAAATATTCAGACAGACCAAACCGATTAAGCAATGCCCTTTTGAACTCAAGGCATTCCAAAATCCACCGATGACATTTCTCGAGCCATGGGAATCACTGCAAGAAGGCTTCATCAAGGAACAGGGCAGCAGGCTTGAGGTTTTGCTTGTTTGGTATGTCATAGAAGTTCAAGAGTTGCCAGTGCCACACACAATAAAACCAACGATGAACATTTTCTCTAGTGAACCCATGAAAATTGGTTTGACATTTCGGAGGACTAGCATTTGTGGTCATCATGAAAGATTTGTTAGGGATCGAGTTGAGGACAGGGATGGAATTGGGTGTAGTGGACGTTGGTGGTTGTTACAGTGATGACAACTTGTGGCATTGCTAATAGTGGTGGACTTCCTAGCCCAGATACATGCATTTCTCGCTCCTCTTTAGAGTCATCCCTATTTGCTCTACCAAATTATCAATCTAGTTGAGATCCCAATCATCAATTGCTAGAGCGATCGATTCTCTCGGATCACCTTCCAGACCAGTTCTTGTTGCCCAATGGTGGTTTTAAGTCGACCCACTTCTCCGTGGCTGGGATTCAGGGGGAAATCTATATGAAGCAAAGTGGTATCACATAACACCACTTGGCTCCACAATCTATAATACACACCCCACTTAGAAACTCAACCCATCTCATGTGACCCTACGGATGTATTTGATAGTGATACTAATGGTGCATTTATGCACTTTTTCTAAATAGAAAACTCGTCAAGGACAATTGTAACTTTTTAATTATTAACAATATAGGGACACCAACATGTCCAAAATTACTCCACGATTGCTACTCTAACCAACTTCTTGCCCATGCTCTACGCAGAAGACTACTAAGGAACAACCTCTGATTGTTGGTTGGTCTGTGGATTAACCTGTGGGATGCTAGATTTTAACAATCTCCTGGGCCATGGCCTAACGCTATACCTCAAAAAAATCCTAATTTCTCCATGCCTTCACAGACCCAAACCGCGCACCTTCATTAACTCTCCCCATTTTCTCGAGCATTAGTAAATATTTTTGTCTATTTGCTTACTTTATCCAGCTAGATTACAGGCCAAAAAAACTTAACTTTGCTTCCATTAACAAATAATTCCTTACCTCCGTCGACTGCAGAGAGAAGCGCAGACTGCTGGGCTTCTGAGAGGAAATCACGACAGATCCAAAGACCAGTGATCTCTTCGACCGATTCCCATCTGGGTCTCTTGTTCTCCGGCGCCTGAGGTTGCGTTGGATCAGGATTAGATCAAAACAATGGAAGAGGGATAATTAATATAAGAGATGGAAACGAGGAAAGGGAACAAACCGAGACGAGGGCATCGCCGTCATTTGCTCCCTCTTCATCGCTGGATTCGCCGAAGGCTTGATCCAGCGCTCTTCTTCGAGCGGCGTCGCTATCCATCGCTCTCTCGCTCCGCTCACTATCTCTCTCTGGTTTTTTTTCGAGTAATGACGGGAAAGAATTTGAGGCCCATTTTCATTGGTCCTTAAAAGGGCAATAACGTAATTTCATTTTTGTAAGGTTGTATGTTATGAAAGTTTTTATTCAGGATTTGAACTCAGAATTCAGAAATACTCATGTGATTATAGATTTTAATATAATTATTGTTTTGGTGAATTACTCATTCAAATTTGATGTAATCCCTAACAAGGGTGAGCATATTTTCCAATTCGGCTTGGTTTTATGGTTCAACTTAGGTGTAGAACATTTCTATCCTAATAGACAGAAACTACCGCTCTCAACTCAGTTTAAAGCACACGTTCTTTATCTTTTCCTTGGTCTACAAATTTCTTCTTTCTTTTATTTATTTATTGTTATTTATTTATTTATTTATTTATTGTTATTTCTTTTGTTTCATGGTTGACATTTTTGTAGAGGGAAAATTGCTTCTAGCCCCCAAAATAATAAAGTTTATTTGCCCCACTTCCAAAACTTTTTAAACACCCAAAAAACCCCTAAAACTAAATTTTGTAAACAATCAAACCCCAAAAACCCCTAACTTTAGTGCCACCTAAGCAAATATTTTGCATTCCTCACTTTACCCCTAATTATAACACATGTGGGGCTGCTTTCTCTCTCTCTCTCTCTCATCATCATCATCATCATCTCCCTCCTCTCTTCTCTTTTCTCTCTCCCCACTCCCTAGCCATTGCCAACAACTTCTCATCATTTCTTCTCTTTTCTCTCGCCACTCCATGGCCTCCTGCACCATCACCCTCCCCTCCCCCCATAGCCCTAAACATACTCAACGCCTCTCGTCCGCTCCGACCCTCATCTTCAATCGGTGACGGTGGAGCTCGCCCCTCCATCGAACCTCTCATGGCCTCCTACACCATCACCCTCCACTCCCCCCCATGACGACCTCCCTTTTGATTTCAAGGCCTTGACCTCATCACAAGATCAAATGTAGAGGGAGACTAGCACCGGTACTTATAAGTATAGATCAATTGTTCGATGAAATGCCTATGAGAAACAAATTCATCATGTATAAATCTCCCTTTTGGGTTGCGATTGCCTGGACCTCGGAGGTGAGGTGGTGGGATCTGGATTGGGCCTAGCCAATGAGGGGGCACGACGAGGCTGGGTTTGGAGATGGAATGCATTTCATGAATTTTGAGTAAAGGAATGTCAGTGGAATGTTATATAATGCATTTTATGATTTTTGAGTTAATGAATGTTAAGGTTATGAGTTGGTTGTTAGGGTTATGAGTTGGTTATTAACACTAGTTGATAGTTATGAGTTTTTTTTAGCCTTATGAATTTGTTGATAAGGTTATGAGTTTGTTGTTAAGGTTATGAGTTGGTTGTTAGGGTTTTGAGTTGATTGTTAACCTTAGTTGATAGTTATGAGTCTTTGTTAACCTGATGAGTTGGTTGTTAGGGTTATGAGTTGGTTGTTAACCTTAGTTGATAGTTATGAGCCTCGTCAAACTTTGATGTTGTAGGCGAGCCTCGTCAAACTTTGATGTTGTAGGCGAGCCTCGTCAAACTTTGATGTTGTAGGCGAGCCTCGTCAAACTTTGATGTTGTAGGCGAGCCTCGTCAAACTTTGATGTTGTAGGCGAGCCTCGTCAAACTTTGATGTTGTAGGCGAGCCTCGTCAAACTTTGATGTTGTAGGCGAGCCTCGTCAAACTTTGATGTTGTAGGCGAGCCTCGTCAAACTTTGATGTTGTAGGCGAGCCTCGTCAAACTTTGATGTTGTAGGCGAGCCTCGTCAAACTTTGATGTTGTAGGCGAGCCTCGTCAAACTTTGATGTTGTAGGCGAGCCTCGTCAAACTTTGATGTTGTAGGCGAGCCTCGTCAAACTTTGATGTTGTAGGCGAGCCTCGTCAAACTTTGATGTTGTAGGCGAGCCTCGTCAAACTTTGATGTTGTAGGCGAGCCTCGTCAAACTTTGATGTTGTAGGCGAGCCTCGTCAAACTTTGATGTTGTAGGCGAGCCTCGTCAAACTTTGATGTTGTAGGCGAGCCTCGTCAAACTTTGATGTTGTAGGCGAGCCTCGTCAAACTTTGATGTTGTAGGCGAGCCTCGTCAAACTTTGATGTTGTAGGCGAGCCTCGTCAAACTTTGATGTTGTAGGCGAGCCTCGTCAAACTTTGATGTTGTAGGCGAGCCTCGTCAAACTTTGATGTTGTAGGCGAGCCTCGTCAAACTTTGATGTTGTAGGCGAGCCTCGTCAAACTTTGATGTTGTAGGCGAGCCTCGTCAAACTTTGATGTTGTAGGCGAGCCTCGTCAAACTTTGATGTTGTAGGCGAGCCTCGTCAAACTTTGATGTTGTAGGCGAGCCTCGTCAAACTTTGATGTTGTAGGCGAGCCTCGTCAAACTTTGATGTTGTAGGCGAGCCTCGTCAAACTTTGATGTTGTAGGCGAGCCTCGTCAAACTTTGATGTTGTAGGCGAGCCTCGTCAAACTTTGATGTTGTAGGCGAGCCTCGTCAAACTTTGATGTTGTAGGCGAGCCTCGTCAAACTTTGATGTTGTAGGCGAGCCTCGTCAAACTTTGATGTTGTAGGCGAGCCTCGTCAAACTTTGATGTTGTAGGCGAGCCTCGTCAAACTTTGATGTTGTAGGCGAGCCTCGTCAAACTTTGATGTTGTAGGCGAGCCTCGTCAAACTTTGATGTTGTAGGCGAGCCTCGTCAAACTTTGATGTTGTAGGCGAGCCTCGTCAAACTTTGATGTTGTAGGCGAGCCTCGTCAAACTTTGATGTTGTAGGCGAGCCTCGTCAAACTTTGATGTTGTAGGCGAGCCTCGTCAAACTTTGATGTTGTAGGCGAGCCTCGTCAAACTTTGATGTTGTAGGCGAGCCTCGTCAAACTTTGATGTTGTAGGCGAGCCTCGTCAAACTTTGATGTTGTAGGCGAGCCTCGTCAAACTTTGATGTTGTAGGCGAGCCTCGTCAAACTTTGATGTTGTAGGCGAGCCTCGTCAAACTTTGATGTTGTAGGCGAGCCTCGTCAAACTTTGATGTTGTAGGCGAGCCTCGTCAAACTTTGATGTTGTAGGCGAGCCTCGTCAAACTTTGATGTTGTAGGCGAGCCTCGTCAAACTTTGATGTTGTAGGCGAGCCTCGTCAAACTTTGATGTTGTAGGCGAGCCTCGTCAAACTTTGATGTTGTAGGCGAGCCTCGTCAAACTTTGATGTTGTAGGCGAGCCTCGTCAAACTTTGATGTTGTAGGCGAGCCTCGTCAAACTTTGATGTTGTAGGCGAGCCTCGTCAAACTTTGATGTTGTAGGCGAGCCTCGTCAAACTTTGATGTTGTAGGCGAGCCTCGTCAAACTTTGATGTTGTAGGCGAGCCTCGTCAAACTTTGATGTTGTAGGCGAGCCTCGTCAAACTTTGATGTTGTAGGCGAGCCTCGTCAAACTTTGATGTTGTAGGCGAGCCTCGTCAAACTTTGATGTTGTAGGCGAGCCTCGTCAAACTTTGATGTTGTAGGCGAGCCTCGTCAAACTTTGATGTTGTAGGCGAGCCTCGTCAAACTTTGATGTTGTAGGCGAGCCTCGTCAAACTTTGATGTTGTAGGCGAGCCTCGTCAAACTTTGATGTTGTAGGCGAGCCTCGTCAAACTTTGATGTTGTAGGCGAGCCTCGTCAAACTTTGATGTTGTAGGCGAGCCTCGTCAAACTTTGATGTTGTAGGCGAGCCTCGTCAAACTTTGATGTTGTAGGCGAGCCTCGTCAAACTTTGATGTTGTAGGCGAGCCTCGTCAAACTTTGATGTTGTAGGCGAGCCTCGTCAAACTTTGATGTTGTAGGCGAGCCTCGTCAAACTTTGATGTTGTAGGCGAGCCTCGTCAAACTTTGATGTTGTAGGCGAGCCTCGTCAAACTTTGATGTTGTAGGCGAGCCTCGTCAAACTTTGATGTTGTAGGCGAGCCTCGTCAAACTTTGATGTTGTAGGCGAGCCTCGTCAAACTTTGATGTTGTAGGCGAGCCTCGTCAAACTTTGATGTTGTAGGCGAGCCTCGTCAAACTTTGATGTTGTAGGCGAGCCTCGTCAAACTTTGATGTTGTAGGCGAGCCTCGTCAAACTTTGATGTTGTAGGCGAGCCTCGTCAAACTTTGATGTTGTAGGCGAGCCTCGTCAAACTTTGATGTTGTAGGCGAGCCTCGTCAAACTTTGATGTTGTAGGCGAGCCTCGTCAAACTTTGATGTTGTAGGCGAGCCTCGTCAAACTTTGATGTTGTAGGCGAGCCTCGTCAAACTTTGATGTTGTAGGCGAGCCTCGTCAAACTTTGATGTTGTAGGCGAGCCTCGTCAAACTTTGATGTTGTAGGCGAGCCTCGTCAAACTTTGATGTTGTAGGCGAGCCTCGTCAAACTTTGATGTTGTAGGCGAGCCTCGTCAAACTTTGATGTTGTAGGCGAGCCTCGTCAAACTTTGATGTTGTAGGCGAGCCTCGTCAAACTTTGATGTTGTAGGCGAGCCTCGTCAAACTTTGATGTTGTAGGCGAGCCTCGTCAAACTTTGATGTTGTAGGCGAGCCTCGTCAAACTTTGATGTTGTAGGCGAGCCTCGTCAAACTTTGATGTTGTAGGCGAGCCTCGTCAAACTTTGATGTTGTAGGCGAGCCTCGTCAAACTTTGATGTTGTAGGCGAACCTCGTTTGACTTTGATGCCGTGGGCGAGCCTCGTCAAACTTTGATGTTGTAGGCGAGCCTCGTCAAACCACTGTCGCGGGCGACCCTCGTCGGCGTTGAGCTTCGTTTCACGTCGCGAACCTCGTGTTGAGATGAAGAGCTTCGCTCCACGTGCGAACCTCGTATTGAGGTCGAGTCTCGCCTCTTGAGCAAGTCTCGCTTTGAAGCTTGCACCGGTCTAGCCTCGGTTTAATGTCGAGATTCACCGCCGTAGGCGAACCTCGGTTGGATGTCGAGGTTCACCGCCGAGGCGAACCTCATTCGAATGAAGAGTTTATTTGCTTGGCGAACCTCGGTTGGATGTCGAGGTTCACCGCCGAGGCGAACCTCATTCGAATGAAGAGTTTATTTGCTTGGCGAACCTCGGTTGGATGTCGAGGTTCACCGCCGAGGCGAACCTCATCGAATGAAGAGTTTATTTGCTTGGCGAACCTCGGTTGGATGTCGAGGTTCACCGCCGAGGCGAACCTCATTCGAATGAAGAGTTTATTTGCTTGGCGAACCTCGGTTGGATGTCGAGGTTCACCGCCGAGGCGAACCTCGGTTGGATGTCGAGGTTCACCGCCGAGGCGAACCTCATTCGAATGAAGAGTTTATTTGCTTGGCGAACCTCGTCGGACTCGATTGTCGGGCGAGCTTTGTTTGAATGTCGAGGTTCACCGCCGAGGCGAACCTCGGTTGGATGTCGAGATTCACCGCCGTAGGCGAACCTCGGTTGGATGTCGAGATTCACCGCCGTAGGCGAACCTCGGTTGGATGTCGAGGTTCACCGCCGAGGCGAACCTCATTCGAATGAAGAGTTTATTTGCTTGGCGAACCTCGTCAGACTCTGATTGTGCGGGCGAGCTTTGTTTGAATGTCGAGGTTCACTGCTGTAGGCGAACCTCGGTTGGATGTCGAGATTCACTGCTGTAGGCGAACCTCGGTTGGATGTCGAGATTCACTGCTGTAGGCGAACCTCGGTTGGATGTCGAGGTTCACTGCTGTAGGCGAACCTCGTTTGACTTTGATGCTGTGGGCGAGCCTCGTCAAACTTTGATGTTGTAGGCGAGCCTCGTCAAACCACTGTCGCGGGCGACCCTCGTCAGGCGTTGAGCTTCGTTTCACGTGCGAACCTCGTGTTGAGATGAAGAGCTTCGCTCCACGTGCGAACCTCGTATTGAGGTCGAGTCTCGCCTCTTGAGCAAGTCTCGCTTTGAAGCTTGCACTGGTCTAGCCTCGGTTTAATGTCGAGATTCACTGCTGTAGGCGAACCTCATCTGAATGAAGAGTTTCGCTGCTTGGCGAACCTCGGTTGGATGTCGAGGTTCACCGCCGAGGCGAACCTCATTCGAATGAAGAGTTTATTTGCTTGGCGAACCTCGGTTGAATGTCGAGCCTCGCTGCAATGATGTCGTAGGCGAGCCTCGTCAAACTTTGAGGTTGTGGGCGATTTTGGCCTATGCAGACGAGCTTCAAGCACGCAGGCCAGCTCCAAGTCTTCATGCGAGCTTGTGCTTGAGGCGAGCTAAGCTCTTTTGCAGGCGAGCTTGCCCTACGGGCGAGCTTCAGAACATGCTACGAAGAACGGGTCGTAACTTTCAAACCGTATGTCGGAATTGGACAAATTATATATGAAAATCGACTATCTCGACGAGACGGAGCCAACCAAACTGACCCGAAGGGTTCGGTTTGCTCCGGTCATTTTGCCAAATTCCTTCCGGTTTGGGAGATATCGACACTTTTGTCTATTTTGTAAAGTCAAGAATTCAGGTGAACTTAACCTTTAGGCGGGCCTGGCTTCACTCAGATGGACCCTTAAGCTCTTTTGCTCATTCCGAGTTGCTGTGTAGGGATTAAGGCAATTTTTATTGCCTACATACGTATTTGTTGTTAATGCTACAGTTTGGTTGTTAATGTTACGTATTTGTTCTTATGGTTACGTATTTGTTGTTAAGGTTACAGATTAATTGTTAACCATGTCTTCTATCATCATGATCGAGTCGCCAGTGGGATTGTCATTAGGAATACGCAACTCATAGCCTTAACAACCAACTCATAAACTTAACACCCAACTCATAACCTTAACAACAAACTCATAAGGTTAACAAAAACTCATAACTATCAACTAAGGTTAACAACCGACTCATAATCCTAACAACCAACTCATAACCTTAATAACCAACTCATAACTATCTACTAAGGTTGACAACCAACTCATAACCTTAACATTCATTAACTCGAAAATCATAAAATGCATTATATAACATTCCAATGACGTTTCTTTACTCGAAAATCATGGAATGCATTCCATCTCCAAACCTATTTCTTTCTTCAATTTACCATTAATTTCCAAAGAACTTCATTGAAATCAGACTCAACCTCCACTAACTACTCAAATATCTTCTTTGAATCATCCCAATTTACATCTCAGAACTCCACGAGCAATGGCGGGAATCTCAACACACCACCGCCGCCCAGATCTCCAGCCAACTCAGATCCAAGTGGGCTCTCGACTCCCTCATCGACCCCCATCTCCAAAATCAACGCGCCCAGTTCACTGCCATCGCCGATGGAGATGTCATACTCTCTTGCTCCTGCCGCTATGGAATCCGCCGTTGGGGGAGGGGAGAGTGGTGACGCAGGAGGCTGTCGGAGGTTCAAGGGAGGGAGGAGCTCCATCGTTGCCGATTAGAGATGAGGGTTGGAGCAGAGGAAAGAAATTGAATTGTTTAGGATTTTTTTTTTATTTTTAAGGGAGGAGGGAGGAGGGAGGAGGGGGCATTTTGGGGTCTTTAAAAATGAAGTACATTGATGAGGACACATGTGAGCTGGAGGGGTTTAATTGTTTACAAAATTTAGTTTTGGGGGTTTTTTGGGTGTTGAAAAAGTCTTGGGAGTGGGGCAAATAAAACTTATTATTTTGGGGGCTAGAAGCAATTTTCCCTTTTGTAGATCACAAGCTAGTTGGTTGAATGGATCAACTAAAAGGAGGAAGTTTAATTATTTGTAAAAAAAACTCTTTACCAATTTAGCCTAAAAAGTTACGCCGGCGACAGTTTAGCCTAAAAAAGTGACAAATACAATGATAAATAGGCATTTTCGGTGCCGGAGACAATTTTTAGCTAAAAATTAAGTGATTTTTACATATAGACCCCTCACTCTCCCATATTTTTCGGATTAACCCAATTTTTAAAAAAAATTTGTGAAAAAACCCTCCCTTCCCACCATCTGTTCCTTCCTCCTTCCACCATCTGTTCCTTCCTCCTTCCACCATCTGTTCCTTCCTCCTTCCACCATCTGTTCCTTCCTCCTTCCACCATCTGTTCCTTCCTCCTTCCACCATCTGTTCCTTCCTCCTTCCACCATCTGTTCCTTCCTCCTTCCACCATCTGTTCCTTCCTCCTTCCCACCATCTCCTCCAATCCCCAACTTTCCTTCCTCTCTCCCACTCCCTCTCCCTCCTTGCTCCGCGCACTCCCTCTTCACTATTTAATCATTTAAAAAAAAAAAAATCAAACCTCCTCCTCTTCATCTCTTAGACCCAACATTAAACATTCTATCAAATATCCAACCTCCTTCTCTTCGTCTCTTCCACTCCCTCTCCCTCTCCTTTCTTGCTCTACCCACTCTCTCTTCACCCTCCAATCATCAAAAACTCAATCTCCTCCTCTTTTTTCTTTTTCAGACTCAACATCAAACATTCTACTTGAAGCATTAGGAGGGATAAAGGAGAGGAGAAAGAGAGAAAGAAGGAGAAAGAGGACAAAGAAGTTAAGAAGAAGTGTGTTTGGAGAAAGAGGGAAAGGTGAAAGTAATACGGAGGATAAGTGAAAGGAGGGAGAAAAAGAGTGGGAGAGAAGATGGGAGGTTGAGGATCGGAATGAGAAAAGAATGGAGGAGATTGTGGGCAGGAGGAGGAAGGAGATGGTGGGGGGGGGGGCGAGGTTTTTTTAAAATACATATTTTAGATTTTGAGTCGATAAATCTGAAATTAGGAGATAGTGAGGAGTCTATATGCAAAAAGCAGTTAATTTTTCACTGAAAAAATTATCTCCAGCATAAGAAATGCCTATTTGTCATCGTATTTGTCACTTTTTAGGCTAAACTGTCTCCAACATCACTTTTTAGACAAAACTAGTAAATGAGTGTCACTTTTTAAGCTAATCTGATATTTTAGCCCATCAAAAAATTATCCGAATATTAATTCCAGTGGACTAACACCATTAAATTTTATCTCGTTCGGGTTCTAAGTTTAAGTTCCGATTGACCAAACGTCTTAAAAAAAACGCACGTAAATATAAGCAGTTCAGAATATTGCATCTCTCATCTGAACCCCTTTAAGATCTCATTTTTCATCACAGTTTATCTCTCCCTAACTAAACGGTTCAAAATCTTTCTTTTCCCCTCAAAATCATCAGGGGAAAAAAAAAGTAAATAAAAAGACGAGGGCAAGCGACCCCGAACTCTCCTCACGTTGGCGGCTACAGCTTCTCTTCCCCCTCTTAAACCCTTACCCCCAAACCCTAACCTAAAACCCTAACCCTAACCGTAATTCTCCATTCCCCTACATCGATCGAAGGAGATAGAAGGAGGAGAGCGCGAGAGGAACAATGGAGGCTGCTCCAAAGTGCCAAGAGTTCTCGTCCCTCTCCGTCTCCGATCTCTCGTCCTCTCCTTCGATCCCATCGCCTTCAGTCCTCGCCGGAGTCTTCGATTTCGACGAATCCGGTGCTCCGCAGCTGAGATTTCGCGGATCGGAGGGCCAGGGTGCCTCCGTTCGCATTGGACTCAAGACGTCGCAGGTTGATTGCTGATTTCGAGCGATCTCGTTTTGTTTTTCCTGTAAAAGGATTGATTTTGATTTGCTCTTTTTTTTTTCCAGATTTTTAAACTGAGCTCCGTGGAATCGCTGTGCGTGAGCAAAGAGCCTGAGGGCAATGAATCAAAGGAGGTAGTTTGATTGCTGAACATTTCAACTGTTTGGAGAACTGATCATGTTAGATTTTCTAAATTTGTCGTCTAACTATTTTTCTCAAAACCAGAAATCCTTTTCGAGAGCTGTTAAGATTGGGTTTGAAACTGAGGAGGAGAGCATAGCGTTCCATTCAGCATTTGATCATTGGAGGGAAAGAATGGGTGTAGATACTGGTACGCCATCTCTATGCAGATACTGTCCGCAAATTATCTGTCTAATTATTCTGAGTTATCATGATTGTATCCTTTTCATGTTATTTGTAAGGGCTTTTTTTCTTAGGAACCACCTTTAAAATAACGTTCATTCTACAGAAACCAACTTTGAATTTTAATTAACACATAAACCACCTTTAAAGAGAAATTTGGTGCAATCAATCACTCCTAGTCAAATTTGCACTGAAAACCCAAAAATACCCTTAAAAAACTCACGTTCAATTGCTAACATGACCTAAACGTTAACTATTTGAGTCATGTGTCCTAAATGTGAGTATTTAAGGGTATGTTGGGGTTCCGTTGAAAAATTTGAATGAGAGGAGGTTAATTGCACCGAATTTTTCTTTGAAGGTAGTTTATTTATTAATTAAAATTCAAAGGTGGTTTCTATAGAATGACCCTATTTAAAAGATGGTTTCTAGGAAAAACCTATTTTAATGTTATTGATGCAAGTAATATTCACTTCAGAGTAAATAATTTCTGTACAATGTTGGGATATATATAAGAAGTTTCATTTGAAACTGATGGGTGAAAAATACCTAAATGTAGCTTAGGTATTGTGCATACAGATTCCAAATAGAAGTCAAAATTCTTGAAGGACAATCAGGAGATGAAGACGGCAGAGGAGAGGCTATAAATTGTAAAAAACAAACAGAATGAAGATGGGGGGAAAATGCATGGCAGAGTTAGCGCACTATTATTTGCTTCAATAGGAGCATAACCGTTATTGATTAAAAATTAAGAAATAGACAAGCCGCATTGACAAATATGAATGATTCTTGTTGAGCCTATTAATCTCTTTACTGTTGTGACCTCGATTGAGCTCGAGATGATTTAGCTCAACAAATTTTAATTTTTCTAGTATTTCATTACTGCTTCAGTGATCATGCAAGTAGTAACTATTTCGTTTTTTTTTTGGTGGGTACCTAATAGGTATAACTACATTAATGTTCAAAATTTTGATAAAGATCTATTCATAGAGAGCAAGGGGGAAAAACAATCATTTGGATTGCCTATTTTATATTGACAACTGACTACCAGTGAATGATGCAAGTGGAAACTCTTATCAACCAATAGAAAGGTGTATATACATACAAGCAGACATGTTGAACTTTGAATGAAAAAGTGGACAAGACAACAACGGGGGAGGAAATAACCAACAAGACTGGGATCATGATCTGGTCTTTGAGAGCCATCTGGAAAGCCATCGTCTTAGTTAGGCTCAGTGGCCTTGGTGGATATGTTAACTAGCGAAGCGAGGCAGACAAAAGTGAAAGATTAAAATGAGAATGTAAACCAGCACATGATTTGAACCATTCAAATATAAATTTTTATATTATTTCTACTATAACTATATACTAAGTTTATCAAATTGACCATGAGCGAGCGAGCCTGACTTGAATTCAGCTTGTTTAAAGTTCTACTTAGCTTCAACTTCAGCTCATTTGTTGATCAAGCAAGCCAAAATTGAGCTAGATACCAAGCCAAACAAAACTGATTGTGAGCAGCTTATTCATTTGCACCTCCAATGCTGGCTAGTTCCCTCAAAGGCCTGAATCTGTGAAGCTGTCTTCTAAAGCTCTTCGATTTTGAGTCTCTTGAAATGTCTTAAATGATTTGTTTGATATTCTACTCAAGAAGCTGCAATAACTGTAGAAGCACATAACTACATTCTTCCTTCACCAATCTATTCCTGAAGACTTATCTTTTCCAGTTACATATTACTTTTTGATATACTTTTGGTATTTACAGAACTTCTATTTTGTGAGTTCACCCTTGCTTTTTACAGGAAGACCTCTGGAAAATGGATCAGTTCTTGCTCCAAAAAGCAAGTTTGATGACAAAATAGAGGCCTCTTCTGCAAAAATGTACTTCCATTACTATGGACAATTACTACATCAGCAGAATATGTTACAGGATTATGTGAGGACAGGTTACTATTGCACTCTCTTATTACTATGTCATGTTACACATATGAAGCAGAATTTGTTGCTTATTAAATTAAAACTGTTATTTTAATGGAACTTAGCAAGATTGTATATCCATTATTGACATGTCAATGTGTTTCTGTTCTAGGAAGCTATTATGCTGCAGTCATTGAGAATCGTGTAGATTTTAATGGTCGTGTTGTAGTCGATGTGGGTGCTGGTAGTGGTATTCTTTCCTTATTTGCTGCCCAGGTATTCAGAATTTTCTGGTCAACAAATTTAAGTAATTAAGCAACAATTTTATTATGTTCTTTGTCATTTTACTTATTACCCTTGCTTTAATTTTAGGCTGGTGCCAAGCATGTTTATGCTGTTGAAGCATCAGAAATGGCAGAGTATGCACGCAGGCTGATTGCCGGAAATCCGTCTCTTGGACAGAGGATCACGGTTTGATAAGATTTACATTGCCAGTCTGACATTTGTTTTTCATTCGACTTGTTACCATCTTATACCTGTGCTTATTTATCCGGCTTTTTCTTGGCTTTGTTTAACAGGTTATCAAAGGTAAAGTTGAGGAAGCTGAATTACCTGAGAAAGCAGATATTCTGATTTCCGAGCCAATGGGTATGTGTTCATATCAAATTTTCTTTCAACCCAATTAATGGAGGGCTTACAGTTTTTTATTATTTTTTTCTGGCGTTTGAGGTGTGCCTTGAGTGATTTTTAACCTGGCACTTTGTCTAAAGTAAATCATTTCTTTATCAATGTTTGACTTCTGACTCAGAAAATAAGATTATCGACATATACAAACAATTCAAACTGATTTGAATGTTGTGATACTGTTTCCCAATTGAAAATTAAAGATTATCGACTATTATTCTTGATCCCATTTCATTGTGTTTTAAGTGTTGCCATACTGATTTCAACTGGGAAATCTACAAGCAACAATCAAATTGTTCTGTCTATACTTATTAATATTTGAACCAACACTGCAAGTTCTGCGAGCAAAACTGTTCACATGATAGACGAACTGGTTCTGGTATTTTCTCATCTGTAATTTTGGTTGTTCCTAACTTGCTTTAGTAACCGGAATAGCCTGAATAGTTCCTGAAATATGAATAAGGATCTGGGAATTTTAGTTTTTTCCTTGAGTATCTAGTTCTTTCCCTCCTTTCCCTCCTTTCCCTTGCAGTGCAAGCTGTATTAGTTTTATGTGCTGACCTTTTATACACAATTGTAAGGTTTGTATCATGATTTTTTCCTTGTGACTACTTGATAGCATATTCGGTATATATGAAAAAGTATGATCTTGGAATCTTTTCTAGGTACTCTGTTGGTTAATGAGAGGATGCTGGAGTCCTACGTGATCGCAAGAGATCGGTTTCTTGTCCCTAATGGAAAAATGTTCCCAACACTTGGAAGGTAAGAATAACTGTTTTCATTCTTTTTCTGGGATGGTTCAAGCAACCATGCTACATTTGTCTCTATAATGGCAATGGTAGGATGCTTTGTTCTATAGACATGACAATCCTACTTGTCTAAAATCCAGCATTATATTTCTCTTGTGCTTCGAAGGGAATCTATACTTGACTATATAATTGTTGAATATGAAACCATTTTGCAATAAATAATACTCTGATATGCCCTCATGAATTTAGTTATCTGTTTCCTTTCTTTTTCTCTCAACAGTTTTCAAGACTTCACTCTAGATGCCCATTCATCTTGTGTGAAATTGCATTGTCTGCAGATATAGCTACCACTACCAGCAAGCCATTTCTAATTCCAATGGCTTAGTTAGCATCCATTAGAGAGCTTCCATAGCTAGTCTTTATTATCACTATGCATGACTGCATGCTTAGATTTGAGAGTGCTATTCTAGGATTTGGCCAACCTGACTCAACACTCTATTAGTAGATGCCTTCAGGCATGAGAGTGTTTTGGTGCAAAAACTAGTACTAGTTCAATATCTTAATTGTTATATCACTTCGACATTTTTTTTCACGAACCTCCTACTTCCTAAACCTTATGCTGCTTTTTTTCTTGTGCTTGCCCTCATGATAATATTGACCTAACTCTGGTTATGATATTGCTGGGCCAAAGGTTTAAACTGCTTGACCAAGCATATGTTTCGATTCAGTTCACTTTACTCTGACTTAGGAGAGTGCTACTTTTTTTTTTGGGTTCTATCTATCTTTCTATTGTTTGCCACTGGTTCACATATGCGGCACTTGTCTAGCTAATACAGATAAGTACTGGTGTCATCACCATTATATAAATCATTTACCATTGGTTTCCCAATAAGCTGTTATAATTCTGATCTATCTTACTATTGTTTGCCTCTAATGCACATATGCAGCACTCGTCTAGCTAATACAGACAAGGAACTGATGTCATCACCATTATATAATCCTTTATCATTGGTTTCCCAATAAGTTGTTATAATTCTGATCTCGTAACTACTTAGATGGTTGTTTATTGTCCACCGATACCTTTTTGAATACTTACATGCAATGATAATATTGCAATATTTGAGAAGGTTAGAATCTTGATGTCCCTAGAGACTTTCAATTTGCATGTTAAGATGGCGACTGAACTTTTTGCATAAATTTAGCGTCATTCTTTTTTTTTTTTTTTTTTTAAAATGTCATTTATATATTAGCCATGATGATCTCAGTGGTGTTAAATCTGCTTATTTCATCTTCAGGTTCTGATTGTCTTTATGATAAACCCATTTCAGCATGCTTCTATAATTTCTACTGTAGCTTCTATAGCTACTCCTTACTGGTAATTT
The DNA here is from genome assembly GCA_012295165.1 of Asparagus setaceus. Lineage (NCBI taxonomy): Eukaryota > Viridiplantae > Streptophyta > Magnoliopsida > Asparagales > Asparagaceae > Asparagus > Asparagus setaceus. The sequence continues at coordinate 7,694,701 of CM022704.1, read as the reverse complement.
GTTATTTGCTAATCTTGTAGGATACATATGGCTCCCTTTAGCGATGAATATCTTTATGTTGAAATTGCAAATAAGGTATCTCTTTGAAATAAAATTTGATTTTCTTGATTAACATGTATTCCATGTTTTTTCTACTTGCAAGACATTTGATGAGATCTAAGATATTTGCACTTATTATTCCATTTACTGAAGTTCTCCTTTCATATTTTATTAAACTGTTCAGGGTAGTCAATTATCTGCCTCATGATGTCAAGTCATTGTTCATCAGGAACCTACATATATCTTTACACGAACTTATTATTAGATTTAGGACAGGCCATTAAGACAAATGCATCTTTCAGGTGTGCAAGTGAATATCTTTTTACGGAGGATGAAATTAGAGTTGTATTAAAATTTCCACTTCCTAAATTTCTTAATGTTGAGCAGAACATTAGGTGCATTGTGGTGGTGTCTGAGTATGAGACATGCTAGGCAAACTCTTACATTTAGGTAAATAAAATCTGCAATGTTGGAATAAACCTCTGAGAACTGATTCACTGATAATCTATTCTTGATTTCTCGCTGAGTTAAACTTGCCAACCTAGGAGCATTGCCAAGTTAGAGTTAATAGAGCAGTTATGTTTCAAGAAGAATGCCGTTGGGATAGGGTACGGTTCAACCATGGGTGTAGAGGAGTAGGTGAATCTGGTGGAGGAAGCTTATATGAACAACATTTTGATGAGTTCTATGTTTACTTTAACAAAACTGAAAAGTAGGCGAGGGAGGTAGATAATGCACCAGAGTCAAGGAAATTGGATTGCACACTTCACGTGATTGATTAAAAATGGAGAGGGACGCTTTTACGAAAGCACAACACCAGACTCTCTAGTTAATTGTGATCTAGGCCATGTGGTGCTGTGCATTAGAAACATGGTATGGTTGGGGTTGATATTAAACTGGGATTAGGTGTTGTGAGGCTTTGTGAATTGATCTCAGAGGTGATAAGCATTATGGGATTAGGTTTGAAACTCTATAATGAAGATCCTGCCTGTAAACTATCTCCATACATTGGGGTTGAAGTTGTGGGAAACCATAGCGTGGGAATAGGATTCATATCCCCGATGGCTCAGGATATTCGTCAGTGGGGGGCTGACGACTATCACTATCTTTAGGCATGAACATGGCACTAGTATTTTCAAAGGATGGTACATGAAGGACCCCAGTGCGATGATACTCACACTTTACTTCGTGTATTTCACGAAGTTTGTAAGTTTTGAATATGGAGGGTTGGTGTTGGAGGATTAGTTACTCGTCAATATGGTAAAATTGAGATGATGTGGTTTATAGAATAAATCATGTTTTTTTTTTAAAGTTGAGGAATGCTTCTGGACACCTATATGGTTGTAGAATAGCTAAAAAATTTAATAGAAAATTATATGGAACAACTATAATATGCCGATGCTTTACAGATTAGTGTGTTGGACAACTAAGAAACAATATGTGCGGAAATGAGTGTAGCAAAAATGAGAATGTTACTATGGAGGTCTGAATATGAAGAAGATACGATAAGTATAGAATGTACTCGTAGGATCTTAGAGGTTGCTCCTACGAAGGATAAAATCAGAATCAATTGAGATGGTTTGGCCATTTGCGAAGGAGGACTCTAAATGCACTAAATGCACCAATTAGGAGAAGTAATAAGATCATATTAATTAATTGAGTGAGGAGAAGTAGGGGTAGTCTAAGAGAATTTGGTTTGAACTTTGAAGCAAAGATGGATATTAGATATGATAGTGGTTAACTTAACGGAAGGGAGATGGAAGAATAGGAGTCAAGTAGCCAACCCATGTTGGGATAAAGCTTTGTTGTTCCTTTTCTTTTTCCTCCTAACTGCAAATGATAGGCCTGGCTGCAGCTAATGAATAACTTAACCTGCTTTGCTTAGACCCAGTTTCAGGCAATTTCTGAACTTACTCTTAGCCAAATTAGCTATTAAAGCCATTATCTTACGACTATTCGATTTAAGAGCAATATAGTTGTTTAGGAATGCAGGAAGCGGCTCATTTATCTGATTCTAGAGGAAAGAGAGGTCTGGCAGAGTGACCTTGCTGAATGGCTACATCTGTAAGCATGTCAAAGTGACTCATATAGTAGAGGGAAAGTGATCCTGCTGATGGCTACGTGATGGTCCGAGTGAGGATTGCTGGAGTTTTTGGAAAACTATATGCCATTAATCTTGTCTCATTAGAGCTTTTTGTATCGGTTATGCTAGAGTAGGGAGAGCTTGAGCCTTCAGTTTGCATCCATAGGGGGAAAAAGTGGAAAGATAGACATGCTATACTATTACTGTGATTCAATTGAGATCATTTTAGTGTATTTTCTTTTCTGTAAAGCTTATAAGTGACATTATTCTTGTGTAAGGAGAAACATTAAACATTTATTTTTTTGAAACGTCTGTTTTTCTCCCACTAAGATTAAGCAACTCTGGGCCATTGCATATATTCATGACCGAAACTTTTCAGCTATTGTTCCCTTAATTCAGAAACTTTTCCAACTACCTTTATATCAAATATTAGGATGTGTCACTTCTTATTTTCTCTTAAACCGTGTCCTTAGGATGTGACATTTGTGTCCATATTGATTTTTTAGTTTTAAAGTTGCAATTCAGATATGATAAATATTTAACTATTTACCACTGATGTTAGCGCTTTGTAATTATACCATCTAATTTACTGTAGCTTGAGAGTAAATATTGTTTGAAATGTGATATAAATGTTAATTCCAGTGACAATGAGACACTTGATTGGTCCTGGCTGTGACATTCTTTCCTTTTACCCTCCTCTTTTTCCTTTTTTGGTGCCTCCGCTCAAGTAACAGATCTATAGTTGGTTGTCTGGAACCTGCGTTCTAACGGTCTAACCTTCTGTTTTGAATGTCTAGGCACTCTTTTGGCAGCAACAAAACTATTATGGTGTTGATCTTACTCCGTTACACGGATCTGCTTTCCAGGGTTACTTTTCTCAGGTTGAAAATTCTTACTGTTTGAGATCTGATTGCGTTTTTTGTTACTGTTTTCAAAGTTAGTATTCTTTCAATTGTTGATGGTTTATTAGAAGAATATTAATTATAGAGAACATCAAGCTGGTTTAGTATAGGAAAAAGCTAGATTATCTTAGGTAAACAATGGGAGATCTTCAGTACCGAGTTGGTCTTATGGTCAGTACATGGAAAAGATAATACATAACCCAAAACTGGTTGAACTAATTGACTGCTATATCACTAAATTAGAATCCAAATTAAAAGGGGAAAAAAGAAGAAAATCTTCCAGAAAGAATATACTCTTCCTTTTAACATATTGTGTGTGCATTATGTTTGAGGTACTAATTCCTCTCTCGCTTGATATCTAGACTAAATATTTCTCTTGTTGATTGACTTCATTCTTGGGAGAAACAGCTCATGCTGTAGACTGGGTGTTGGTTACTGCCCTGCTCTATTCAATTTTGCAACTTTTTGTACCCTTCTCTCAAACCCAACTCACGCACACAACACCACAAACAACTCGAGGATTGATTTTCTATCTAATTAAGTGACACAAAGCTAGATATCTATGTTACTAACCACCTTCCTATTGTCTGTGGAAATCCAATTCCAAGCTTCAATTTGAAGTGGGTCTTTTGATTGCTTCGTATTTAGTATTTGTTGAAAAAGTTGTATTTGTCAGCTGGTATATATCTTCCTGTCGAAGAAGTCGGTTGACATATTCTCTGAAATATAACTATTGAACAATACTCATATTTGGGTAATAATTACACTTACCTATTTAGTTCAATCCAACACAGCATTTTGAGTTTGATTCAATTTTGTAGTGTTGGAACAGTGTGACTAGTAAAGGTTTGGTTCTCAATATTTTCTTAATTACCTTTTCAGTATAATTTGTATAAATGACATCATCTGCTTCCCACGTCTCATTACTATCCCCAATTATCCTGTTACTTCCAGGCTGAGTAAGACTTAAGCTCAAATGATACTTATGCACTTCTGCGTCCCTACTTCTGCGTCCTTCTAATAGATTGTCACCTTCTGTTTTTGGCGTAACTTTGTGGGTGATGGCTGTTTGTGTCTTGTACATCACTACTACTTAGATTTTGCTTAAATTATGGTTGAAAGTCTTCTAAGGTTGGAGCTATAATTGATTGTTATATTCTGCAGCCTGTGGTTGATGCATTTGATCCAAGGCTGTTGGTCTCTCCAGCAACATTTCACACACTAGACTTTACTTGTATAAAGGTATGGCTTCTGCCTATGAATCCAAAAGCAACATTTGATAAGCTTATGTTTACATTGTCATACAAATTTTTGTTTAGCTTTTTAATTTGACGAGCAGTGCTGTTTTTTCTACATCAGTGTTCTATTGCCTATAAAATCTTAGGAAAATTTTCACTGGGGATTACCTTTCTGTCATTCTTTTGCTCGGTGGAAATTTAAAATACAGACAACAAATTCTTTTTATTGATTTTTAAAATTTTTTATTATTAAACAACAATTCTTAGTGCTTCCATGTCTCCTTAGGAGCAATTACCTATAATTTATAGTTAAAAGTTTGATAACTTTTTAGATTTTCATAGAAATGTGTTCTTTCATACATACAGGAAGAAGAGCTATATGAGATTGACATTCCACTGAATTTTATAGCCTCTGTTGGCACTAGGGTACATGGGCTGGCTTGTTGGTTTGACGTTTTATTTGATGGGAGGTAAGCAATTCTCATCGTACGATGTAACTGGCATTTATATCCCATCTATACATTTTGCTCAAGACATTTTACAAATTATGAATAATGAATGATCTTATTAGATAACTCGTTCTCCATGTATCCTGTGTGATTGTGTCCTGTGGTTGCTTACTCTCACCATCTTTTTCCCTTGCTCCGCGTGATTATCTGCATTGGGCATCATGTTGTTCTATTCATTAAATCATTGATATCATTAATCATTGCATTTTTAAAAAATATGCATATGATAATTGCATATGATCACGTGTGTTGTGTCCTGTGGTTGCTTACTCTACCACCTTTTACCTCCTGTTCTGCGTGTGATTGTCTGCCTGGCATCATGTTGTTCTATTCATTATATCATTTGATATCATTAATCATTGCATTTTCTAAAAATATGCATATGATAATTACATAACTCATAGAAATAATAATACTCCCCGCCTGCAGCTCTGTTCAAAGATGGCTTACAACTGCTCCTGGTTCTCCCACAACCCATTGGTATCAACTTCGTTGTGTCCTCTCTCAGCCGTTATATGTCATGGCAGGACAAGAGATCACGGGAAATCTCCGCCTAGTAGCTCACAGTTCCCAAAGTTACACCATCTATTTAACCATGTCAGGTTGGTCTAAACTGCAAACATATGGTTCATCATTCGTATTTCTGCTTAAAAATATCTTGTTTTACTGTGCTCTCCGAATTATTTCTTGAAGCTAAAATGTGGGGTCCGGGTGCGGAACAAGGAGGAATACTACAGACGTCTACGGGTAAATTTGACCTTAAAGAGCCATACTATAGGCTCTCTCAACCACAACCTTATGCATGGGCTCAAGATCAGCAGCAACAGCAGCAGGCCCCTATGCCCTCACAGGTTAGCCTGCTGGATTCATATTTGAATTGTCTATTGAGATCTGTTTCCATGGAGATCACTAGGTTTTAATATGTCAATCAATGCTAGTTTTCTGCTCACAATGTTTTTTAAAGATTATAGCCCTTCTGTCTCTTGACTGTTGGTAGATCCTAATTCTTGACCACTATTTTGTATGTGTGGTAGACACATGTGAATGCCCAGTATTTGTATGGTTTGCTTGAATTTAGAGCCCCATGTGGGATCTACAAAACTTTGAAAGTGAAGAATATTTATCTTTTAGCAGATTCTCCATGATATAGTTGTTTGCACTCTCCTCATACAATAACAACAACAACAATAACAAAGCCTTTGTCCCAAATGTGTGGGGTCGGCTACATGAATCCTATAATTCCATTCTGTTCTGTTATGGGCCATCTCCTCCGTTAAATTAACCATTATCATATCCTTTTTAATTGCTCCCAACCAAATTCTTTTAGGTCTACCGCTCGATCTCTTTGTCCCATTAACTACAATATTATCAATTTTCCTAACCGATGCACTAAGAGGTCTTCGTTGTATATGACCAAACCACCTTAGTCTATTCTCTTTCATTTTATCCTCAATTGGAGCAACTTCTCTAATTTACTACAAATGCACTCGTTTCTTATCCTATCTTTTAGTGTATATCCACAAGATCATCATAACATTCTCATTTCTGCTACGCTCATTTTTTGCACATGTTGTTTCTTAATTGCCCAACATTCTGATCCATAAAACATTGTTGGTCCTATATACTGTCCTATAGAATTTTCCCTTTAGTCTCATTAGTATTCTACGATCACATAAAACTCCTGAAGCATTCCTTCATTTTGACCATCTTAATTTGGTCCGATGGACAACATCATCCTCAATCTCACCATCATAATGAATGATTGATCCCAAATAACGAAAGTGGTTACTGTTAGGTATTTTTTGGCCATCAATATGTACTATAGTCTCTTCTCTTTTTAGTTTTACTAAATATGCATTTCATAAATTTTAGTTTTGTTCTACTAATTCTAAAATCTTTAGGTTCCAGGGCTTGTCTGACCTTTCTGCTTTAGATATTATACCCTCTCTAGACTCGTCAACTAATACTATATCATCAACAAATAACATACACCATGGGACTTATCTTGAATATGGCTAGTAAGTTGGTTTATAACTAATGTAAAAAGATAATGGCTTAAAGTCGACCCTTGATGTAAACCAATGGTAATAGGAAATGATCTAGTCTCTCCTTCATTTGTTCTTACTCTAGTTGTTATCCTATCATACATATTTTAATCACATCAATATATATACTAGATAATGCTTTTCTAAAACTAACCACATTATTTCTCTAAGCACTCTATCATAAGCTTTTTCTAAATAAATAAAACCATATGTAAATTCTTTTTCTTCTCTCTATATCTCTCCATCTACCGTCTCAATATATGAACATGTTCCACAGTTGACCTACAGGGCATAAAACCAAATTGATTTTTGGATACACTTGTTTACATTCTTAGCTTTTGCTCAATTACCTTCTCCCAAAGTTTCATAGTATGACTCATTAGTTTAATACTACTATAGTTTGAACAACATTGTACATCTCTTTTATTCTTATGTATCGGTATCAAAGTGCTAATCCTCCACTCATCAGGTATTTTCTTTATCTCAATAATCTTATTAAATAATTTAGTTAACCATTCTAAGCATATATCTCCAAGACATTTCCAAACTTCAATAGGAATGTTGTCCAGTCCTACAACTTTTCTACTTTTTATTTTCTTTAGAGCATCTTTAATCTTACTAATCCTAATTTTTCAACAATATCTATATTTTCTATCATGCACTATATGGTCAATTTCTCTATGTTGCTCATCTATTTGGTTATTATTAAACAAACTATGAAACTAACTCGCCTATCTCTCTTGTATTTCCTCGTCGATTACTAAAACTCTTTGATCTTCACTCTTGATACATCTAATATTATCTAAGTTCCTACTCTTCCTCTCATCTGAGCATATATATATATATATATATATATATATTCCCTCTCCCTCCTTGGATTTTAACTTCTTATAAAAATTCTCATAGGCTTTGTATTTAGTCTCACTAACCGTTCTTTTTTATTTCCTTCCTTGCTAGTTTATATTTCTCGCAGTTTTCCTCACTCCTAACATTTTTGCCAATCTTTATATACTGTTTTTTCTGCTTTAAATGGCATTTTGCACTTCTTCATTCCACTACTAACTCTCTTTACCATCTAAGGGGGTGTTTGGTTCGTTTCCATGTAAAGAGGAAGCACAATTCCATGTAGTGAAACTCAATATTTGGGTTTTCCACACTTTTCAATGAAAGTGATTGTTTGGCTTTGTTTGGTATGAAAATATGGTGGGAAACACAATGTATACACTTTTCATGTGTTTGGTTGGAAAGAAAAAAAGAGGGAAAACTTTCATTGATTAGACATTTCTCACTTTTCATGTGTTTGGTTGGTAATGAAGTGTGTAGTGAAAAGTGTATATGGTCACCATGGTAAGTTCACCACTTACCAAAGACAAATTAATTTTTGATCGTTATGAGAGGTAATCTTATCAAAATTTAACATGGAAAAACAGTAAATAACTGAATTCATCATAATTATCTGTTTGACATAAAAAAATATACGAAACCTATAATAACATGCTTATCGTAATAGTTATGAACTACGTACTTGATTATACTTGAAAATTACCTGATTTAACATCCCAAAACCTGTTTGACACGACAAATAGATATAAACAGTAAAGTCTTAATGTACAAATCTCATAGCAAGCATCCATGTGTTATTAATACCTAGCAACTAGTCATCACAACCAACAATGAATTATAAATCATATCATAGACAGATTGTGCACATAAGTATCACTAGCTCACTTTGTACATATCTCAATACTATAAAGAACAAGTATAAAAGTCCTAAATATGAAGGCATATCTAACTCCTTAATGGATGAAAAGAAGCCAAATGAATATCCCTTTGATGACAAACAAATATATAATATAAGACGTATAAGCTAATGAATATCTTGTCAAGTTTTACAAGTTGCCGACTTTCAACAAATGGTAAACCCAAAAATTTTGATGATTGGCCAAATCATACCAAAATTAACCCAAAAATTAACTAATATAAGATGTATAAGCTAATGAATATCTTGTTAATTTTTACAAGTTGCCGACTTTCAACAAATAATAAACCCAAAATTTTTGATGATTGGCCGAATCATACCAAAATTTGCCGACTTTCAACAAATCAAGTTTGATGATGTTTTCCCCAAAATCAGTCAACAATCCGAATCATACCAAAAATTTGCCGACAAACAATGATATCAAATTGAGTAATAAACCCAAAAAATTAAAAACTTGGTGGATTCATGCCTGTAAAAGCCGACTTTCATCAACACCAAATCAATCAACAATCCGAAGAAATCGACTAAGAAAGGCGCTGCCTTTGTACGAGATCCAGCAAAATTCCGAATAAATCAACAGAGATCTAAGGGAACTGAGTGATTTCCCCAAAATCAGAACAAATCAGCGAAAAAGTAGACAACAGCAAGCCACAAATCTCAGATCCGACGTGCGAAGAGAGAAGAAATGGCGGGACTTGGCAGTAACCCTAACTCCCTCTGCGATTTCCCCAAAATACAGGAGGAGAGTTTTCGTGGGTTTCCGGCTCGATTTTGGAGGAAATCGCGATGAGCGATTTGGCTGAGGTGGAGGAGTTTTCCGCCGCCCCAAACCCTAACTCTCTTTGCGAACCAAACCTGCACAAAGAAACGAAGAGAGATGATATGTCCGAGGTGGACACTGTGTCAGGGAGGGAAATGGGTTTCAGGCCTCTCTTTTAGCGAACCAAACAGCCCCTAATCTACAACCTTTAGATTCTCCTATATATCTTTAGCCACATTCTTAATGCAAGAAGACATAGTATTCCGCATAATATTAGTCTTCTTATCTATATTTTAAACATCTTCCTTTATTATCTTATCCTTAAAATAACCTAAATTCTCTCCTTTTAAGTTCCACAATTTAGTTCTTAGTTTCTTGTTCCTATTAGTTTTTCTATTCTACTTCTTAATAGAAATGTCTAATACCATCAACCTATATTGTGTGGTTAAACTCTCCCCGGTATAGTTTTGCAATCTTTACATGGTAACCTATCCACCTTCTAATGAGATTAAAGTCTATTTGACTACTATTAGATCCACTTTAAAAGTTATTTAGTGTTCATCCCTTTTCCTAAACTGGTATTTGCTATTTTCCTAAACTGGTATTTGCTATTATCAAATCATACGACATAGCGAAATCTAAAATTCTTTCACCCATATCGTACTTTTATCCATAACCAAAACCTTCATGTACCCTCTCATATCCATTATTATCCTTGCCTACATGCCTATTAAGGCCTCCTATATAAACAATTTTTATCCTACTGGAATTCCTTGTACCAATTCATCTAAGTTATCCCAAACTTCTCTCATAGTATTCTCAAACAACCCTACTTATGGTGCGTAAACACTAACAATATTAATAACCTCTACATCTAATACAATTTTTATTAGTATTGTTCTATCTCCAACCCTTTTTACATTTACAATACTTTCTTTTATTATGTTATCTACAAGCATACCAACTCCGTTTCTTCTTCTCCTTTCCTGTGTACCAAAACTTATATCAGGTCTTTCCAAGTTCTCTAGATTTCTCACCTATTCATTTAGTTCCTTGTAAACAAATTATACTAATCTTTCTTCTAATCATGATATCTACTAATTCCATCGTCTTTCTGGTAAGAGTACATATATTCCAAGTAGCTAACCTAATGCTATTCTCTTGTAAAAGTCTCCTATCCTTTTCTCCCTTGTGGTGTTCTAGTCTATGCCAAATAGTATTTGGCAACCTATTAAAGGACTGTGGCTTCTTAAAACACTCTTGCTCACTTTTCATTACACCGGGTTGGCACGATGCAGCGCGTTGCGCTCTCCTCATAATTCCACAATTTTCATTAATAATCTGCTAACAGCTATAATACATTAACTGTGTTATAGTCTATGATTCTATTGTTTTAAATTTTCAATGTTGCAACCTGTTCCCACTTTCCACTTGTTGATTTTGGTAAGAGACCAGCTATAAAGAGAATTGAATTTGCTGGTATATATCCGCTTCTAGCCGCCTCGTAGAATTTTATGGAACCTGGGCAATCAACACCTACCCTACCACCTGTCTCTTTTTTTTTTACCACTGTATTGTATGTACAAAGTTATTTTAACACACAGAACTTACAGTTTTTTGCACAAAACTCCGATGGACTTTATAAATTAGAGAAACCTCTGCTGAAGCTGTTTCACCAAAATACGATGATTGACAACAGTTCTCTTGTGCTTCTCGCGCGAGACATTTTGGGCAAAGTTTGCCCTTATGTAGTACAGGAGGATTTTGTATATTTTTGAAAGTCCCCTCAAGGGTTGGTGGTTTTTGTTTTTTTTTTTGGGGTTTTTTTGGGGAGGTATGGCAATTTCTTATAGTTCAAGCAATGGATAGACGAATTGTTATATCTGCATGGAAAAGATTTCTGCTATTTACACGTTTTTCTTCTTCATTTGCCACTTCCCACTTATAACATTATTAAGTTCATTTCTTCCCTTTGATTTCAGGGATTCTCCCCCCAAGCTCTGGAAGAAGGCGATGCCACCATATTGCTACAAATGTCTGAGAGCCCAGATAACTTACTAAACCGATAATCATCAATCTCGTATCTGTAAATTACCCGTGTACTTCTATTGATCCCTAAACTTATTCTACTCTGCGAACTCATACCTGCCTGCAAGCGCCCAATTAAAGAAACGACATAAATGCATTTGGCTGCTGAGAGAAGTTCCTAATGGATGTGTAATATTTAAGTCGATGGAATACCAGTACCGGTATTCCCAAATATTCTAGGTTAATTTATTGTGCTGAGTTCTTAGATGACAAATAATGGTATTATGATAAGGGTGCAGTTTTAGGACTGTCCTCATTGTTCTTAAATATTGATAAGGTGTGTAGCTTATTCATGTTATTGGCATCACCATTTTATTTACCTCAGAGTCATGGCAAAGCTTACACAAGCAAGCCATCCCTATCTAATGTTGCCTTTGTAGTCACTTTCTGGTTGATGGAGGCTTCTGTGATCTATAGTCAGTGGTTACTCGGTTCGCAGCGACTGCTATTGCATGTAGCTTGCTTGCAATCCTTTGGTTCAATTTTAAAGTTTTTCTATTTGCAGTTACAATTGTAACTACGGGGATTTTGTTGTGGGTGTATCATGCAATCTGCAATTTATGTTTAGTTGCAGCGAAACAAATAATTGGTCAAAAACACCTCTCTATCGCGTGCGTCATAGGTCATTCGTGATTGACGTTACAAGGCCATGGGAACGTAACCGTCATCCTCCATTAAGAAATAAGTCATAAAAAAGAGGAAGGAGCCACATCATGTTAGTTTTGTGTACGAATACCAAGCTAATTCATACATGAAACTCTAGATATTGGGCACGTGCTTTCCACGTGCAAGAGTCTGCCAACCATTTGAGGGGGGCGCATTCGTAAGAGGGATGGGTCAAATAAAGAGAGCCATTAGTGAAGGAATCTAGCTCATATTTCTTCTCTTCTAGTAGGTCAGCAATTATTTCTTTTATGTTTTGGAGTTGTCAGTCAAAGCTTGCCTCATGAAACGTCTGTGTTTTTTGATTTTTTTTTTAGATGGTATGCAACCAGGTGATACTTGTTCACGGGGCTAATCGTGGTTTATCGAGAAGCATAAATGAGTGCTTAATAAAAAAATTCATCATATTTTCTTAGGTTAAAAAATTTATGATAGTTTTATAAGAAACTAACGAGGATTTAACTTACAGAAAATTACTTCAAAATTATTTTCAAGGGTAAATTACACTAAAGGCCCATGAACTTTTGGCATTTTGCAATAAACCCTCATGAACTTTTAAAATTGCATTAAATCCCAAATAACTTTTGCAGAAAAGCCCAAATATTTTTTGGGTAAATTACACTAAACCCTCAATAACTTTCAAAATGCATTTTTATGTTGTTTTTGGGTTCTAACTTACGGGGGTTATCTGTAAAATACATAACCTTATTGAAGATTTTCTGCAAAATAGAAAGGGGTTTACTACAAAATGCCAAAAGTTCATGAAGGTTTAGTGTAATTTACCCTATTTTTAATAACTTCAAAATCACTGAACAACGCTCTCATCTCATGAGAACAGAGAGAACAAAAATATTTAGAATTATCGTTATTTTTCGAATCACTAATAAGATAAAGCAAACACTTGAAAGGATTATATGAAAATTCTTCAAAAAGATTTTCGAAAGGTACAGCGAAACATATTAAAAGAGTTATCAGTAAAAATGCCTTTTTGTACCCGATGGAAACCAATTATTGCGATGGTGATTGCGACAATATTACACTAACAAGACGTACAATTACATTTTGTCCCAATTTGTTCGAAATGATGAAATGAATCTCTCTACCATTGATTTCTGTGCCCCAAAAAGCCTAGAAACTTCTAGCATGACCTAAGCAAATCTTTAACTCTCTAGACGCCACGTGTCGAGATCCCAACGGACTATCCAAACCCTCCATGTTAAGCAAACAACAGCAAACACCGACAATAAGCGCTGCCACGTGTCAACGGAGCCGGCACGTGTGAAAGCCTCAGATTTTGTTCTCTATCTTCGCCTCGAAGTTGCCGAGGCCCCATCAATATGAAAACGCACGCCCCACCTCACACGCTGTAGAATCTGGACCGCCCGATCAAGATCTGATCCAACGGTCGAGAATCGATGGGGGCCTATAAATACGGATGGTCATCCTTGCCCTTCTCTCAATCGTTAAAATAAAGAAAGTTCTTTTTCTAGGGTTTTTGTTTCGCTTCCAATTTTCGATCTAAAGGTTTGAAATTTGAGCTCTCGATTTTGAAAATTTTGGTTTTTGGGATCGATTTGATGGCTGAATCTAGCGTTCAACCTGATCAGATGGTGAGTTTTTTCGCTTAATTTGGTCTCAATTTGGGGATTTTAGGGTTATTAGGGTTAATTTTTGTATCTTGATTATATATGATATATTATCTGTGATGAATTTTGTTGATATGTTAAATTTCTCCAAAATTAAGGAATTGGGGCTTTTCCTCCCAATTTAGCACCTTGATTTTTTTTTAATGATTTGCTGTTTTATAAAGAATCATTGTTTATAAATGAGGTTTCTTTAAATTCTACTGATAACTTATATTGCAATTCTAATTCCGTTAAATTTCGCGTAAATTGGAGAACTGGGTGTTTTTCTTGATTCGGGATTCATGATCCTTCTCTCTTTTTGATTGATTTAGAACAAAGAGACGGAGCAAACCTCGAAGATGACGAAGCAGGCCAAGCTCAAGTACCTGGACTTCGTCCACGTGGCGGCGATCCAGGCTCTTGTCTGCGTGTCGAGGCTCTACGATTGGGCCAAGGAGAACTCCGGCCCACTGAAGCCAGGAGTCCAGACGGTGGAGGGCACCGTGAAGGCTGTTGTGAGCCCGGTTTACGAGAAGTTTCATGATCTCCCATTTGAGATTCTCAAGTTCGTCGACACCAAGGTACGTTACTATTAACCCCTTTGAAATTTTCTTTGGCGTATGTTAGCAGTTAGAGTTTCATTTTCCTGATTGTGAGCCTGGTTATGGGGAGCACGTTAGCGTGTGAGAACGTCAGGAGTAGATTCTGGGGTCTAGTAGATTATTGCTGAATTAAACGTTAATGTAATTTAATTGGGAACTCTTTTTGTACTTTGATTGTCCCTTGTTAATCTTAACGTATTTGTAACTGAACTCATCGAAGTTAATTGCGAACAGACCCCATGTAGTATCACCCAATTGCAGAGAGACTCCTTGTAGTTCTATTTGTTACGAATAGCCCCCGAAGTTCTACTTGTTGTGAATAGACAATGATTTTTTTTTTAAATTTTTACTCTTATAAAATCGTTTAAAATGTTTTGAAAACGTTTAAAATGTTTTGAGGCGGCGGATAGACGCCCTATTGTTCTATTGGTGTGAATAGACACCCAATTGCTAATTTTTGACTTTTAAAGGAGCCGAAAAAATTTACTAACGGGGATGTATCTGCACTTGAGGCAATACTACAAGGGGTCTATTCACAACAAGTAGAACTATAGGGGTCTATTCGCAATAAATAGAACTTGAGGGTCTCTTTGCAATTGGGTGATACTACTAGAGTTCTATTCGCAATTAACCCTTATTTATAAAAGGGTCATCTGCTGTTTAATACAGTAAGTTTATCCCTTTCGAAACTTGGATATCCTGAAGTTATCCTTTGGCGATTTGATAAGCCATAGCGTAAAAAAGTGGGACGTAATTTTGTCCAAGAATATCAACATAGCAAAATTATGAGAAATTGATTTTCTTATTAAATTTCAGTTATTTGGATTTGCGTACTTAACATGACTCTCTTGCTTTTTTATACAAGTTGTATTTTGGTACGAGTAATTCTGAACATGTATAACCTATAAAAATAAGTGCAAGTATCGAGTGTTTTTAGACCACTACATGGTATATCAAGATAAAAATAATTCTTGGATTGATATATTAATCTGCCTCCTTGTATTATGCTGTATATCAACGATAAGCACTCCTTTGTCGTGCTATAATGCAGCGGCTAAGATTTATCCTATGGCCTTCCATAAAAGAGATACTTTTAGAGAGAAAAATTGACGCATGATATGTTGTTCCATTTCTTCTTAGTCCTATAGGAGTTTGGTTAGATGGTAATATTCACGGAAATAGACAAGGATCCTAGTCGTAATTCATGAGCGAGGACAAGAAAAATGGTTGTATGTTGTAATATACACTAGTAGTTACTCATGTACCGACCATCATGTCGTGTAACAGGTGGGCGCTGCCGTGGAAGAGGTGGACCGACACATGCCATCCGTACTAAAACAAGCATCAACCCGAGCCTACACGGCTGCCCAAAAAGCGCCCGAGGTCGCTCGCTCCATCTCCGACGAGGTCCACCGTGCCGGCATAGTGAACACCGCCACCGACCTCGCCAAAGCCGCCTACTCCAAGGCGGAACCCACCGCCAAGACCCTCTACACCAAGTACGAGCCGGTCGCCGAGCACTATGCAGTCTCAGCCTGGAAGTCCCTGAACAAGCTCCCCATGTTTCCCCAGGTCGCGCAGGTGGTGCTCCCCACGGCGGCACACTGGACCGAGAGGTACAATGGGGCTGTGAGGTCCTCGGCGGAGAAGGGGTATGCTTTTGCGGGGTACTTGCCGGTGGTGCCAGTGGAGAGGATTGCTAAGGCTTTTGGGGGGGATGAGAAGGCTGAGTAGCGTTTGTTAGTGTGTAGTCTTTATGTTTTGAGCCCGGATGTTTTGTGTCAAGAATTGCTCTGGTGAGTTTGGGGCTAGGTGTGGTTGGTGTCGTGTGCTGCTGTCCATTTCTAGTTTCTGAATTTGCTGCTAGCAAAGGTATTGTGAATATACCGTGTAAAACTCTCTGAAAGTAGTATGTTTGTCTAAGTGTTTTTCTTCTTTGTTGTTCCTGTTTTTACACCTGGTATGATTTTAATTGCAATTGGAGGTAAGTAACGGTTGAATTCAAAGAATCTGTTCCGCTGGAATTTTTTTTATTTATTTTAGCTACGTACTGTGTTTGAAACCACATTTATAGGTTGCAAAATAGTAATAATTACACACAAGATGGAGTTGTTTGGTTGGAGATGTACGGTGTCCAGATATTGAGATCATATGCTACACTTCGTAGTAACTGAGCACAAGCCTAAAATAATGATACGGGCACACCATCAACCACACACACACACTCTCTCTATTGCATTGAGACCTACATTGCATTGAGACCTACATGAAATTATTTTTTTGCAATTTCATGGGGTCCCAATGCACTATAGAGAAAGAGAGGATGTGGTTGATGGTGTGGTTGGGGGTGTGCCCCTATTAGGATAGTGTCACTTTCACCAATAACAGAATAGGATTTGGAATGAAACAAAAACCCTAAGATAACCATCTTCTTTTGTAAACTCAAAACATAGTTTGCTTTGGATAGAGTAAAGATACAACTTCAAAGCTTAGGCAACGCTCACTGTATAGAATCAATGGAAGGATATTCAACAAGAAGTGACACAGATTTTTAAAACATCTAAACTGACTAGTTGATTTCATATACAAAAGTAATTACTCAGATGAATACAAATGAATCATTCCTGGAAAATAACTCCCCAAACATGCTTAATTGGCAGTGTTGCAGTGCGCAATTATAAACATGGCTGTTTATCTCTCTTTCAGAAACCACTCTCTTTTATCGTGCGGATCAAAATTCACTTCTCTCCAATTCAGACTAACGTAATAGGCAACTTCGAACAAATTTCAAATTTTTCACAGGCTTAAACTCTGTCCATCAACATGCAAATGATTGTACTTCAAAGCTTAAGACTAATAACTGGAACTCACATAGGAGGGGATGGTTTCAAAGCTTAAGACTATAACTGGATTTACCAGAACATCAATAATGTTGAAGCCTACCTGCTGTAATTGTAGAGGAGCAAGTCAAACGATCAAACTATAGTATGGTACTTGGATAGAGAAATAGGAAACAAACAGAATAAAATCAAAGGGGGGAAAATTTGAGCATAAAAGAACAAAAGATGGTCGAAATAGAACAAAATTCCATCAGTGATCAGAACTCCAATTCAATTCCGATATACAAATCCTAAACACTAAAAGTTATGAAACCTAAATTACTGTATAAAAAATCTAAATGGCTAACAATTTACAATGCTAAAAAATACTTACGCCAGATTCCCCTCAAAATACAGTTTGCAAATGGAAGTAAACCAATAAGCACCATCACAAGAGGGTCAGAAGTACATGGTTGAAGCGTAAACCTTCCACTCATCTTGTTGTTGATGTCAACACGAACTATTATCTTCGAGTTCCTCTCAATAGGGACTTCAGCCTGTAGATTCCCCCCAAAAGTCAAATTCCCGCGATACTGAACCAAAGACAAACCCGATATAGCAAGAGCTTGGCCAATAGGGTAATCCTTCTTCATTAATTTTGCCTCCAAATTAGCTCCATATGCCACATCACCCTCAGCTCGAACAGCACCGATACTTGCACCAAGCTCAACTCGCTTCCCAATTGAAACTTGATCCTCTAGCTTCACTCCAGCAGCAACAGTATCCCCCAAGTAGTTGACAGAAAAACCTGCAGTTGTCTTGTTCTTCTTAAAATTCTTGAACTTGGTTTCGCCCCTTATAGAGTATGCTCTTTGGTTACCAATAGTTTGGACATTGAAGTTCGCTAGTGATGAGCCATTATCTCCATGCTTGGCTGAGACTGAGGAGTCCAAATTGATGATGAACTCCTCCTTGTCTTTTCTTAAACCGACAGAGATTTCACCTGGAAATTTTGAAGCTATAGCAAAGATCTTTTGGAGCCTAACCCCATGATAGCCATAGTCATGATCCCAACAATTAGAATCCGAGAGAAAATCAGTTGAGAATGTCGACTTTGAGCTTGGCTCCAAGGATCGGTAACGATACACTGGATCATCACAGTCAAAGGAAAGAGGCAATGTAATATCTTGTGAAAGAGCCAGTGAAGTTGGAGAATCATCATCATCTTCATAAATATTATTGCTTTGCCCTCTCTTTTTTATTTCTTTGAATAGCCTAATCTGTTCCTTCCACTGTTTCTTCTTCAGGAGTTCAACCCGATAGTCATACTCGTCAAAATACAACCTTTTTTGCTCTTTACTAAGCTCGGCAATCTGGGATTTGGTTAAAGGAGAGAAAGGCGGGAGATAATCATACTCATGTTCTTCATCTTCCTCATCTGAAAAGTCATCCAAGTCGACATCTGAAGAGAGCTTTGGATGGGGTTTTTGCTCAAAAAGCAAAGACAGAAAGAATTGCATTGGTGGAGATCGAAAGAGGGAGTTTAACAGTTTTTGTGCAGAAGAATCTTGAACCCTAGGAGAAAGGGCCTTGGCTTCAGATAAGATTTTCGAACGGCAACACAAGAGAAGTAACTTAGATCTCCATCTACATCCATTTGGAAGTACTCTTTCCCCTTTTGTGTTCCTTCTACAAGATGGATGATTCTCAACTAAAGCCACTGGCCTCATCAAATTCATATCTCCTGTTGCCAGCCTAATTGACTGTTGAATCGCATAAGATCTCTCCTCTATAGATGTTTCATAGGATAATGGTCTGCCATTTAGTCCCTCGGGTGGAGCTGTGGATGCATGAGTGAGAACAATGATAGCATTCGACCAAATTGAAGGGCCTAAAGTACTAGTAACTGTTCTCAAAAGGGGCAAATCGTTAAAATCTCGGGTTTGGATATCAAGCCGATCCATATAGAGAACTACATCAGGTGGGTATTTCTTCATGTACTTCTTCAGAGAAGAGAGCATCTTTCTATTTGATACTTGATCTTGTAAGGAAAGTTTCAGGCCTGGAGTATCCAAAATCCGAATCTTTATCCCATTCACGGCCCCCTCAATCTTTCTCACTGAAGAAGTTTCAGGTTCGAATAGATTCCTTGGTGACTTCTCTTCTTCAAAGATTGAATTTATCGTTGCGCTCTTTCCGGCTCCAGCCTTCCCAATAACTAGAATAGTACATGAAAAATCCAGCTTATCTTTCTCTTCCCTCTCGAGCTCCATAGCCTTCTCTCTTGCTGTCTGAAAGCTAAACTGCCAATGTTTTGTATCCTCAATACGTTCAAGATTGTAGAGGACTGAAGTGACCATTTTCTCTTCCAGGTAATAACCTAATCTGAAAACAAGACGAAGGAATTTGACTCTAACCAACTCGATCTTGTTATGAAATTTTTTCTCTTCGTCAGTCATTGTGATTTCGGGGTTGCTATCAACTGCAAGGTTAGAAGAGTCAAGGATGGTTGGTTGTGATCTCCTTCGGCCTGAGGAGCCCAAAAAAGCAGGATAACTGTCAGAAAGAATTCTCCTAAGATTAGAGGCAATGATTGTATCATTGCTGGTAGCAGCAGAAGAGGATGCAGAAGCCAATAACTCCCTAATGATCTTCGTTTCGGACTCACTTATCATTTGTTTACCAGAAACTTGCAGTCCTCCTCCCTCTTTTGTACCCACATTATCCTGCAAAACCACTAAAGTTATAAGATTGCAAAAGACTCGGCTGTATTAAATTCCACAAGAGTACTACAAACCTCTTCTGCTTTCTTATGCACTTCGTCATCATTCCTACTCTCAAGATTGTTCACAGAGCTCTCAGGTCCACTAGAATCCACAACAGAGCCATCTTCATCGTCCTGCAAAACATCATTATAAGATTGCAAAACTCTCAGCTGTATTAGAATCCACAAGAGTACTACAAACCTCTTCTGCTTTCTTATTCGGTTTGTTATCATTCCTACTCTCAAGATTGTTCACAGAGCTCTCAGATTCACTAGAATCCACAACAACAGAGCCATCTTCATCGTCCTGCAAAAACACAAATGTTAGAATATTGTAAAACTATCAGCTGTACTGGAATCCACAAGTGTACTACAAACCTCTTCTGCTTTCTTATTCACTTTGTCATCATTCCTACTCTCACGCTTGTTTACAGAGCTCTCAGATTCACTAGAATCCACAATAACAGAGCCACCTTCTTCATCCTGCAAGAAGACCAAATTTATAAGATTGCAAAACTCTCAGCTACGCTAGGATCCACAAGAGTATTACAAACCTCTTCTGGTTTCTTATTCGCTTTGTTGTCATTCCTACACACAAGCCTGTTCAGAGAGCTGTCAGATTGACTAGAATCCACAACAACAGAGCCATCTTCTTCATCCTGCAAACACACCAAATTTATAAGTGCAAAACACCAAATTTATAAGTGCAAAACAACATCAGCAGCAACCACAGCAGCAGCAACAGTAACAACAACAACAACAACAACAACAACAACAATTAGGTTATATGTAAGTATAAACTCATTAAGCATTTTTAGACAAGAAAAGAGCAAGTACATCAAATTTGTAGTAAACAAAACTTCTAATTTTAAGCATGAATAACTTAGTGCAATATCTAGATTTCAGTCTTGATATGAACAAAAAAAAAAAAAAAAAAATCCTACAAGACTATGCTTGTTTTGTTCGACATTTAATACCTTATATTTTGCATTATCCGAGAAATGGTTCCAAATCAAATTTTTAATCAACCATGCAAATTACGGATTTGTATCATTTTAAAGGAATACTTTTCAGATATTGTATAAATGCTATTAAAATAATTAAATTCTTCAATAATATGATATCTTTTATCAAATAATTTTATATCCATTAACTATAGAAAATATTTAAATATTCAAGGAATGCTTAAAAGAACTAATATTTAAATACGAATTTGCAAAAGAAAATTTTGGGTGCATGTTTGGATATAAAATTTATAGATGAATCTAAATGCAACTAATCATTATATTGAATTCGATTTGGTTCCAACCAATATGAGTGCCAAGCCAATTTTAACAGCTTCAACCAACCGAAAATAAAATAAAAAAAATAAGTGAATAGTTGAATAATAAAGATGTTTTGAAAATTATCAAAAGTGTATCAGATAGTCGATCCCTAGTGTTTTTCCCCAAAGCCACGAATACAATTACAAGGTTTTGGTATCGCCAAGATTCGAAACATACCTGTTCTTGGTTTTGGTTCGAATCAGCAACAGCATTGCTAATTTCTCTGGTCGCAGCATCTACAGGTTCCAATCCTTTGTGCATACATTCCTCAATCCCATCCATCTCTATCCCATGATCTCCATTCTCCTTACAAGTTTCATCCACAGAATCACCAGATCTAACTTCACCTACTCCGTTCTTCACACCTACTCCGTTCTTCACAGAATTTTCTGTCAAATTCAAGTTTTCACTCAAAACCCTGACATCCCCAGCAGTTTCCTCTGCATTTGAACTTTCATCCAAAAACCCGAATTCACTTGAACCAGCTTCAATGCCAGCTTCCTCGAGTTGAACAACATCTGAATCCTCCTCTACTCCATCTTTCTCCGCTTCGACATTGTCAGACTCCACTTCCATTGGTTTCAAATCCTCATCTTTTTCCGTGGACTCCAAAGATGCCTCTCCGGTAAAACTAGTGTTCCCTTGTGCACAATCACTTCCCGAAATCTCATTGCGAGTTTCATCAATACAATCACCATCCAAAATAGTGTTCCCTTGTGCACAATCACTTCCTGAGACCTCATTGTGAGTTTCATCAGTACAATCACTAGATGTATGTTCATCGTCCCCATCCTTCGCTGAATTTTCAATCAAATTCAAGTTTTCACGCAAAACCCTATCTTCCTCAGTTTCCATAGTATCAGATACCACTTCCATTGGTCTCACATCCCCATCTTCTTCCACATTCATATTAGGGTTTCCCTCCAAAACCCCATCTTTAACTGGACTAGGGCTTCCACTCTGAGAAGAAGAAACCCTAGCCACAGTATCCAAACCCCCATCAGCCTCATCAAAAGCCTCTTCTTCAGACTCCAAACTAGGGTTTTCATCATCCCCATTGTCAAGAACCCGAACCCTAACGGCAAACCGCTCCCCCTCTTCCTCCTCCGTCTCGTCGCCGTCGCCGTCATCGTCCACCGTCAGCCTCGCCACCGGCATCGATTCCGACCGTAGCAGCGACCGCTCGAGTTCGGTTTCGGGTTCGGGTTCGGGTTCGGACCCGAACCCGCTATCGCTGTCGGTGCTGAGGTCGCTGCTGCTGTTGTGGTCCTCGGAAGAGAGAGGGGCGCGAACGAGGAGGGGAGGAGAGGGAGGAGGTGGGGCCCGCAGTTGATCTGGATTCATTTGGTTTCGGAAAGATTGGAGCTTTTTTTGGCGGCGGAGGGAGAGAGGGAAGTTGATAAAAAGTTGGATTTTTTGTTTTGGTTTGTTTGTTTTTTTTTGGGTTTATCTGCTTGGCTTTTATTTATATATATGTGGAGGGAAGGGGAACAGGGAGTTTTTGTTTCTTTGGGAATAAGTTACTCTGATTATATTTATTGGGCAAAAGTTACACAAAATAAGGTTTTCTTCGTTCCTTTTAAAATATTTTAAATCTATCTTATTTGCAGATTTAATTTTTAAATTTAAATATTTATTAATTTATGCTTGAATTTTTGGCTGAAGATTAGATTTTTAAGAAGTGATAAAATAACAGAATCTCTAACAAATAAAATTTTTTTGTCAATACTTTTAAATCTATCACATTTGCAGATTTACCATTCAAATCTGTATGTTTGCTAATTTATCCCTATTAAATTCAATGGTGTTAAATGAAAGGCGTATAAAAATCCTACGTGGAGATTCTCTAGGGGTAAATGACAAATATGCATATAAAACCTAAGCCAAAACATGTTACATTTCAAGCGCGAGACAACTTGATCGAACTAATTATCACCAATCATTGATATTTTAGTAAAACCAAGTCTAAGGAAATTTCCTCTATTTTATACACCCCAAAATTCATTTTCCTTTTATGAAATTTATGTTGGTATGATTTCTTAAACCATCGGTATTATTTAATACCAAAACCATCGGTATTCATTTTCCTTTTTTTTGCAAATAAAGTTTCATGTATCAAATGTGCTGATTGATGAGGCCACAAACAACCACAAGTCCCATTATCAGCATATGATCAACATTAAGCTCCGCTACCAGTGTTAGAACAATCATCTCCTAGTGTAATCCCTGTCTGTCTCTTTTTTGCTTCACCTGTTGACAATATTAATTAGGCTTAATTATTTTTATTTTTATTTTTTTTGTATTAACAAACTCTTGTGGTGTTATTTAAACTCAAACGTTAGATTCATGAGAGTATTTCTCATGATTCCTCCAAAACTTTATGATGGATCACCATTTACTCCCACAGAATTAGAGATATATAAGCATTCATCAAACATTTTCACATTTAGAAACTTACCTCAGCAATTGGCTCTCTATCCATGTCCATAATTTTGTAATCTTATTTAATATGTACTCCATCAATCTCATAACTATAACTCTAGCCTTGCAACATTGCCTTCTCCAAATAACCCCACAAGCCTTTTGAACTCTAAAACAAGGAGTATTGTCTTCAACCTTAGGACCAACATATCTATATCCTTCCCATCTCCCAAACACCCTCATCTTCTGCATAAAATGCATCCAAAATTGAATAATTCCTCATAATTTCAATACATTATTAATTAGCTCATATTGCACATATATATGTTAGATTAACATACCTTTCTAAGGATTTTGTATAGAGTTTTGCCGCTTTTATCGGTGAGATACACTTCTTGCTACACTTGGAGTCATAATTATCAACCCTATATGCAACTTGGCCCTTTGACTCATAAATATTGATGCATCCATTTCCATTCAAGACTAGAGATTTCATCCATATAGTAAATACCTCTCTTTGTGAACTCATCAAAGAAGAAGAAGAAGAAGATGAAGGATGGATTTTGGCCATTAGTTTGGGGGGGGGAGTGCTAGTGCTTCAATATAGGGGATGACTTCATACCAAATATAGCTTCATCGTATATACTTGGTGTTAGTTTTATAAGCCTCATGTTACATTTAATTGGTCCCTAGATGCCCCTTAAAAAAATTGGTGACCCTTCTTAGAAATTGGGTTGCTGAAGCGAATGCATCAGTGCTCACGTTCAGAGCATGGGTTTGAACAGTTTAAGCCTTTTTGTTTATCTTTTAAAGCATCACATAGGAGCTCCAACACTTAGAAAAAGCGCAAGCAACAATGTATTGTTCATTTGTTTAATGATGCTTTACAAGTTTGTGTGAGTTATACTTCTTTTATTGTATCCTATATTCTATTTCAAATTTTCAAAAGCATCCATAAGAGAGCTCCAAAAGTTAGTTATTTGTTCAATGGTAGTATTAATCATATAAGTTGAATATATTGTGTCTTTATATACTACTTATAGGCTTAAGTTATTGTTCAATGGTAGTATAAATCATAGAAGTTGAATATATTGTGTCTTTATATACTACTTGTAGGCTTAAGTTTGGTTATCAATGTGGTTCTATCAAACAACTGATGCAAGCACACAGAGTGAGTTGGGAGTTAAGGGGTTTGAGCATCTTATCCAATCTCATTGGTCCTTTTGCCAAGTTGGACAAACATTGGTAATAAAAATATACTAGTGTGGCTATATATATTGAAGTTGGACTTGCATAGATATAGTTTGAAAATCAATGTAAAATATTGGAAAGTGACTCCTATCTCTTTAATTTTCCTTTTTTCCCTTATCCTTTTGAAGTTAGTGATTTTTGAAAAGGAAACCAGTTTAGGGCCCCTTATACTTTAGCATAGGAAGCAACTTATATAAGACTTATTGAATTAATATTAGTTTGATATACATTGTTAGCCTATAACTTAACGGCTAATTTTTTGAAAAAGTGGGGTTTGCATGATATTAGAGTACATCAGGTTTCAAAAATCTCTTATGGTAGAAAGCATACGAAATACATCAAATTTTGGATGAAATGGACATAATCATGATGAAAAGGTGAAGCTGATTTATTTTTGAATTAAGATTTCTCTTATAATCAATGGTCAATCTTTCTTACTAATGAGTCATCCCGCATGATATGAGATATAACATTAATAGGCATCTCGTAGGATACAAGATAAGTCAACACACAAACATGGCAAAAGAAATTCATATGAAAATGGTCACTTTTTGACAAATAAAGCAGGCAAAAAGAATTTGATGATAAGAACTTATTATAGTGTGATTAGAAAATAAAATAAAGTTAATGATGGATTTTAACATTAATTCGCTTCTGCATATTAAATAACTTTGATGAGAATATCTTTATATTAGTTTGATACTATTAACAATGATAATGATAGCTTGCAAGGCGCTTTAAAATAAATCTCAAATCCAAAAATTATGATTTCAGTTTAGTTCTGAGCTAAATTAAAAGTTTTATCTTTAAAGATCTGAGAGCTGCATGCAATATGCGAATGAGATCACATTATGTGATTTAGCAATAGCCTTGATTAGAGGAAACTCTTAACTTCAATCTTAGTTTTTGCCACCTAAATTCGACCGCTAATCAGTACAATCTTTAATGGGCCCTAGCCTTAGGCCCAAATTTATATTTGGCCCACGATTGTAATTTAAGCGGGAAAATTTTAAGGCCCGACACTTTAAACCAGCCCGCTAATTAACCCATCGAACCCTAAACTGGGGTTTTGGGCTCCTTTCCCCCTTGCATTCGACGCTAATTTCTTCACAATTTATCCCCAATTTAGCTCGCTTCTCCGTCTTCAATCATGTCAATAGCAAGATCGAGATGTATCCTGATCTTTTCTTTATCCTCAATCTCAAAAGGTACAATCCCTAACCCTAAACCCCCAAATTACCGTAAATTCTCATCCGATACACCTTCTGATTTGAACAATGGACTGATGAAAACTGAAAAAATTGATAAAGTTGTTCACTTTAAGTCAAAAATTGATGAAATCTGCCGAATTTTAGAAAATAGTGCGTTGGGTGATGACTTAGGGAATGCCCTTTCTTCGATTCACGAAAAGCCCAGTCCTCAAATTGTTGTAGGAGTTTTGAGGAGGGTGAAAGATTTGAACTTGGCTATGAATTATTTCAGATGGGTGGAAAATTTTAGTGAAGAACCGCATTGTTTAGGAGCGTACAATTCTATGCTTATGGTGATCGCAAGAACTAGAAATTTTGATGTTTTAGAGAAGATATTGGAGGAGATGAGTGTTCTTGGATTTAAGCCATCGGATAAAGCTTGTTTGGAGATGGTTGAGAGTTTAGTAAAGGATGGGAAGCTGAAAGAAGCTGTTAATGTGATTGAAGTGATGGAGAAATTTAAGTTTCGGCCTGCATATTGGGCTTACACTACTCTAATCGCTGCCCTTTCTGATGCCCGTGAATTCGATGCAGCCCGCAAATTGTTTCAGCAGATGCAGGATTTGGACTATCAAGTGAATGTGCAATTGTTCACGACTTTGGTTCGAGGGTTTGCTAAAGAAGGTAAGCTCGAGTTGGCACTTTCCTTGTTGAACGAGTTGAAGAGTAGTTCATTTGCTTCCGGTATTGTTCTCTACAATGTTTGTATTGATTGTTTTGGAAAAGTGGGGAAGGTTGATATGGCTTTGAAATTCTTTCATGAGATGAGAACACAAGGGATTAGCCCGGATGATTTTACATATTCTCGCATCATTGGATTTCTTTGCAAGGCTAATAGATTAAATGCAGCTGAAGACTTGTTCGAGCATATGATACTAGAGAGGGAAGTCCCTTGTGCTTATGCTTATAATGCAATGATTATAGGCTATGGTTCAGCTGGCAAGTTTGATCAGGCTTATCGGTTATTAGAGAAGTTTAGAGAAAAGGGATGCACTCCAAGTGTTATTACATATAATTCTCTCCTTAATTGCCTTGGCAAAAAGAGGAGAGTGGATGAAGCTCTTAAGGTTTTCGAGGAGATCAAAAAAGATGCAGAACCTAATGCTGCAACCTATAACATTATTATTAGTGTGCTTTGTATGGAAGGAAGATTAGAAGATGCTTCTCGAATTAGAGATATAATGCAAAATGCTGGCTCATTTCCCAACCAAAATACAGTGAACATGATGGTTGATAGGTTTTGTAAGGCTCAGAAGCTAGACGGAGCTCATAGTATATTTGATGATGTTACATGTCGGTATCTAATTGATGGATTTGGAAAGAAAGGGAGGGTTGATGAGGCCTACAGTCTGTATAAAGAAATGTTGGATGCTGGCCATAGTCCTAATGCCATTATCTATACTTCTTTGATCAGAAATTTCTTCAAGCATGGTAGAAATGAAGATGGACATAAGATCTTTAAAGAAATGAAACATAGAGGTTGTCCTCCAGATCTCACCCTTTTGAACACTTACATGGATTGTGTTTTCAAGGCTGGTGAAATAGAAAACGGGCAAAGTTTATTTGAGGATATAAAAGCTCATGGATTCTCCCCTAATGTACATAGTTATTCTATACTGATTCATGGACTCATAAAAACTGGTCAACTTCAAGATATTTACAAGCTATTTTATGCAATGAAAGAACAAGGTCTTGCACTTGATTCTTTGGCCTATAACACTGTCATTGATGGGTTTTGCAAGTTAGGCCAGGTGGATAAAGCTTATGAGCTTTTCATGGAGATGAAATCAAAGGGATGTGACCCCTCTATTGTTACATATGGATCTGTTATTGACGGGCTTGCGAAAATTGACAGGCTTGAAGAGGCTTATGTACTTTTTGAAGAAGCAAAATCAAAAGGAATCGAGATAAATTTACCATTGTATGGTAGTCTTGTTGATGGGTTTGCGAAAGTGGGGAGGATTGATGAAGCATATTTAATCATGGAAGAGTTGATGCAAAAGGGTTTAACTCCAACCTTGTACACATGGAATTGCTTAATCCATGCTCTAGTGAAGGCAAAGGAGATCGATGAAGCTCTTGTCTGCTTTCAGTCGATGAAAGAGATGAATTGTGCAGCTAACACCTTCACTTACTGTATTCTTATTAATGGCCTCTGTCGAGTTCAGAAATACAACAAAGCTTTTTTCCTTTGGCAAGAAATGCAGAAACTAGGTTTAGTTCCCAGTGATATTACATACACTACTATGATCTCAGGCCTTTCAAAGGCAGGAAATATTGCTGAAGCAAATAGCCTTTTCGAGAAGTTTAAAGCGAGTGGAGGTATATCTGACTCAGTTCATTTTGATGCTCTTATAGAAGGTATGAGTAATGCCAATCGAGCAATCGATGCATATAGGATATTTGAAGAGACTCGACTTAGGGGTTGTAAGATTAATGCCAAGACTTGTTCAATTCTTCTTAATGCATTACAAGAGTCAGAGTGCCTTGAACAAGCTGCTACCATTGGAGCCGTTTTAAGGGAGATGGAAGAGTCACAGCATGCTGCTAGATCCTTGTAAATTACGAAGAACAGAGTGGTTAAAAGTTTAGCTTATGATGTGGAGATGGGTGGCTCTTCTTTTTGAAGAGTGTGTCGCATACGTAAACTTGACGGTGTTACTTTGGGGGATTTAAGTGAAAAATCTTCAAGGGGCTTAGTGGAAAACAAGTTCAGGGGGTTATTTGCAAAACCCCTCAAGTTGCGCGTGCGCGCGCGTGGAATTAAGTTAAAGGGGGTTATCTCAAAAACGAAAAAAATTGGGTGGGGGGGGGGTTTGTGAAATTTATCCATTCAATTTGCATCCACAATCAGTTGATGCTCGCTGCTATATGATTCTTGGAGAGTTGTGTGCTGCACCTTGTGGTCTCAGAGCATCAGTTGATTTCATTGAATCCAAGTTTCATCCCTACTAAGGTATGTCTCCTTCTTAACAACTTGCCTGGCTGAACTTAATGCATCGTGATTAATAGTTCTCTTGATATTATAAGCTGGTATAGTGTTTGTAGTGTTAAAGTAGCTGCTGATGTACTTTTTCTTTCTACATTATTCTGTTATTTTCTGAAATCTGAGGATTCTTCTAATGTTTATTTATCACGTTGTCTGTCCTAGGTTTCTCACTCACTAAATTTTTTAAGACATGTTTCATTACTTGTTTCATAAGGCAGCACATAAATAATAAATGGTTTATGCTCAACATAAAAGGATTAAGTTTAAGAAATTTTATATTATCCCATCCTTTTTTTCTTTTATTCTTTCTATCTTTCGAAAAAAAAAAAGTTTTTTATTAATTTATGAAAATTAAAGAGTTTATTATAAGTTCGCGACTATAACTAAACTAATTCAATCCAACAAACAGGGATTTCTAGTAAAAAATGGGAGTTCTTGTTAAACGTAGAAATCGCTTCTATTCTATATATTATACTCTATATTTTCATTTTATTTCGATTTTTTTTTTTTTGCATTTGTTTTTTTTTTCAAAGGAAAGAAACTGTAGAGCTGAAATAACTCACTCAATTATAAATTATGCGAAGGCAAAGTTTTAATGTGTGTGCTTCTTATAATGTTGGAAACCCCAAAAAGATTCAAGAAAACTCTATATTTGTAAAACTAAGAGGTTAAGAAAAGAATTTCAGGTGGTTGTTTGTATTATAACAAAAGAAGAGGGAGATGACTGATTCGTGATGGAATTATACTCAATTCCGAAGCACATGTCAATGTAAGATAGCAATTAGGATGCATTACAAAGTTCTATTTATCCACATTAGAAGATTGACTGACGAGGTGTAAACCAAGGTCCTACCAATTCAATCTGCTATCCACCTTAACTAAAATGCTATCATGTTCTTCTTATAATTTTCAACTGTGAATTTTATATAGTTTTTCTACGCATTGGGTATTAATATGGTTAATTACGAACAAATCCCTTGTAGTATCACCCAATTACGAATAGACCACCATAGTTCTATTTTTGTGAATAGACCCTCTGAGTGAATTTTGTTTGACTCTTAAAATGGTTAAAAGGTTTTGAGAAGGTGGATAGACCCCAAAAGAAAAAAAAGAAAACGTAGTTCTCTTGGTGATGATAGACCCCCAATGCTTTTTGTTTATTTATTAAAAGAGTCGAAAAAGTTCGCTAAGCGGGTGTGTTCGCACATGGGCCAATACTATAGGGGTCTATTCACAATTGAGTGATACTACAGGGGGTCTATTCGTAATTAACCCATATTAATAAGGAAAAAGGAAAATAAAAATGTCTTGCTTGACATCCTAGGAGTAAATTCTGTGATGTTTCTCATGATTGATCTCAGGTTTTCATTCGTGAAATTAATAGTGGCATGCATTCTGAAACATTTTGAATGATAACTTTTAAAAAAGTACATACCATAAAAATAAAGTTTCAACTTTTCTTCTGAATCCCTGATATCTATTTTCTTGAGCACTATATATCCTGATATTTACTTTACAGTACCTTTGGAGGCTTGAGAGTATATGTCCTAATATCTAATATTTCGGGCAGGTCGAGCAAAAGAATTTGACATACAATCCAACTTACTGTTGAGTTTCTCTGGGAAATAACATAAGTTGAATAGCAAAAGAATTGGGATTTTGAGGAGGAACGGTGAGATTTCTGTAGAGTGTAGAGTATGTATCTCTATTCCTGTCCCCTTCCTCTTTTTTATTTTTAATTTTTAATTTTTAATTTTTTTATTGGCCATTGGTAGATTTCTATTTATATCTACCTTGGCTGAGCAGATACAAATTCAAATAAAGCTGTGGATGCAGAGATCATCATTTGTGGTACGGTTACATTGGTTGTGAAATATGTATGAATTGGACAGTGTAATCACATGATGTTGACCTATAAATGTTTGTATGTACAAAAACTAAAATATTAATGCATGTGAATTGTGAAGTGAAGTTTTTCCATATAAATGTTGGAAGGACTTCTACTAGTATGTGTGAGATCTGGACTAGGACACTTTCGGGGTTAAATCTATGAATGCTACAGTTTGCATCATATTGCAGTTTTATTCTTTTAAAATAGGAAATGAATTCTGGTTAGGTTTTATCCTATATATTCAGTAATTTGTCCACAAAATTACATTCACTAATATATTTTTATGCTAGTATACACTAATACACTCCCGTCTAAATAGAGAACAATCTTGGAAAAAGAAAAAGAAAGGGAAAGCGCTCAAAGAAAGAATATCGAAAGTCATGAAATAGAGCAAGGATACTAAATATTGCTATTCTATATGCATACAATATACAATACATGGGTTTGCGAAGAATTAAGCAAACACCAATAACCCACCTTGTTATGGTATTATCTTATTCTTCGCTGTCCGTACAAACCAGCTTCACAAATGCCACCATAGATTTATTAACTGATAAATAACAAATGCTAAACTGATAACTCACAAATGCTTGCATAATTAAGGAAAAGACGGTAAATACAAGAGTAATATACGGGGTAAAACTGAGATAATAATATGATATATGTTTTATTACACTTTTTTTTCAAATTAATTTTGTATCACCTACTATTCTATCAAACTTTTAGCTCCCACCCAATCACCTTCATGCAAATTGGAGGGTGAAAGAGTATCTCAAGCCACCATTCAATGAAGGGATCTCCAATTGCACATTCAATGGATGAAAGCCTTCTGATCATACAACTACAATGATACAAGGGATCACAAAGTTGAAGAAGGCCAAACAACACTTGGGAAAGCACATAACCCCATAAATGTAACAAACTGAAACCAAAAGAGAGAGAATTATCGGGGGGCTTTCTTTCGGCTAAGTATCTCTTGCTCCTTGAGGCGATGCTGAAATCTTGCTAATCGTGCTTGGAGGCTGACGAGTCCTGCAGCCTTTCTTGAGAGTAGGAAACTTAGCTGAGTTACATAGTTATCGATGAGGCTGCCCGGTTGATCCACCTCTGCCAACAAATTCATCTCCTGTGCGAAAATAGATGTTATGTTGTGGGAGTCAGCAAGAGGCAATGAAAATCTAATTCACTTGTTGAGGATGGAACAAAAATTGGTAATAAGAAAGTCGAAAGTAGCTCAGATATTATAGGCTTTTGTATTCATGAACCAAGGAAAATTTTGCATTAAACTGAGAAAAAGTATTTTATTTCATATAAAGATGGCTGATAATAATTTCCAGAGTCCAGGAGGCAGCATATAAAGATGTATTTTATATCATGCAACTCTAAACTCTTAGTCTTAAAGTCCCTAACCATTACACCAAAAGCCCAAAGTTGTGGTGAGGGTTATATTTTTATATTCTAATAAGATGTATACCCCTTAAAAATTACATTACTGATGCAGGTAACATGCTTAAAGCAAGTAAACCTCATCTGCACAATCTTACCCAGAGGGTTTACAGTAAATTACCATTCAGTAATCCATGATAAAGAGTAATATAGATGAAAATTGGCATTCAGATGACATTGTCTGGATCCTTATAGATAAATCTGGATGGTTTTTTACAAATCATATTTTCATGCTCATTCAATTAAGGGACATTGCTGAATTCAACTAATTCAGAGTAAAGGGCTTCTCCTAAATGAACACTGAAGTTAGGGTTCATGCTAGGGCCTTCCATTATCAATACAAGCAAGCCGAGATCTATTTTCCATTTCAGTGTTGTGGCAGAGAATATATGTATTAGACCTCCCAAGGAAATTTGCGGTTGTACAATTAAACCCATGAAAGAAGATCATAGCTTTTGGAATTTAAGCTCCAGAGAGAAATTTTCAAGTATCTAGAGATCCTCATATAAATCCACGCTTAACACCTTCAGATACAGTCTGTTGATACCAGCTTCGATTGTTGGGTTTGCCAATAACGATGTGGAACACATTTCTTAATTTACGATCAGAAAATTTCTAGACGCATTAAGATCTTGATTCATGCTAGAACCCAATCCCACTCAGATGTTGGACATTTTAAAATGAAAGAATCTAGAAATATGTTAACTCTGTTTTTGAGTTCTCCTAATTAGTAAATAAATACACCAAATTTGAGAAGAGATATTCCTATAGCTAGAATCAGAGTTTAGCAAAGGGGTAAAATCTTATTATATTGCTTGAACAAGGAAAATTTGATTAACTAGAAGACCACTATCAAAAGGCATATCAAAACAGATAGAAGAGGATCATGCATGAACTCTTTAAGTTAGGGTTCATGCAAAGACCTTCCATTATCCATATAAGCAAGTAGAGATCTATTTTTATTTCAGTGTTGTAGCAGAGAAAGTCGACTGGACAAAATATATGTATTAGAACTACCAATCAAATTTGCAGTTGTACAATTTAACCCATGAAAGAGGATCATTGTTTTTGAAATTTAAGCTCCAGAGAACTGTTCAATATGAATCCAAATCTTCATTAGTGCACACCCTAGGTGGTGAGAAGCTTCAGATACATCTCCGTACCAGCTTCAAATGTTGGGTTTGTCAAAAACAATGTGGAACACATTTCTTCAGTTAAGATCAGAAAACTTTTACATTACATATTCCCCGGGCTGTGACACATTAAGATCTTGATTCATGCTAGAACCCAATCCCACTCAGATGTTGGACAATTTAAAAGAATCTAGAATATGTTAGCTTGTTATTGGGTTCTCCTAATTAGCCAATATATTAAATTTGAAAAGGTATATTCCTATAACTAGAATCAGAGTTTAGCAAAGGGAACAAATCTTAGTATATTGCTTGAACATGGAAAATATGATTAGTTAGAAGGCCAGCATCATAATCATGCAAGAGACATATTGAAGAAGAAAAAAGAGGAAATACTAAAAGGAGGTCCACCTATTAATGAATGTCAAGCAGTTCATTTAATAAACTTCCACCATACAAGAAGAAAGTTATCACAAGCTGCATTAAAAGAAGGCTGGAATTGCAACTGACCTCTCGCACTATCTCCATTGTATTTTCAATTTCTTTTCTATGAGCTGATATTAATGCTTCTTCTTCCTACAAGAATAAAGAACACAAGGAACTCCAAATGAAATGACTGGAATATCTAATAAGTCAGTTATAAAAGACTGACAAAAATAATAAAATTTCAGACCTCTAGTATGGCATTGATTTCATTATCATTGCCTGGAGCATCCTGTTCATATTGCCTTGACGTGATGTTCAAAGTGGGTTCATAACTTTGTTGGTTTTTATGACTTGTGGTCGGCAATTCAGATCCACTGTCTTTCCGTGCCCAACTTTGTCTTTCAGGTTTTTCTTCTCTCACAACTTTTCTACGAGGTGGGGATACCTTGGGTACTTTTTCTTCATCTTGATTGTTGAATGCATTCCGAGCAGAGGAATATGATTTATGACTAGGTGGAATACTATAATTGTTTTTCATGTCAACCCTTTCCCTTTCAACTGCACTAAATGTTGGCACAGTTTCTTCCTTTCCATTATAGGTGTTATTGTTTCTATCCATCTCCGATGAAGAACTGTAAGAAAAGTTCTCCACATTTCTTCTGGCAATATCTACTGGTTTCACCACGTGGATTTGCTCAATAAGGTCGTCTGGTTCAGCTGAAGAAGGAAATGACGGTTCTTTGGGAGGAGGAAATGAACCAGCGGCCTGGTCTTTTTTGGAGTTTCCACTCTTGGAAAGACTCTTAACCCTGTTCATAGCAACAAAAAAAAAGTGTTTATATTTTAATTCTCCCAAGAATACAGACTTCCATCTGTATATTTCATAATGATCTTATCCTTACCTATCGGCATATCTCAAGGTATTAAGTGTATGCTCACAAGAGCCTGCACTGGGGGAAATGCAAGAAATCATAACAGTCCTTGAATTGCCGACAAAAGAATCACGAAGCACCTCTGTCAGTTTGCTCCCTCGAAATGGGATATGTATTTGATCATTGTCTAATGCACGGATACACTCCTTAAGGGCCAAAAGACTCTTGTTTATCTCAGCGCCTTCAATCCTGAAGCAAGAAAAACAAACATATACGTTATCTGACATCATAAAGAAACAGAGTAGTAACAAGATAGTGTCGCCACCAAATATGAGTGTAGCCAGGGTCTCAAATAAGAATATCTCTCCGATGCTTGACTTAAAGAATTAGGAACTATAATTCAGATGTTTGGCACTTAAAAAATTACATATGAGATGTCAGAAGCATGCTACAATGAAAGAACTACCAAGAGTTACTAACCGCGTTTGACGATCATTATCAGTTGTATCAGCACCACGCTCACTTCCAGCAAGGTCAATGAAAGATATCTTCCCAATTAACTTGCCACCTTTCAAATCATTATCGTTATTATTCTTCCTTCTAGTGTCTTTCACCTCTTTTTGCTTCTTGATGGCAAGTTGCAAGATAGCATGTGATCTGGATGATTCTTCATTGGCTCCAGTGGAACCTGTACTTCGTGCTGAATTTCCTCTCTCGATAAATTCTTTAACCACCTGCACATCTGATACCTCAAATTCTTGCAATCCAACAATACAGACTTGCTGTCTGCCGTCTTCCCTCATACAGAGCTTCCTGACAAAATTTTAATGAAAAGAACATACATAAGCAGTTTTGAAGCTAAATATCATGAACCCGTTTCTATTTTAAGTTTAATATAATGTCATATGAGAAGACGTACAGATATGTTAAAGAGATTTGACTACTTATAAATTACCCAGTAACTAAGAAAACAAAACCATTTATCTAAAGATGCATAATACATATTTACTATTAGACAGTTTAGCTCATGAAATCAAGCAGACACTCTTCGGCACATTATCTCGAAGAGGGACAGAGGAGAATGAAAAGGTTTCCTTCGGGAATAGTAAATTGGCTCCAAAATGAAACAACGACAGCAAAGACAAACATAAAATTCTGAAAACATGACTTTGACAGCAAGGCATTACCTTTTAACCAAGTAGGTATCTTGAACCAGCTAATCTTAAGGTGTGAGCTAGATGAGAAGCTAACTAGTCATAAAACAAGCAAGCAAGCAACAGCAAATCCAACAGCTTTATGCACACAGGAAAACAAGTGATCATGGGACCTATAGACTATAACAAAGGTGACTGAATAAACATAGAATGTCCATTTCACATTTAACAAATGTGTTATGACTTATAGAATATAATGATGGCTCTACAGTTAACGTATATTGCAAGAAAATGGCAACAAGAACCAATCACTGGGAGAATATAAAGTTACAACTGACACCACAGATCTGAAAGAAACAGCTCCAATAAACTACCACCTACCAAATGCATAATGAAGGGTGTTCATTCTCACAGAAAACTAGCATGACCCTCTGTAGAATTTATATTCAAATGAGAAACACAGGAAACTATCAAATATATTATTAGTTATAAATGCACTGAAGGTTAAAATAATTCACCTTCTATCGCTAAGAAGGTCAAAAAGTTTCCCGCCATAAATCTCAAAAAAGCTAAGCCACAATTTAAATTTCTGATCACGGTAGACTGGCTGATGTAACAATCGAACAATGTCTTCAACAGCTCTGAGAGGTAAGGGTTGCATTGTATATGTCTTTCCACTACCTACAAATAAAAGAAACCACATGAAATAGTTATCTAACAAGTGATTTTTTTAACTCCAAAAGATATGAGATTTATAGGATTAAAACAAGAAAACTGTTTGATCTACTCTTAACCAACAAGATATCACAATTGCATATGAAATACAAATAGCTTTCACATTAAAAAAACATTAGAATTTATTCTTATCAGAGAACGGATGTTAGAATTCCATTAACAGTAGAGAGTAGATGTTGAGAAACGGCCAACAGATAAAAGCGTTCAGCTACATTATATCACACTAAGCAATTGGGAAATACAACATCTGCCGATATTTTCAACACTGTTCTGTGGAAAGGTTTCAAGATCATGAGTAGTAGAATAAAAGGGAAGCTGTGAAAGCTATTGCCAATGCAGAACTAAGATTATGATGTGTCTTGTGTATGTAGTATGTACCCCTCATTTAAGCAATATTCATGCCTTAGATTTTAAGGAATTGTAACATGTTCTTCAATTCAAAAAAGATTGTAACATGTTCTTCATAATACCTCTCAAATAATTTATTTCAAAGGAGAGTTTCAAGAAATAGGAGCTTGTTTTAGAGGTCATATTACCCTCATAGTTTATGGACATGGCTAAGCACATGTCACACAAAAGCTTTCACGCAATTACGTTTGAACAGCCATGCATTCTACATTAATCTAGAAACAAGGAAGTGATGTTCAGAACAATCAAACTCATAAATAGAAGAACTATCTTTGATGTTAAAACAATAATGGAAAGCTTTAAGACAGTCATCATCACTGCCAGAGAAAGCATTCTCGAGTTATTAACTTATAGTAGACTATGAGTTCTTATAAACATTGCAGGGCCTTATGAGCTTGCGTACGGATGTTACTCAAGCATACTTGTATCAGCATACGTAACAAAAACTAACATTCAAAATCTTAAAAATCTTCTGCCACATAATTTCAAATGGAACCAACAACTAAATCTGAACCAAAAAAATCATGCCATTAATTAATCTACATGAAGAACTATTTCAGAGAGTACATTTTACTAGACTAGCAAAACAACAGATATGTGTGTTTGTAATAGATAAAAATGATCCATTTTCATGTCTTTTATTTGATCCATGTCCATGTCTCTTTTACCTGTCTGTCCATATGCAAAACATGTGGCTTTTGTTCTCTGAAATATAGTTGGAATAATGGGCTGTACAGTCTGACGATATACCTGTTTGAACAAGTATAACCTTTAATACAAAAATTAAACACCAACCTTATATTATTTTCCAAAAATGAACTATAAGGTAACCTTACTTGTTACAAACATAAACAAACAAATGTACTGAAATATTATGGTACCTCGTCATTTGTAACATACTCGTCCAAAATAGCATCGAAACAAAACTCATGCTTTTCCACATATGCAGTCAAGTCCACCTGACATATAAAAACTCCAGCTTCTTATTCAAAAAATTACAATTTACGGGTTCCAACGTAACTTGATGCCGTCTTCACTTTCTTCCAGTTATCACAATCTTATTAACTAGTTCCAGCAATAGTAATAGATGGTTAAGCAGCAGCTAAGTGTCAGAAACTATAATATCTAATCCATAATTTTCTTGTTTATATTAATTAGCTTATTTTGAAATAAAATAATGACTGTGTGTTTTGCAATAAATATTTGCAAACAGAAGTTTAGAAAATTATATTGCAGTTTAGACTTTAACATACTAAATAAATAAATAAATAAATAAACAAAGAGGGTATTTATGCAAAATGTAATAACAAGCTTATCCTATAGATAAGCATGAGAATAAAAATAAATATTCATGGATAAATGTGCACAAGCTTATATCTTATAGATAAGCCTAAGAATTAAATATATAATTTATGGATAGACGTGCACAAGCTTATCCTATGGATAAGCATTAGAATAAAATAATATATAAATCTATAAATAAGCGTGCACATGCTTATCCTATAGATAAGCATGAGATTAAAATAATAATATTATAAGAAGTAGGATGCCTATAAATAGGGGATGAGACTTCATTTAGAGGGCATGTTAAAAAATAATTCTAAAGTTAGAAGCAGCGTTTGAAGGATCGCGCAAAGGCTAGGTTCTGTAAAAGACCTGTACGTGGGGACATATTCTTTAATTTATGTTAAACTCATTTTCTTTTACATGGGAATTGCATCTTTCATGGTCATACAAGCATGAATTTCGTATTAATGTTATTCTTTAAGTTTTGTTATAATCATGGTAGTATAACATCAATTCTTGTTGATATTTTCATATTGGACAATGATTTTGTCACGGTTTGCTATACATGAATAGAGATTTGGGTTAATGACATTGAGTCATGTTGAGATTTTATGTTGTGTTGTTAGTTCCCCAATAGTGTACACCAAGGAATTAAGTAAGTCACAGGCCTATCAAGGTAGTGTGTTATAAGCAGGCGATCACAGAGGCGTCGGACGGACAATGACGCCGCCAGAGGCGCTTTAGTTGAGTTAAGGCGAAAGGCGAAGCCGCCTTAGCGCCTTTCT
Source organism: Asparagus setaceus (assembly GCA_012295165.1). Classification (NCBI taxonomy): domain Eukaryota; kingdom Viridiplantae; phylum Streptophyta; class Magnoliopsida; order Asparagales; family Asparagaceae; genus Asparagus; species Asparagus setaceus. The sequence continues at coordinate 7,655,435 of CM022704.1, read as the reverse complement.
AGACAGATCGCCGTTGTATGCAGTCTAGTTGTCAAGATAGGCCGATAGGGTGTGATATTACTTAATTTCTATGCATAATTTCTTTTCTTTGACAAAGTTTACAAACATGTCATTTCAAATCAAGTTTATGTTCTTTTAATATGCATATTTTGTTAATATAAATTACTGACTATGCATCGCTTACTGAGCACGTGGAAAGCTCACCCCAAATACAAATAACATTTCAGCTGAACGTGGTGAGGAGAACTAAGGCGAGTAGGATTTGAGGACATGGACAACATCGTTGGTCAAAAGCGATCTCCTAACTAGTATTTTGGTAATAGAATGGTTCCTCTCGAAGGATTTTGTAATATATATATATATATATATATATATATATATATATATATATATATATATATATATATATATATATATATATATTTGTCTACAACCTCTATTATATAACTAGGAGTTTCAGAGTGATATAAATATACTTTTGATGTGTACAATCAATGACAAACAGTATAATGTATCAATCAAGGAAGTAAGTTTGGAATGCAAGATTGTAAGTTCATGAACCATAAATGTGAAATATTGCTTGTTGAAATATTGGAATTAGGCTTCGCAAGTCCTCAGCCAGAGGGATTTGTGGCCGATTGTCGCGTGTCTTGGTTTTATTATCACTTTCAGTAATATTTGTGTTGGTTTGGGGCATGACAGAAACTAACTCCTATGAGTCCAAAGAAGGATTTTCTGTTACTTATAAAAAGAACTGCTTCACAAATAAAGCACTAACGGGAAATTAATCCGTAATATTGGTAGGTATGAGCAGATCCGATGACTGAATAGTATCACCAGAGACGACTGAATAGTATCACCAGAGACAACTGAAGGAAATGTTTTTTCTTAGTACTGCCATGTGTTGTGATGAATTGACAGAAAACCTATGCCTAATGGGAACCAAACGGTATCAACAGAAGCACAAGCTGAGGGTAACTAGTTGTGAATATTATGGAATTCATTCATTCATAAACAAAAATAATTATTGATAAATAAATGTAAGGCAGAGGGTAAATGTTCATACCTTTAACTTAGGCTCATAGACAGTTAAACATGCAGTATCATGTACAGTTACAATATCGTCCTCTTTCCGAGACATCTCCTTCTTATTTAAAGGCCTTTTGCGCACCTGAAAGAAATATTTCAGAGAATAGTAACTACATTGCTACAATGATGCATCAGTATTATAAAACAGCGATATTTTTATGCAAACGGTTAGGGGGGGTTATTGGTTGAGACAAATTGGGGCTAAGTGGGAAAATTGTTCCAATGGGATTATTTTATTCCTTTGGGATATTTTGAGTGGGATAAAGTGGGATAAGTTGGGATAGTGGGATAATTTGAAGCTTTGATTTGACAATTCATGTAGGATAATTGATGATGTGGCACCTTATTAAAATATAATATTTATTTATCAATTAAGTCTAAATTAATTTATCCAATTGGTTTAGTATATTATTTAATATGTTATTATAATATAATATATTATTTTACTTTATATTAAAATATAATATGTTATATTATAATTACTAATTAATTATAACTATGTTTAATGTTATTAATTAATATTTTATATTATATTATAATAATATGATATATTATATAATAATTGATATAATATACGAACAATATATTTAATATAATATTTCAATAATGTAATATTAAATTTAATATAAATATAAATATTATAATATTTATTTTATTCAATATAACATTATTAAAAATATTATATTATTATTATATAATATTATATTTTATGATAATTACTATAATTTATTTATCCAATAGATTTAATATATCATTTAGTATGTTATTATAATATAATACATTATTTTACTTTATACTAAAATATAATATAATTAATATTATTAATTATTTATTATATTATATTATAATAGTATGCCATATTATATAATGATTGATAGAATATATGAAATATGTAATATAATATTTCATTAATATAATATTTAATTTAATATATTAGAATATAGTATCATTTGGTTATAATTTACTGCATAAAATATCATAATATTTTCTTTTATTTAGTATAAGATTATTTAAAATACTATATTATAATTAAATATAATATAATATTATATGATAATTACTATAATATATACAAAATATCTAAAACGTATTATATTATAGTACAATAATATATTCTATTATATCAATATAATAAATGAATATAATATAATATAATCATATGACATGATTTATATTATATTATATTATTAAATATAATATACTAACATATTCAATAATTTTAATATTATGCTATATTATATTATAATATATTAATATATTGGTTTAATATAATACAATATAATAGTATATTAACTATAGTAAAATATTAAGTACAACTAATATAATAAAATATAATATATTATAATATATATTATTACATTATTGTATAATATTATAATAATATAATATAACATTCTAATAAATATATTGTACTATTTTATTATGATATAATTATTACATTATTATATAATATTATAATAATAAAATAACATTCTAATAAATATATTGTACTATTTTATTATGATATAATATACTATGTGATATTACATAATAATATATAATAATATAATATAATAAATTATAATAATATTTTATTCTATTACATGATAATATAATATAATATAATATATTGAATATATTATTATTTTATGTTTTATATATCATGGTATATATTTATAATATAATTTGCATGTATTGATTAAGTAATATAAAAATGTTTCAAAATTATCCCAATTGCCTTCAAAGTGGAACATAATTGTTCCAATATGGAGGATGGGGTAAATTTTAACTATTGGGGCAAAAATTTGTATATGAGTGGGATAATTTTGTCCCAAGTGGTGAAATTATCCCACTAGTGTTCCAACAAACCAATAACACCAAAAGGTATTATCCTTGTTCCATTATCCCAATAAATAACACCATAAAGTAGAATCCCCAAAATTATCTCATTATCCCACCAAATGTCCCAATGAATAACCCTTAGAGATCACTATAAGGCTATAAGCTAAGAACTAAAATAATTAACTTTATTTAATACTCCATAGGATTTCAATTTCAGCAGATCTGGTGCTGGAAAGACTGAATGTACAATGATAGGTTCCGTTTGCTGCCTAGATTTACAACTCTTTTGTTCAGGTATAGTACCCATACAATTATAAAAAAGCAAAAAATGAAAATGAAAATATTATTACATAAAGGGCATTAAATTATTCTCCAATATTAACTAGGAAAAGGTGCCCAGTAACTTTCTTAAAATTTAGAATATTAACCTATGCATTCAGATTTGAATGATGCTCCTAAATTTATTCACCTTCCATAAGCGAGCTGAATTACTTGCAATATGTAATAAAAGAATATCAAGCAAACTATTTGTATGATCTTGCTGTTAAAACTGCAGCCTATGATTATTCCCTTTAGGCTATGAAAGTAAATACAAGAACAAGAACATAATTAATCAAAAACAAAATGTTAAAGTGGTATTAAACCTTACAAGTTACAGTGCCAAAAATCAACTGAACCAAATGATATCAAAAGCAGTTTCAATGTAAAAGTGAGCCGGATGGTAAGACGGAGACTACGTTGCATGGGTACTTCTATTTAGAGCCATACTGGGCTGTACCCGTACCCAACACCGAAACTTCAGTTGACCCTCCTTGGATATTTGTATACACTTATTCAAATGTGTACTCAATTATATAATACATGTTTTAATTTAAAACACTCGTCGTATAATTCTTGGACGTATAGGGGCACACTTCACATGCAAATACTGAAACTCGTTGGACATAAGTTGGGTTCGTTTCAACTCGCACCCTGATCAAAACTATGATTATAAAGGATCTTTTGGGTATCAAGTTAAAAATGAGCAATTTTCTAATTTTATAGATCTATACTATAAACAAAACAAACAAATGTTACAGGAATTTTATCTCATAGAACGTGAAATGAGAAAATACATTGATCTCGTGTAATTTATTATTACATATACGTGTATGTGTAGCCGAAGTCCCCCTACCCTATCTTTTTACAAATTTGCCGTGTCCCGTACCCATAGACATGCCCATACCTGGATCTGTGTAGCTCAGAATGAAGACCATATGATCAAGGGATAGGACTCAAGTGAGAAAGCAAGAGTGTTCGCGGGGAAAGTTGGTTTGTTATTCATTGCTCGTTTGAACTCGTGTACAGCTTCGTTGGCCTACAACAAAATTTCAAACAAAAGAAATGCCTTTATTTTAGGCATACAATGAAAACGAAAATTACAACTTTCTTCCTTTTGTGAACAAACACGAGGATCTCTATTTTCCGGATCCTCGCTATGGGTTCTTTGCCCGTGTCGGACTTTTGTTCGTCCGCTGACCACCGCAATTCGATCCCCGTGTAAACCCTGGTTCGAACTACAGACGAGGGGCTCGCTTCACGAAGGAAACGGCTACCGAGGGGATCACACTCACGAAGGAGAGGATCGCTCATGGGATCACACTCACGGCGAGAGGATCGCCGAGCGGTGAGATCTACAAGGAGAAATCACGCTATCCCCGAGGTTAAGACGAAGCTTAACCTAGAGGGTATCTCAGAGTTCGACCCGAAGTTTGCTTACCTTCCGCCTATAGATCGACGCCGACGGACTTGAGCTCTCGCCGGCGCTCTAACCGCAGGTCGAGATCTCGCGAGGGCTCTTCAAGTCCGTCAAAATCCAAAAATCCCCCAACCACCAAGACCCCCATTTATACATCTCAGGTGGCTCAACAAGCCGAGCCACTCGGCCACTTGTTGAGCTCTACCATGTCAGTAGAGCCACCTCGCCATTTGGCCGAGGTCCCGCTTACGCCGGTTCGAGTCGTTTTCGCCGTTTCCGGCCTTCCCGCTTGGTTTTTCTCCTGATGTCGCCGTTGTGTTTGAGTCCGTATCCGATCAACTTCCGAACTCGAACGGCCGTTTGCATCGACGGACTAAGTACGATTGATTCCGCCTCGCCGACGTTGAGTTTAGCCAACTCGCCTCGTTGAGCTTCGCTGCCGGGTTTTCTCCACGACGCCGCTATTGCCAGACGCCGACTCACTTCATGGGTTCGCCGACCGCTTTATGCGTTTTGCGGTAACCACGCCGACGGCGTTTCAGTCGCCATTGGCCGGATGGATCGTCGGTTGTCAACCCACCGCTTACGAGTCTTGTTCGCACCGATAAGCAATTTTAACGCCACAGATACCCCTCCAAAGCGCCTCGCCTCGATTCTTGATGAGTCCGATGCTTTGACATGATGAGCCCTTCACTCTTTAATTGGCGTGATAGGACTTGTGAATGACCCCGGCGTTTGATCTCTCCATTCCCTTCGGCCTTTCCGGTGCTTTGTAGGATTGTCAAGGTATTACTTGCATCGCATTTTTGTCCGACCGTTGTCGAAATCTCACCGTAAGTCGATAGATGAATTTCTTTTGAGGTTGGCTCCAGATTTGATTTCTCCAATTCTCTCGTGTTCTCCGGTGCTTTGTAGGATACCGGGGTGTTGGTCGCATTTATTGCTTGACCGCTGTCGAATTTCAAGCGTAGCTAATTGAGTTCATTTGCTTCGACTGCCTGGATTGTCGCCCAATTGACCATCGAGATTCCTCCGCTGATCGGGAATTCTTCGGATCCGAACTTGATCGGTGAATCTTCGCCGACGACGCCGCTGTCAGCGCCATCGCATTACTGCGCGGTGTTCATCCACCTGGAGGTATTCTTCCCAATTGTTGATTGGTAGCCCCTGCCGATGCATGAATCGGCACTAATACAGGGAGGAGTCCTTTCGAGGTAGAGCGTTGTCCGTCGATATAAGCCTCGGCGTCATTTGGACTTGAGCTCTGGCCAGGTGCTTTCCGGCAGGTCGTCGTAGATCTCGCGAGGGCTCTTCAAGTCCGTCAAAATCCAAAAATCCCCCAACCACCAAGACCCCCTATTTATACATCTCAGGGGGTGGCTCGACCAATTGGCAGAGCCACCCGGCATTGGTAGAGTAGCCTCGCCATGTTAGTGAAACCCTCGATCATTTGGCCGAGGTCCCGCTTACGCCGGTTCGAGTCGTTTTCGCCGTTTCCGGCCTTCCCGCTTGGTTTTTCTCCTGATGTCGCCGTTGTGTTTGAGTCCGTATCCGATCAACTTCCGAACTCGAACGGCCGTTTGCATCGACGGACTAAGTACGATTGATTCCGCCTCGCCGACGTTGAGTTTAGCCAACTCGCCTCGTTGAGCTTCGTCGGGTTTCTCCCGCGACGCGTCGTTTCATTGCTTCGTCGCCTCGAGACTCACTTCATGGGTTCGCGTGGTCGCTTATCGCGTTTTCGGTAATCCGCGTCGGCGGCGTTAAGTGTAGCTCGGATGGATCGTCGGTTGTCAACCCACCGCTTACGAGTCTTGTTCGCACCGATAAGCAATTTTAACGCCACAGATACCCCTCCAAAGCGCCTCGCCTCGATTCTTGATGAGTCCGGATGCTTTGGACATGATGAGCCCTTCACTCTTTAATTGGCGTGATAGGACTTGTGAATGACCCCGGCGTTTGATCTCTCCATTCCTTGATCTTTCCGGTGCTTTGTAGGATTGTCAAGGTATTACTTGCATCGCATTTTTGTCCGACCGTTGTCGAAATCTCACCGTAAGTCGATAGATGAATTTCTTTTGAGGTTGGCTCCGTGATTTGATTTCTCCAATTCTCTCGTGTTCTCCGGTGCTTTGTAGGATACCGGGGTGTTGGTCGCATTTATTGCTTGACCGCTGTCGAATTTCAAACTGTAGCTAATTGAGTTCATTTGTTGTTGACTCGTGTCGGTGGATTGTCGCCCAATTGACCATCGAGATTCCTCCGTTGATCGGGAATTCTTGATGGATCCAACCGCTGATCGGTGAATCCTTCGTCGACGGCGTTGGTTGGCGTCGCTCTTGCATTACTTCGTTGCGGTGTGTTCATCCACCTGGAGGTATTCTTCCCAATTGTTGATTGGTAGGCCCTCGGCGATGCATGAATCGGCACTAATACATGGGAGGAGTCCTTTCGAGGTAGAGCGTTGTCCGTCGATATAAGCCTCGCCGTAATTTTATCCCTCCTTGAGGTCCCACGGAGGAAATTGAGGGTTATCGAGTTATCCTTAAGAATATGGTAATATTCTCCAGAACTTCGTTAGGAACTAGTTTATACTGTAATCCTATTTGGAGTAGGCTAATGCTTACCGAAGAACATCCGGAAGATTGAGTGTCGAGTCCCATTCTTGATGATTTCACCATTTAGAGGTTAAGCTCCAATGTCTACAAAATTTTGAAGCGGTAGGGCTCCCCTCATATATAGAGATAGAGACGAGCTGTGGCGGGTGCTGCGTTAATCACTGGATTCGAAGTTCAAGCGTAGCGAGGCCGTGCATCATTGGAGGCTGGCATTGCTGAAGCTTCATCTTCAGGTGGGACATTTTTTGGTCTTGTGTCACCGCTGAGAAGCGAGGATAGTAGAGCTCGAGCAGGAGCTTCAGCGGCGAGGGAGAGCTTGATCGCCTTGAAGCCGACGAAGGCCAACAAAGAAAAGACTCGCGGTGCGTGCGAAATTTGAACTCTCGGGCGTAAGCCGGTTGATATCAAGAAGGAGATCGGAGGCCCTTAATGGCAGCCAGGAGGCTTTCAGGCCGAAGCCAGAGGAACTTCAGAAGCTTTTCTCAATAAAGTATTTCTTTGCCACAAATCTGCCGTTTAGAAAACTTGTGTAACTTCAGCCTTTATCGTTAAAACATATTTCCGTCCTCTTTTGTGCTCTATTATGATTCTTTTATTTCACGTAAATAATTAACCATAATACTTATAGGATTTTGGCAAACCCTCACCGACAACGGATTTGATTAGCCTTTACCAACTACCGTTTGAGTTGGGCTAGCGTGCGGATTATCGGATCCGTTCATGCGTGGCGTTGTCTTTGGAAGAATGAAACTCTTCTAGACTCGTTGCTATGATATTGAATACATAGGCTCGGTACTCTTTTCGGGCAAGATCGCCTGAAACAGCGTGTGGCGTTGGCTTAATCCCTTCTTAGGCTTCGGATGAAAATACCCCAATCGAACTCGGTGTCTTCTTCAATCGGAGAAAGACTAAGCCGACAGCGTGTGGCGTCGACTTTAGGGTTATTGGCCAACCCCGACCTTCAACGGATTTGATTAGCCTTTACCAACTACCGTTTGAGTTGGGCTAGCGTCGATTATCGGATCCGTTCCGCGCGTGGCGTTGTGCTAAAGAATGACTCTCTTAGACTTAATGCTACGATGTTGAATCGTGAAGCCGTCTTTTCACGGGAAGACTAGCAGGCAGCGTGTGGCGTTGGCTTAATCCTTCTTAGGCTTCGGACAAAATACCCCGAATCGAACTCGGTGTCTTCTTCAATCGGAGAAAGACTAAACCGCGACGCTGAAGTTAGCGTCGACTTCATCCCTTCTTAGGTTTCGGATGAAATGCCCGTAATCAACTCGTGTCTTCTTCAATCGGAGAAAGACTAAACCTACGACGCTGAAGTTAAGGCCGACTTCATCCCTTCTTAGGTTTCGGATGAAAATACCCTTAATCGAACTCGTGTCTTCTTCAATCTGAAAGACTAAACCGGCGACGCTGCAGCAAGGCCGACTTCATCCCTTCTAGGTTTCGATGAAAATACCCCAAGATGAATCTTGCCTTCTTTGACCGGAGAAGGATTGAACCCAAGATAAGGTTGATTGAGGTGGGAAAGGAAGAATGTATTCTATTTCCAAGGTGGAGAGGAAGGAGGATCTTGTCTCCTATCTCGGGTTAAGGGATGAACCGAGAGGAAGGTTTTGTATCCTATCTCTTGCCGCTGGAGAGGAAGGTTTTGTGTCCTATCTCCGTGTGCTCACTAATTTGAAATAAGAGAGGAAGGTTTTGTATCCTATCTCTTATTGATGGAGAGGAAGGAGGATCTTGTCTCCCATCTCCTGGATATTGAAAAGGAAGGATTTTTGTCTGTTTCCGGTGGGAGAGGCGAAAATGGGATCTCCATTTTGAGACTCTTGAAAGATGAGACTAAGAGTGGGATCTCCACCAGAATCTAAGACAAGAGAGGAAGAATGTATTCTATCTCTTGCTTCGAGAGGAAGAATGTATTCTATCTCGGGTAAAATGTGGGAAAGGAAGAATGTATTCTATTTCCGATGAGAAACTAAGAATGGGATCTCCACCAGAATCTTGGAAGGGTATGGATAGCTTTCGCTTTTGTAGGATTGCTAACGAGTCTGAAAGTGGACCTCTCGCTCAGGGAAGGAATCGAGGGAATTTGGCCGTGTTTGGACCAGGAGATTTTAGTGGGCCCACCGCCAATGAATTTGATCGGTGAGAGAATTTTGGAGGAAAACACAATAATTTAGGGTTATCCTCATGAATATGAGTGAGATATTCTCTCGAGGAACTTCCCATCAAAATGGGTTATCCCGAATGTACTAAGGATAATACTTTTCGTAAACTTCCCATTTATCTAAGATTAATTGCCTGGCCGCCATTCTCAGGTGATATATGATATGCACCGCTTGAATAGACTGTGTCTATTATAAACGGTCCTTCCCATTGGGTTCGAATTTACCTTTCTTTTGGAGTTGAGAATTATCGGTAGTCTAGCGGCGAGGGCGAGATCTCCTCCTTAAAGGTTCTCTGTCGAACTTTCTTGTTGAAAGCCCTCGACATCCTAGCTTGATAGAACTCAATGCATTGTTGAGCCTGTGCTTCTCATCTAACATCTCAAGCTCTTCGAGACGCTTTTGATGTTGTTCTTGGTCGTCATCTACAAGCGAGACGGCGAAGTGACAGAATCGGATTTCCAGCGGAGAATGCTTCACGCAGAAGTAAGCCAGAGAGTACGGGTAGCTCTGGCTGCACGCATCGCTGTAGCGATATGCCCGAGTGCTTCCCCGAAGTTTATCGCCCCGCCTCGCTTGTTATTCTTCACAAGCTTTGACAAAATCTTGATGATCGTCTTGTTGAGCGCCTTACCTAACCCATTTCTTAGGCTTGGGACAAAATACCCAGTCGAACTCGGTGTCTTCTTCAATCGGAGAAAGACTAAGCCGGCGGCAGTTAGGCGTCGACTTCATCCCTTCTTAGGTTTGGGATGAAATACCCGAATCGAACTCGGTGTCTTCTTCAATCGGAGAAAGACTAAGCCGTTAGGCGTGAAAACAGCTTCCATCATTCTTAGGTTTGGGATGAAATACCCGAATCGAACTCGGTGTCTTCTTCAATCGGAGAAAGACTAAGCGGCGGCAGCGTGAGGCGTCGACTTCATCCCTTCTTAGGTTTGGGATGAAATACCCCAAGATGAATCTTGGCCTTCTTTGGCCAGGAGAAGGATTGAGCAGAGCATAAGGTTGATTGAGGTGGGAAAGGAAGAATGTATTCTATTTCCAAGGTGGAGAGGAAGGAGGATCTTGTCTCCTATCTCAGGGTTAAGGATGAACGAGAGGAAGGTTTTGTATCCTATCTCTTGCCGGTGGAGAGGAAGGTTTTGTGTCCTATCTCCGGTGCTCACGAATTTGAAATAAGAGAGGAAGGTTTTGTATCCTATCTCTTATTGATGGAGAGGAAGGAGGATCTTGTCTCCCATCTCCGGATATTGAAAAGGAAGGATTTTTGTCCTGTTTCCGGTGGGAGAGGCGAAAATGGGATCTCCATTTTGAGACTCTTGAAAGATGAGACTAAGAGTGGGATCTCCACTCAGAATCTAAGACAAGAGAGGAAGAATGTATTCTATCTCTTGCTTGGAGAGGAAGAATGTATTCTATCTCGAGGTAAAATGTGGGAAAGGAAGAATGTATTCTATTTCCCGATGAGAAACTAAGAATGGGATCTCCACTCCGAGAATCTTGGAAGGGTATGGATAGCTTTCGCTTTTGTAGGATTGCTAACGAGTCTGAAAGTGGACCTCGTTCGTGGAAGGAATCGAGAGGGAATTTTTGGTGTTTGGACCGGGGAGATTTTTAGTGGGCCACCGTCAATGAATTTGATCGGTGAGAGAATTTTGGAGGAAAACACAATAATTTAGGGTTATCCTCATGAATATGAGTGAGATATTCTCGAGGAACTTCCCATCAAAATGGGTTATCTGAATGTACTAAGGATAATACTTTTGAAACTTCCCATTTATCGGCATTAATTGTAGGTGCAGTCTGTGTGATAAAGTGATATGCACGGTTGAATAGGCTGTGTCTATTATAAGCGGTCCTTCCCATTGGGTTCGAATTTACCTTTCTTTTGGAGTTGAGAATTATCGGTAGTGCAGCGTGAGGGCGAGATCTCCCTCCTTAAAGGTTCTCTGTCGAACTTTCTTGTTGAAAGCCCTCGACATCCTAGCTTGATAGAACTCAATGCATTGTTGAGCCTCCGGTAGCTTCTCATCTAACATCTCGAAGCTCTTGAGGCGTTTTTGATGTTGTTCTTGGTCGTCATCTCATTTGCAGGGCGGCGAAGTGGCGAATCTGGATTTCCAGCGGAGAATTGCTTCACACCGTAAACCCGGAGTGCGGTGGCTCTGTCGGCGTGCGTCTGGTTGTGCGATATGCCCGAGTGCTTCCAGAGTTTATCGTCGGTCTCGCTTGTTATTCTTCACAAGCTTTGACAAAATCTTGATGATCGTCTTGTTGAGCGCCTCGGCTAACCCATTATTTCTTTGGATTATAGAATGTCGGCGAGGCGTCTTGTATCTTGAATTTCTCGCAAAACGATGAAGGAATTGCGATGAATTGGGGACCGTTGTCATGCGATCCGTCTTGGGACAGGTGTCGATAGATGACATGGTGTTTGATAAACTTAATGATTCTCGCCTTTACTTCCTTTAGCGGGATTGCTTGACCCACTTGGAAAAATAGTGGTGATCGCTAGAATAAACCGATCTCCTTTAGCCAGCGGAGGAAAAATGGGACCTACAACGTCCATTCCCCATGTCTCGAATGGCGGGATGTGGCGAAGGATGCAATACGGAGGCGATGCATATAATTAGCGTGAATTTGACCGCGTGGCATTTCGGCGTGCTTTCGGCGTCATTAATCATTGTTGGCAGTAGCCCATTCTCGATTCGATCGTAGAGCTTGGGGCCGTGATGCACCACGCATTCACCTTCGTGTGCTTCTCGAAGGACCTCCTCCGCCTCTCTGTTTGAAAGGCACCGGAGTAAAAGACCATCGTACCCCCGACGATATAACATCTGGGTCTCCGTGTCGTAGAAGAATCTTGGAGCTCTTCTCCGGATTGACTCTCTCTCCCTTACGTCTTACGGCGAGAATCAGGTGCAAGGCGTAGTCGATGATAGGAAGCGCCCGATCGGGGCTCCATTCGGTTTGGGTTGCATGTACCTCTTTGGTAACTACCCCTTTGTCTTCTTGTACCCCATCATATACTGGTACGAAGAGCTGGTGAGTCCTGACCGTAACTAATTGCTCGGTCTCGGAAGGTTGTGCTAACGACACGACTAACGCCGCCGGTCATCTGCGTGGCGTTTTGGGCGTGGGATATATTCGATGAAGAATTCTTGAATGAGTCCGCCATTTCAACGGCTACGATGATAGGGGACGGTCGGGGTTCCTCGCCGTAGTCACCGGACTGCTTAACTATCGGTTGTGAATCTCCATACGCTTGAGATATTGACCCCGGCTCCTTGAAGCTAAGTCCGATAAGTAGCGTTGTATTGGCTCACGTTATTGGAACGAGGTTCGGTGAGTGAATAAGCACGGCATGACATGATTCCGGAAATCAAGACAACTCCGACTCAGTGGAGATTTTAGAACATCCGGGGCACTTGCTACATTAGTGGCAGAAGCTCGTCAAAGTACAATCGCCATATTTGTTGGTGCGGCGTAGTGTTGACTTCACGAACTTCATCAGGAGATCATCATATAGCTTCAACTGCGTCCGTTGTCGGTTGGCGACCGAGATCGCAATCGCTTGTCCTTTGGCCGACTTTTGTTGTTTGAAGTGCAAGTCGTGTTGGGACAAAGCAAGGCCCGTTTGCCCAACGCCACTCATTAGGCCGTGGGTCGTAAATAATATTCGGTTGGATTTACGTTAGAGATAACATAAATCGTCATTCGGAGCTAAATAGTGTCGCATACGGATTGCGAACACTAATCTGCAAACTTGCTTTTCGACCATTGGGTATCGAGACTGTGTAGACCGATGTTTTTCGGGTAATACACACTTTGCTTGACCGCATTGGCCGTCCTCTGGCAGTGGCGCTAACGAGTGTCCGTTCGGCGGTCGAGAGCGGTTTTCAACTGCGGTCGCAACCGAAACGGAGGTTTAGCGAGATCGATTTTATCTCTTCAAGCAGCTTTCGACATGCGTGCGTCGAATAAGCGACACGCCCTTCTTGTTCAACTTGGAGAGCGGTGACACTTTCCGGATAGGTTGATATGAGCCGTCGGATGTCGCTTGATCGTCCTTGTAACCCACCGAGTTCTCCAGTTTCGGGGGTTGCAATTCTTGTCGCCTTCACTTTGTCGATCGGCGTGGATTCCTTTGTCGGTGAAAGGCGAAGCAGGAACTTTGGACATTCCAAGGAAGGATTTGGCAGATTTATCTTTAGTCGATGAGTTCGCATGAGCTCGAATCCGTTCTAAGATCTTTGATGTGATCTCCTTTGTCCGGCTTTTCACGACTAAGTCGTCGGCGTAGCATTCGACCGTTTTCGGGAGATGATCTTGGAAAATCTCCGTCATTGCTTTCGGCGGTATGTTCTTGTACGGCGTTCTTTAAGCCGAATGGCATGGTGTAGCAAAATATACCGATGGGCGTTACGAGCGGCATTGTGTTTAAGCGTCATCGGGGTGCATCTTGATTTGATTATACCAGAAACCATCCATGAGCGACATTCTTTCAAATCCACGTGTATTGCGACTATGACATCGGTGATTGGAAGAGGAAGTCTTTTAGACAGCGGCGTTCGGATCTGTAGTCAGCCGCGGATCGTCGAACCATTCTTCTTCATGGCGGGACTATATTGCACCCATCCGGATGTTGAATTTCCTCGATGAATCCGATTCTATGAGTTTCTTCACTTCGGCGATTGCTGCAAGATTTGTGGACGAAACCGTCTTTGTGGTTGCTTGACGGGTTTGACATCCACCTTGATGTTGGCGATGTGTCGCTACATGTCGAGTCCCGGCATGTCCTCATAACTCAGCGAATACATCGATATACTCCCGATTAGGGCGATCAACTCTTCTTTCTCTTAGAGGAAGAGTATTCGATGTTTATGAGCCTAGGATGTTCCTCATCACCCATATTAATCTGGACTACCTCGTCTTTGGTGGGGGTTCTCTTTGTTCGAATTTATCCCAAATGCTCTCGAGTTGATGGATCCATGGGTCTTCCCATGTTGGCATATCTTCATCACCCTCCATAGTAGCGGGATCAGCAGTAGCCATATTTGACATCAAAGCCTTGGCTTCTAGAGTGGTGTGTCAGAATCAATAGAAGAATCGGGCGAATGTCCGTCTCCCTCATCGGTGGATTATTATCAATCAACCATGAGCATTCATCTTCGAGGAGGATTAGTATCTCAATCCCCTTCTAAATGCATAGTAGTTATCGGCTTCCCTTTTGGGACATATGCAGCTTTAGGGACTCGAGGACCTGCAGAAACATAGACCTTCTCCTTGTGTCAAGTCGTGTTACCCCTTCTTCATGATACCCGTGTCTGGACTATATCCGAATGTGTTGAGGATAGGCCGTTGTCATCTTCATCTTCTTCTAAGAAATGATTCTTGGGCTGCATCTCCTTTTAGTAAACCAAGTCTTTTCACTACTTGATCTTAGGTGGGATGGCGAGTGTTGTCCCCAGGAATCTCGGAGCTGCTTGTAAAGCAAGATGGCCAGAGTTGGTAAGTGCAATTCAGGATCGTTGTATAAACTTTATCATTATCATTCAAAGACAAAGGGTACTCTAAATCGTCATTTATTGATTCATCCGCAATTTGCCAATTACAATGTTCATCGGCGATTCTTCATCGTCAAGATTGATTACAAGGGTACATGTCATTTAAAACAAAGCCTCCACTATAACCAAGGTTTGGTTATCGACTTCTTCCTTGTCCGTGCAGGTAGATGATTGATTTCGGACTCATTCGTAGAGGGAGAATCGATGAAATAATTCTCCACCCCTTGCGGTATTTGTCGCGACCACCGTCTTGACCTCATTATTCGTGTCTACATATTTGAGACAGCGATGAAGAGTAGATGGGACTATAGCGTTACCGTGGATCCAAGGTCGACCCAACAATAAGTTATAGGAAGTCTGCGTCAATCACATAGCGGTGACTTGGACTTTAAATCCCCATTTGGCACTTTATCAGGATCTTACCAGTAGAGAGACGGCGGTGTTAAACCCATAGATCATTGTGCACGTTGATGCCGACTTCTTGGCGGGGATTCAAGGTGATACATGGTAGCGAGGGGCATAATGCTCAACGCCGTAGCCATCGGTGCATCTTGATTTGATTATACCCGAGAAACCATCCATGAACGACATTCTTTCAAATCCACACGTATTGTCGACTATGACATCGGTGATTGGAAGAGGGAAGTCGCCGGCAAGCGCCGCTCAGATCTCTCAGAAGTCCATAACGCATCCCCGACGAACCATTCTTCTTCATGACCGACTATATTCGCCACCCAATCCCGGATGTTGAATTTCCTCGATGAATCCCGATTCTATGAGTTTCTTCACTTCGCCGACGATTGCTCGCAAGATTTGTGGATCTAAAACCGCCTTTGTGGTTGCTTGACAGTTTGACATCCACCTTGATGTTGAGGCGATGTGTCGCTACATTAGGGTCGAAGTCCCGCATGTCCTCATAACTCCAAGCTAATACATCGATATATACCCCGATTAGGGCGATCAACTTCTTTCTTCCGAGGGAAGAGTATTGCCGATGTTTATGAGCCTAGGATGTTCCTCATCACCCATATTAACTGACTACCTCGCCTTGGGGGTTCTTTGTTCAATTTATCCCCAAACCGCTCGTTGATGGATCCATGGGTCTTCCCATGTTGGCATATCTTCATCACCCTCCATAGTAGCGGATCAACAGAGCCATATTTGACATCAAAGCCTTGAAAGCTTCTCCAGGTCGGGTGTCGTAATCCCAAGCCAAGAATCGACGAATGTCCGCCTCCTCATCGGGTGGATTATTATCAATCAACCATGAGCATTCATCTTCGAGGAGGATTCAGATCTCAATCCCTTCTAAATGCATAGTAGTTATCCGCTTCCTTTTGGGACATATGCCGCTTAGGAGGGACTCGAGGACCTCACCAAACATAGACCTTCTCCTTGTGTCAAGTCGCACTCCCCACTTCTTCATGATACCGACTATATCTCAATGTGTTGAGGATAGCCCGCTGTCATCTTCATCTTCTTCTAAGAAATGATTCGCTGAACCGTGATCTCCTTTTCCGTAAACCAAGTCTTTTCACTACTTGATCTTCGTGGGATGACGAGTGTTGTCCCAAAGGAGTCTTAATCGCTTTTGTGTAAAGCAAGATGACCGAAGTCGTAAGTGCAATTCAGATCGTTGTATAAACCTCATTACATCATTCAAAGACAAAGGGTACTCTAAATCGCCATTTATTGATTCATCTAATTTGCCAATTACATGTTCATCCGACGATTCTTCATCGCCAAGATTGACAAGGGGTACAATGTCATTTAAAACAAAACCACCACTATAATCAAGCCCTTCAGACGTCTTCACCTGTCCGCGTTTGGGCCGATGATTCGCCGACTCATTACCGTAGAGGAGAGAATCAAGAAATAATTCTCCACCCCTTAAACGGCCGCTTGTCCGCGACCACCGCCTTGACTCATTATTCGTCTACATATTTGAGACATCGATGAAGAGTAGATGGGACTATAACGCTACCGTGGATCCAAGGTCGACCCAACAATAAGTTATAGGAAGTCTCGCCAATCACATAGCGTGACTTCTGACTTTAAATCCCCATTTGGCACTTTATCCTGATCTTACCAAGCTACGAGACTACCGGTGTTAAACCCATAGATCATTGTGCTGCTGATGCCTACCATCGTGGATTCCAAGGTGATACATGAGGCGCAGGGCATAATGCTCACAATGAACCCGGATCGACTTGGATCCTGCTAACTTCACTAGAGCCAATATACCCTGTGAAGTATAGCGCCGATCGTTTGAATCTCTCGCCCGCATATCCTCCTTTGTAAAAGTAATGCGGGAAGTGCTTGGTTGCCAAGTTGCATTGTTGTGCATTCTTCCGACCGGCTTGATCTCGAGTGAGAAACACCTCGAGTCACCCGAGCTTCTCAGAGCTTCCCGTTTCCTTTGACAACGGAGCAACTCGTGAGAGTGATTCGCCGGATGTTCGCTAACCGGGCCATGACGCCGAACGGTATGGAGAGCTCGATGTTCCTGCCTATCCTCACACCCAAGCATTGAATCGACCTTCCGGAGTTGAGCCCCGACCCGGGAGCTTTCTCCTTTGCTTCACCGCTTTTCTCGCACGCAGTGAGAGGAGTCGGGCACCCCCACTGACAGTGTCTAAGCGTTTGATTTGGAGTGTCCGGATACTTGTAGGAGTATTCTTGTCCACTCCTAGTAGCTAAGACTTCCGCTTCTTCCTCCGGAATTATGGATACTTTTTCATCATCCTTCTCTCGAATTGTCAAGCAAAGATGGCATAGCTTGCCTTTTCCTGGACTTCTTTATGGTAGGGGATGTAGTCCAGCGATCGTCTTCCGAAGGGGGTGGACCGAAAGTTTCTCCGTTTCTGGTGGTCGCGGTCTGAGCCTTCTTACGTTGCCGTGAGGATCTTCATTCACCATCTTCATTCCTACCTTCACAATGGTGTTGGTTGGAACGATCAGAGAGGCGATCCGAAGCTTATAGAGGCGCATTTGCTCCGCCTTCTTCTCTTTAGAGGGTTTTGGAGTAATGACTCCGACATCGATCAAGGCTGAATCTTGTCCTTGAGATGGTAGCGTAACTTTGTAGGATGATGCATACGTGATAAGCCACGATGCCAGGATCTGTAACCTTGTTTGCCTCCTCTTGGTTTACAATTGGGGCAACCGGATTTTATTGTTTTCGAAGGTATTTGAAGATGCGGGAACTTCCTCGCCCTGAACGAGTAAGTCTTGGGAAACCTCGAACCGGATGGTTTCGATTGAGGTTTGTTGGCGCCATTGAAACGATTCTTTGTGGTCCGCGTTATTCGCTTTCTTGTTGTGGTTGCGGATTGAGCGTTTGATTAGCGTCCTGACTTTCGCGGCTTTACCTTTGCCACGGGGACAAAGTTACGCTTGTGAGCATCCGTAGGGCGACCTCTTTCCGCTTTCTTCCTCCTCGGGAATCGCTCGGCTTGCTCTCCGCGTATCCTTAAATCTTTCCGGTCTCGGGCGGTGCGGTTCCATTGCACTTCCACCGTCGATGGCGGGTTGCTATGACAAGTTTGGAGAATGAACTTCTCCGTTATCGGGTCTCGGCAATTCATTGCCTTATTTACGAACCTCTTGGCGAAGTTATCCACTTTGTTTCCAGTCTTTTCGTTTCGTCCAACAAAGACCGATGGATACCTCGGTGTCATCGTCGAAGAAATTGGTGAGAAACATGGCCTCCATATCATCCCGCCTATTAACGCCTCGGTTTGAGACGGCGGTACCAATCGAAGCGACTCGAAGGGTGCCAGCGAATGACCGAACCATCAAGGGCTGGTTGTTGGAGATAACACCTAGATGAGACTTGAAGTAGATCAAGTCTTTGAGTGGGCGATCCTTCCCGATCAAACGGTGTAAAGTTGATGAGGTTGAATTTTGTCGGATCTGATTGATTCCCACTCCCTTGGGTAAGGACATGGTATACCGTCTTCTTTACCTCTTGGCGGAAATCAAAGTATTGATTTTGCTCTCGAGGTCTTTTATTTTCTCATTTTCCCTACGTCTCGTTCGGGTAAACTTGGGGAGGAATAGCGGTGTTATCGCTAGCGTTTTCTGGCGGCGATCACGATCATCGTTTGGCCTCCTTCCCTGTCGTGTCGCTATCGTTAAGTTGACATTATTGCGGCGACTTGGCTCGCCTTGGCGGTTCATTATCGCTGGATCATTGGTCATGCATTGCTCTCATCTGGCGCATGGCGGTTCCATTCAAGCTTAAAGTTGTCTTTTGCTTGGTTAGGGCCTCTTCAAGCATCACGGGACACTTGTTCCGGCGATCATGAACGCCGCGAGGTTGTCCTATCTTTGGAAATTGTATTATCGGAGGCCATTGCGGGCCGACATCCGACACTTCATCATCCGAGGGTAATCCTTCGCATTTTGCGATAATTGGGTCGTCTAACGGTCCGGACCGCAATCGAGTCATTCGTTCGCGATGCCGGGAGCGACGCGTGGCGGCGATCCTCTGGTCATATTGATGGTAACACTTTCGGCAATTCATGCATACAGCCCATCTCTTCGCGGGCGTCTTGACTTGGGTTCGGGCATTCGTGCAGAGCCTATCAAAGACCGGCGCCTTTTCGAGTCGTTTAGTGCGGTTGCACTCGATAACTTGCCTTGATCGGTTTGAGCACAAGCAAGGCATGTTTGATTACAGGCGTTCCTCTTTGGGATTTACTCATACCCCCAAAGACGATAGTACAACTTCGTCGGCATGAATACCGGAGCAACCTATCGTGTGTTGTACGACTTCGGGTATAACGTTGTCATCGTCGGATGAGGCGTCTCCCACGAGAACAAATAGGCCTTTCATAAGTCACCGCCCGCTGACCGCCAGCGAGTGTGAATCTTCGACGGGCTCTCGGACTTCGATTTGAAGCGGTGCGGCAGTGCGAGTTTCTTCTTATCTTTGTGGAGTACGACCCGCATTAGGAGTGACCCGCGATTCCTTTAACGGACCTAAGCGATCCTTGGCGGTAATCCTGGCGGTGCGTGGCGAGTTAGCCGGGGAACGAATACGGGCATGGGAGGTGACGGTGTCAACGCCACTTTCTTTGAGGTGCTCACAATTTACGATTTGAGCGGGGGCGGAGTTGGCTTTGGTAGAAACTAGGCTTGGGTGTTGGGTTCGTCGAAGTTGAAGCCTCGGCGGACTTGGGCTTCAAGCTAGGCGATTTGTCGGCGACTTCTTGGCGCATCCCTCTTCAACTCGCGGGCTTGTTGCACTGAAAGCGTGCTTAGCGGCGGCGCAGGATCGTTCTGGCGTGGAAAGATTCCGTTTGACTTCGGACCCATTCGTTAAATCGTAGGCTGTAGGAATCGGCTACGATCTCGACTTCACCTCCGAGTCAACTTGGATCTTAGACCGCCTCATAGCGGACCCCATCCGTTGATTCTTTTGCACAGGCTAATTGTTTCGCCCGGTGGCGTCGCCTCGGCGGGCTCTCTTGGAGAGAATCCGCGCCATTGGCGAATCGACCCACGAAGGCGAGGGTTACGAAGGTTTGGCCGTTGTTAGGGGCGGGGAACCACCGTTGTCTGCGATCTTGGCGGCGGTGGTGGTGGATTTTCTTGCCTCGCATCGAGGCCGATCGGGTCTTCCTTGCGGAGACCATCTTGGACTGCGAGGCTGGATCACGGGCGAGGAGGAGAGGTATTCTTCATACTTCTTACGGTGAACTTCGAACTTCGACCTCCTCGATGACCGGATTGGGATCGCGGTTGCGACCACGGCTTCTTTGTTGGCCGTTGGCTCTCAATGGTCGCCGGCTTGTTGGCGGGGAAAGTTGGTTTGTTATTCATTGCTCGTTTGAACTTCGTTATGCGGCCGTTGGCCTACAACAAAATTTCAAACAAAAGAAATGCCTTTATTTTAGGCATACAATGAAAGCGAAAATTACAACTTTCTTCCTTTTGTGAACAAACACGAGGATCTCTATTTTCCGGGATCCTGCTTGCGTGGGTTCTTTGCTGTCTTGGGGACTTTTGTTCGTCCGTTGACCACCGCGCAATTAGATCTGGTGTAAGCGGGTTACGGAACTTCTGAGGCGTAGAGGGCTCGTTCCGCGAAGGAAGCGAAGCGCTGAGGATCACACTCACGAAGGAGAGGATCGCTGGGGATCACACTCACGAAGGAGAGGATCGCCGAGCGGTGAGATCTACAAGGAGAAATCACGGCTATCCACGAGGTTAAGGCGAAGCTTAACCTAGAGGGTATCTGTAGTTCGACCCGAGTTTGCTTACCTTCCGCTATAGATCGGCGTCGGCCGGACTTGAGCTCAGCGGTGCTCCGGAACCGTCGCGTCGTAGATCTCGCGAGGGCTCTTGAGAGTCCGCCAAAATCCAAAAATCCCCGAACCACAAGACCCCCTATTTATACATCTCAGGGGGTGGCTCTGATGGTAGAACGCCTCGGCACTGGTAGGAGGCTCGGCCATGTTTGCGCAGCCACTTTCATTGGCCAGAGGTCCGTTCGTCGGTTCGAGTCGTTTTCGTCGTTTCGGTCTTAGGGCTTGGTTTCTCCGGTGATGTCGCCGTTGTGTTTGAGTCCGTATCCGATCAACTTCGAACTTCGAGCGGCTCGTTTGCATCGACGGACTAAGTCTGATTGATTCCGCCTCGCCGACGTTTGAGTTTAGCCAACTTCGCCTCGTTGAGCCGTCGTCGGGTTTCTCCGACGGCGTCGTTCGGCCGCTTTCGCCCTCGACTCACTTCATGGGTTCGTCGACTCGCTTTATCGCGTTTTCGGCGTAATCACGTCGGCGGCGTTCCCGTTGTGCCGTCGGATGGATCGTCGGTTGTCAACCCACCGTTTACGAGTCTTGTTCGGGTACTGATAAGCAATTTTTAACGCCTACAAAGAGGAATACTATAGCCTGAGTTGGTGGCATCTGTATAACAGA
The DNA here is from genome assembly GCA_012295165.1 of Asparagus setaceus. Classification (NCBI taxonomy): domain Eukaryota; kingdom Viridiplantae; phylum Streptophyta; class Magnoliopsida; order Asparagales; family Asparagaceae; genus Asparagus; species Asparagus setaceus. The sequence continues at coordinate 7,633,496 of CM022704.1, read as the reverse complement.
AAATCCCTAATTTGTGCTCCTGTGCCCCGACACTTTCACATAAGCATGTATAAAAGGGAGAGGAGCAAGATGAAAGAGCAGGTGGTGAAGCATAATTTAGTTATAGCCTCGACTTAACCTAACACAGACTATTAATCATAAGCAACTAAGCATTTGTCTTGCATGCACTTTTTCAGATCGAAGTGCATGAAACCACCTCCAAATTGGTTCTTGACTACTAAAGTAATCAGAGATAAGTTAAAGAAGAATTTGCAATTGTTAAAATAGATCATAAAAAAGCATCGCGTAAATATATGCAAGCATCCCAGAGATATTATCATCCATCCGTAGGTATCCAAAATTATAGTGTTTGTGTAACATACCACAACTTTTATCTTGGCCACATTGCTCTCTTTTGCATTAGTCTCTTTGTCATTGGTTGGTAGTTTGACATTGCCATCTATAGGACCTTGTTGCCTGCTGGACATTGCGTCAAAGTCGTCATCAAAGTCTCTAGGAGGCATGAAAGGTGATGGTTCAAATGGTTCTGTCATGACATGCTGCAGAGAGAAGATAAATCAGAATTTATGACCAAGCCAGATAAGTATATTAAATATAATAGCACAATTATTTTCAGTAACATTTTAGGATATATTTCAATTTTCACTTATTCATATATTACTTTCTATATAGGAGAATAGCATCTTCCGAATCTCTTGACAAATATAATTTCAACTAAAACAAGATCAGCAGTCTACCAAAACATCAGAGACGCATTCACAAATCCAATGTCAATACCTTACTAGATATCTTTTTTTCTTTTCTATTGTATGCATTAACGAGCGTCCCTTAAATGTTAACCACCACACACTCACCGCTCCCCCCCCCCCACCCCAAAAATAAGATACAAAAGGGAAAGTTACAAAAGCTTTTTAAAAAATGGAGGCTATTGTATGTGTAATTGTGTATATGTGTTTTCTTCTCCTCGTTTCTCCCTCTTTTTTTTGGGTCTGCTTCTGTGAGGATGGTGGTGCTGGTGCTGGTGCCTGTCTTGATTGCATTTGTGTTGGCTCAAGGGTTCACAGTGTTGGACTTCAAATCTTAAAGGAAGAATCACTTAAATCACAAAGGACCTTTTCAATATATTTGATGGTTATCATGGTTTCAGGTTTAATTCATGTTTATCAAATAGTTATATAAATCACCATGCTAGTTTTCCAGTCCAATAATCCAGCTGCCTGATGGAATTAAATTTCAAGGAACACAATTTGAAACAGTAATATGATGACATGCTAGAATAAAACTAAGCAAAATGCCAAGAATAGACAAAGATCTTGACGCTACATGTATAGTTCGGATGTAACCATCCATGATGGGGAAAAATTGTTGCACAAGTACGTGTGTGAGACATGGATAGAAATCCAAACATGTATGTGGATACAACAAAAACTGAAAAAGGGTTCGGATGTGCTTCAAATACAACATAAAAGTATATGTCTGCATTTGAATCGATGTTCCTAATCTATAACATGATAATGGGTAAAAGAATAACTCAAATAATATCAAATTGTTATCTGCATAACAATTATGTGTGTGTGCAGATACCATTGCTGAGATCTAGAATTTTAATCCCTTAATCTCAGATGCATTTCTGAGATATAAAATTATACACTACCAAATTTTTGGTTATTTGAAAAGAGCATATGGCAAGTGCCCATCAAGTACTTCTAGACACCTACAAAATAATCTATAAGGTTCTTAATATTAATTGAGGACATAACTTACAGGTTGGTAACAAGTAGAGTAATTACCTATAACTTCAGGAGTATGAAACAAAACTAAATATTAATTGAGGAAATAATTACATTTTAATTGAGGACATAATTTACAGGTTGGTAATAAGTAGAGTAATTCCCTATAACTTCAATGGGAGTAAGAAACAAAATTAATTCATATCCCATATCATATCACCATACATATACCACAAAAGGAGGTCGCAGACAACTTTAGGATGTGTTCACCAGTAAGGTGAATAGTTCTTGGATATGATACCTCAGAGAGAAGTTCAGTATCATCCACAGCATGAAGATCAAGAAGCCCAGCCCCAAATTCCCCTCTTAGGTCGGGTGAGTTAAAGCCATCCGCTGCACCGGAAGGTCCAAAACTTTGGGAAGTTGGAGTATATGGCTCAGAGGCAGACTCTCCGTTAAAGTTCAAATTCCTGAAAAGTTTAAAGAGCTTCTGCTTCTCCTCTACAGTTTGACCTCCGTAGCCCTGCAAATGACAACATAAAAAAGAATATTCAAATAAAAAATCAAGATTCATTTTAAAAGCTGGAAACATTGGAATTGGAGAAACTAAAGAACATGCTCAAAATAGTATATAGTTCTCATGGCTGAGAATAATAAATACTGTATGTCCACAAGCAAAAACCTTCAATGCAAAAGTAAACAATAACTGGCGATAACAAATAATGCTTTAACATACTAATCAATTGAAAATTCTTATGCTTGCAAGTCTTTATTGACATCATACTACTACATTGTTCTTAACTATCCCGATTCCTCATATATTCAAGCAGCAAAGACGAACACAATCTTTAGTTAATGTCCTATCAGAATCCAATATCTAGTTCAAATACATCAATAGTGTCTAAATCATAGTATGAGGCTTGAAGCGTACCATAATATTTATCATAGAACACCAAAAGCTTCAATTTAAGAAATGGGTAATGAAATACCATCAGCATTTCACTAAACAAACCAGATATAGCATCAAACCTTGCCATTTATGTTTGAAACAGACTCAAAAACGATACTTTGAACCGTTGGCACCAAATTTAATTGATCGTATTCAGATCTACAAGAAATGCATTTGTAAATAATAAAATACTTAATATAATGCTCAGATCCAAGATCAAGACCAGATTTATACCTGCATTAAGAGATTCGGCAGCAACCTCTGATCCGCCGAGGCCAGCGGCGAAGCCAAGTGCTGCAACCCCGCCGACTGCAGCCACCGCGCCATCACCGCATCGCCGCCGGCGTCTCCTCCGCCCGCCGCCGCCCCGCCGTCGTACATCGCCGCAGAGGCGGCGGAGTTTCCTTGCTGCATCTGGCCGCCGCCGCCGGCGTGGCGCTGCGACCTCCTCTGGGGCGCCAATTTCGCCGATCTGGATGAACGCTGGAGTTCTGATTCGTATTGAGATCAGAGATTCAATGCAGCATTTGGGGGATCCTTTTGGTTTCAGATCTGGGAGATGAAACCCTAACTTTTTATGATAAAGAGAGCGTCTTTTGAGTTTGCAGAGGATTCTGAGAGAAGAATCTCTCTCTCCTCTCTCTCTCTCTTAAATTGACAGTTTGAAGAAACTTTTGGGATTTGGGATTTTGTTTTGTTTTCTTACAATGAGGGAGAGAAAAGGGGGTGGAGGTGAAGAGACGAGAAGGCCCCTGGATTTATTAGTGCGTATTAATTGGGTTTTTTTAGAATTTAAAATTTTCAAATATTAATAAGTGGTTACCCATTAGGAAATCTTTTAAATCAGGTTTTGGAGAGATTTTTTTTTACAAAGTTTTTTGCTGAGGAAAAATAAAAATGAAAATGTTTGCCATCTTTGAGATACATTATCACCAAAACTAGAAAATAAGAGACGTTAGTCTAATTTAAATTCATGAAAACTTGCTAAATTTCATGAAATACAGCTAAATTTCATGAAATACATGAAATATTTGGAGTAAAACTTGTAAGATAAATGTAACGTTTCTCGATTTGGATCTCCATTATCAATCAAAAAATAGTGAAACGACCACTAGTTTCAATTCCAACCTTCAGTTATTTCATAGATGATGCCGATTTGTCCTCTTGAGTAAAATTATTAATGAGTGCATTGCACTTCAGGAGAATATGATTAACTATTACATTTGAAACGAATTACAATCATCCGCGAACATGTCAAAAAATTAAATGTTAAAATTAAGTAGTGGTCTCTCCACTACTTTTTGATAGTGGAAAATCCTCGTTAAAATCGAGGTTGAATGTTGTGTCTTTATTGATTAAAAGATAAAAGCCTATGAAAGTATAAGTGAGATTACAACAATACAAAATACTGAGAAAAATAATAATGAGAATGGAGGGAATAAAAAATTAAATAAGAATTAAATTTATATTATTACTTTCTTCAAGTTACTTGTTAACAAATATTTTTGCTTTTTGTTTGTAGTTGTTGTTATTATTGTTATATCATTTTTTTAAATAATGAATTTATAATTTGTTTTTCAGGTCTACATCATAAAGAAGAAGAAAACAGAACGAAAACATCAACAAAAAGAACTAATATATATATATATATAGCATTGGAATATTTTATAGAAATGTCATTCATTCCTTGCTTGATCCCTGTCTGCTGCAATCCATTTTAGTTGAGTGCATATTGACATCTTACAGATAAAAATATAGTCCACATGCTCAATTTTGATTGATAGGTGCTCCTATAGATCTCAAAATAGAAGAGAAAGGGCCACCATAATCTTTTATTTATTTATTTATTTTTGGTCTTTGACCAGGGAGTATCCCCACAGTGTTTCCACATGGGACTAATCTCCCCTCGGGGTTCGTGGCTGCCCCTGGCCCGGGATCGATTTTAACAAGGCTTGAGGGTTCGAACACGAGACATTTGGTCTCGCCTTACCCCCGGCCCTGTGCGTAGCGGGGCCTTACACCGCTACGCCACCCTCCGGGTTTTATATACATACATGTTTCCTTGGATGAGCTCCCCTCAAATTAAAAAAAAGAAAAAATGTTTCTGTATTCAGAAAAGGAGAAAAGAAATAAAGTGAATTGCTTTTGTTGAAAGCATGTAGGTTGAGATCAATCAAATAGTCCAAAGCTCCAACTTAAAGCATTCTCATTTGCCAAATAGTTAGGTAGCATATCTTTCTTCTTCTTAATGACTATGATTAAGAAAAAGATACACACTATGAAACCAATTATTATGATTAAACTTGGATTAGATGTTTCATTAGGCTACTTTGAGAAAGTTTAGTTTGAATTCTCAATTGATGTTGTCTCGAGTTTGAATTTGAATTGTGAGTCTTTTTGTTTTCTTTTGAATTTTTTTTGGCAATTATTGTAATGGAATGGAGATCCATGCTTATATTAATAAAGAATGGGCCTAATCTCCATTTTTAATCATTCGGCTATAGTAGAAGAGGGAATGTTAATCTATGATTTTATTGATAACAAACTTGATAGTTACCCCTCATCAGCTTCTTCTACTATAAAGTTTCATTTGACTGTTGGTCAGTTGGCACTCAGCATCATTGTGTTTTCCATCCTATCATGATTACAACAGACGAATAAGATCCAAAGAATTCTCTTTTGAAACATCTTATTAAAGATACATTTTATTTCATTATTCCAAAACTCAAGTTAAGATAAGAGTTTAGAGTTATAATTACATACTCTAACATGTTCGATAGATCGAGTGTTCTTATCATGGATTCTCAAGTTTTATAATCAGCATTAAGGGTTACAGTTGAGTCCTTTTCATGGACCAAAATCTGGATTCTTTTAAATAATAGTAGGTTTATTCAAATCTAGTCTAGATGCCTTCCCTAACTAGATTTGAAAATAGATTTCTAATATGAATTGAATATCTTTTATCCTTACCAAAACTCTGAACTTATGGTAAAACTTGAGGATTATGATTTATTTTTCTGAAAGGAAGGATTAGGATTTTACATTCCAACACATCATGTATAGCAGACAGGATTTGCTAAATAGTTATAGTTTTTTTTCCCTTCCTATTTATGCCAATTTTTTTAACTCTTCAAGTTGCTATAGATGCCTAATCTTGTCTTAGGTTGGAAGTGACTTGCGGATCCATCTTACTTGAATATTATAACAAGGGAAGCCAAGTTGAACAATAATGGAAACCTTATGAGGCGTGCAAGGAACAATGCTTGTCCTTATAATCTTTGAGGGATTTATGCCAAACAGTGTCCTAAAACTATTATAAACTTTTTGTGCTGTGGTTGTCACAATCTCATAACAAGTTAGCGATAGAAAGTTGAACTAGTCGGAAATGCATGCCACAGTGACAGAATTAGAGAAAATTTGGTCCTTTGCAATTTCAATTTATGAGATTTTCTTCGAACTCCATCTGAAAAGAACCGCATTCTTCAGGATGAAATTTTGGTTTGACGTGGTTGAATCAAGTGGGTTTAAATAATCAAGTGAAGAAAAAACAGTAAGAAAAAATAAATATTATAAATTTCCCTTCTGCATGAATGTACCATGTTAAAACAAAAGGAAAAAAAATCAACATAAGGAATATAAACTTTCCTGAAATGCTTGTTATCAAAAACTGCTTTGAGTCGATGTACATCCTAAAACGCTAAACTTAAAGCAAGATTCGGCCTACTCCGGTGTAAGGATCTCAAAGCCGAATTACTTTCAGGAACAACAACTTTAGTGTACCAGTGTGCACCATCCAGACCATCCACGATCACATTGATCAAGTTCAGGCACTAAATGACCTTCTTGGTTTGACTTTGGACTATGACCTCCTCGGTCTGGCACATAGTTGGACTCAAAAAACAACACTGCAGTTTTCTAGAGGATACTTCTAAAATAGAGCATAAATTCTATTGCTATTCAGAAGATTTTATATAGGTCTCTGATCTAGCCTAAGAGTTGCTAGCTCATTAATGAGAGCAACCCAAAGGTCAGATTAATTACACCCACTTAGCCCACTAATTGCATTAACCGGTCTATTTAATGAGCCCATTAAATAGACCCGCTAAATAGATCAGTTCAGAAGCCCAACAATCACCCTTTAGCTGTTTTCTAGGCCAACTCCTCCAACAAGTCCAAGTTTTTGCCGAAAGGCGTCTTTGAGTCAGACTCCATTAGAGAAGAAGTCCAAGTCCGAGTCGAAAGACGTCTTTGAGTCAGACTCCAGCAGAAAACATCTCAAGTGAACCTGAAATCACCAATTGCAACTCAATTTGAGTCCGACTCCGAATCTGGATCCGAGTCTGACTAAGCTTGAGTTCGGGTCCGACCGGGTCCTGGTTCAAGTCCTATCGAGCCCGGGTCCAGGTCCGACCAAGTCCGGTCCAAACTTATGGGGAATTATTAGATAAAAAGAGTTAAGGGCAAGCCTCGAACCCGAACATTTTATTTAAATTTTTTTGAACACTAGGCTACATTGTGTTTTATTATTAAAATACATACTATAATATATATGTAGTTTGAAACTTAATCTAGTTTTTTGGAAAACTTTAACAACAACTCTAACGCCTCGTTTGGTACGCGGGAATGAGTGGGAATGGAATGCAATTCTAACTTCTCAATCATGCTTACCAAACATGATAGTGTTTTTGGATGCTAGAAATGTCATTCCCACTTCTTATCAATTCACTTATGTTGTCATTCAATGAGTTATCAATGAATTTATATTCCCACTTAAGTGAGAATGAAAATAATAAAATAAATTTCGGATATACCCTTCTAAAGATATTCTCACTTAATTCTCTAATCACACCCAAACATGAGAATGGGAATGAGCATTCCATTCTCACATAAATTCCATTCTATTCCTACATTCATTCCATTCTCACTTGACTCTATTCCCGCGTACCAAACGAGGCGTAATAGAAGAAAGGAATCAGATTCTTTTCTCCGCCAATGGGACCCCCAAAACAATATAAGAAATATACACACCATTATAAAATCACTTATAACAATACAAACACTGTACCTACATAGAGTTTCAGCCTTAAATGCAAAAACATCATAGGGTTTGTTTCTATCAAAACAGTATGAAGGAGAAATAATAACAGCGAATACTTTCCATTAGACCCTCATTTTTATTTATATACCTATGTCCCATAAATATGGATTACACTGTAGATAAACGGAGAATCATTGATCAATGCTTCGCCTTGGGCTTCTTCACTATCATAACCGTGCAGTGTGCATGGTGAGCGCAGTAATCACTCACACTGCCCAGAACAGCCCTGCATAGGAGATATGTGATCATTTGTATCAGTACACAAAGAAAACATCCAACAAATAAGAGGGTGAAATTTTGCATTACGTGTATCTACATTATTTATAGAAATCCCATAAGATGAACAGATGGTTGGAAAAATATTATGGAGGGTCCTTTATAGAAAATCATTTAAGGAGGAAGAGCAACATGCATCCAGCACTCCCTTTTAAAGTTGTCGATTGCACTAATACAATATTCTCATTGCAATGATTTAAAGATCGTGGTGACACATGTGCAAAAGACTTGATCAATTCTTCAAGAGGAGCTCTCTGGTCGTATAATTTGGTGGGTAAAAGTTTACTTAAAGGATGGTGATGAATGCTATAAGTTCGAGAAAGGAAACTAAATTCACTCGACAAACTTCTTTTGTATTTGCAGTTACAGAGTGAGAATGATAAAGATATGATATAGTTGCCTTCAGAGAGAAATTAACAGTAGCAAGGCTTTTTCTACAAGAATGTTGTATAGCTGACATATTAGTAAGGAGTAGCGATATTAGCCAAACTCAATACACTTGATCTTAAAAGTGGTACTAAATTCTATAGCACTGAATGCAAAGATAAAGTTAGTACCTTTTAATTGCTCCATACCCATGGCTGCCCACAACCAACACATCTGCCTGATATTTATCGACGGCTTCACATAGCACATTCCTTGGATCTCCTTCCACTGCCTCATAAATAACATCATTCACCTGCACATACCGAAAAAAAAAAAGTGTTTATATGTAGATTCTTCTAGACAAATTCCTAATATTGCAACTCAAGTAGGTAACAAAAATGCTGTAGAGTTCAACAAAATTTAGATTTCACCCCATGCTCATTTGCCATAAAAGTATCCGGATACAGGATTTACACTCGTATTGACACTTAATTTTTATCTAGAAGGTAGTTCTCTAAACTTGATGTTGGTTTTACATAAGAAATAAGTTTATACTCTCCCTCTTTTAGATTGAAAAGAAAGATGTCAAGCACATTTTATACAAAAGTTTAAAATGTTCTGAAGTATTAGCTAACAATGTGTTTCAAGATAACATGGTACTTGTTAGCAATATATGGCTATGTATATTTCTATATGTAGATACCTTGTCCAGGAGATTATATACCTTATTAAGATGGAGAATATGCCAGAATATGATGGAATAATTACATTATTCCATACTATATTTGTACAATGTAACTTGTATATATTCATGCTTAGTGAATGAATACAATCAAGCTTTTCCTCCCCAATTATTTCAAATACTGTATCATGGTATCAGAGCAAAGCTTCAAAAAAAAAAAATTCCTTCTCCAATAATTGTTGCAATCTGACATAAAGCGAACTGATTTCGGCAGAAGCCTTTATCGATTTTCTGTTTCATTTCCGCCTCACAGATTCTATAAGCAGTACTTGAACCAACTCCTATCCTCGTCAGTAGCGATCGAAGAACCTTCTTTTTGTTTCCGCTTCATAGACCTCAGAACTATTGCTCTCGAGTTTGCCGAGCCTTGCAAATCCGATTCAGAGATCACTGAATAAGTCCAACAAGCACCGCCTAACTCCAGCCAACTCTTGCCCAAATCACTCTGTAGCACGTGGGCTTGGTTCTAATTAATTGGTACATTAGTACATTAATTGATATCATTAGCTAGGTGCTTTGTGATTTACTTGACAAGCACGCACGATCAAGTCATCTGACCTGATTTTCCGCATTGATTTTTGCTTCAAGATATGCTATTTCTTTAATTCTCATCATAGCTTTCCTCTTATAAGCAATGACTACTAATTTTATCGAGAGGTTTCCTTAGCTTGATGTGAAATTTACGGGGACTAATTATCGTGAGTGGTCGATTTCTATGTGTTGAGAGAGTTGTTTATTCCTTGTTGTTTAGTCCCACATTGGTTAGGGACAAACTTCTTTAGTTTCTCTAAACATTATAAATAACATCCAAGAGAGAGCTAATATCTCTCTAGGGTTTTCACATTAACATGGTATCGAGCCACCCACTCTCCCCTCTCCAATTTTCTAAACCCTAACCGCCACCCCATCAAACCCTAGCGCCACCCTCCCAAACCCAGGCCGACATTCACATAGCTGAGAACCTAATATTTCATGAGAGGACAAAACACATGGAGATTGATTGTCACTTGATTCGTGAGAAGATAGAGAAGGAAATCATTAGAGCCAAGCACATACCATCAGAGCATCAACTTGTAGACATTCTCACAAAACCTCTAAGGAGAACACGAGTGAATTTTATTTGTAACAAGCTAGGCATGTACGATATGTATGCTCATCCTGAGGGGGAATGTTGAAAGAGTTATTTATTGATTGTTGTTTAGTCCCACATTGGTTAGAGACTTACTCCTTTGTTTCTCTAAACACTATAAATAATATTCAAGAGAGAGCTAATATCTCTCTAGGGTTTTCACATTAACACTGTGCAACTTCTTTTCGACGCTCTTGATCTCACGAGTTACATTGATAGGACGCCTCCTCCTGGATCCAGAACTGATGCCAAGCAGACAATGGCATGGGCTCTTGCAGATTGCCGAGCACGTTGTGTTATTTCTTCCTCTATAGAGATTGACATCCGCATGCAACTTGTTAGTCTCCAAACCGCACTTGACATGTGGTTCCAATTGCAAGGACTCTATCAACAATCCAGTCATGCTCCCTCATATACCGTTAACCAGGAGCTCTCTTTAGCTCAACAAGATGAGCGATCCATTCAAGAGTTTTACAATTTTGTGCAGTCTCTGTGGCGTCAACTTGCAATTATGGAGGAACCCTTGTGTAAGACTTGTATGACTTGTGCATGTGCAACCAAGCAAGGTCTTGTCCGTGATCAACATCGACTATTCCAATTTTTAATGCATTTACGACCTAAGTACGAGTCATTGCGCAGTCAAATACTTCATCGGTTGTCTCTTCCCACTCTTGATGAAGCCTTGACTAAACTTATTGCTGAAGAGACTCGCCAGCGTTTCCTGAGTACAAAGACCACTACTCCGGGTGCTCTTGTTGCTCAACAATCACCTGTAACACAATCCTCTTCAGTCACTACCTCAACATCATCAGTTCATTTCAACACAGAAGAATAGCTATTGTCGATATTGTCATTGCCCTGGACATATCATCCAAAATTATTTTAAGCGACAATAAGCTGAGAAACGACATCCTCGTCAACGACCAGCGCTATTGTAGCTGTCTCTGGTGATAAATCTTTTATTGATGAGTCTCCTGCGAATCAGGTTGTTTTCTCCAATAGTCCTAAAGAATCTACTTTAAATGTTAGTCTTTCTATGCCACAATTGATCCAAATGCTTCAAGGGTGAGGTACTTCTATCTCTTCTCCAGTTGCTACTCCAAGCTTCCTTACACTCTCTCCATTTAGTACTTTCGGTCACACTTTTTCCACTACTTTTGGTCATATAGGTATATCTAAAGATATTTAGATACTAGACTCTGGTGCTTCATTTCATATGACTCCACATGCATGTGTTTTGTCCTCTTCATCACCTTTACCTTCTCACATCAATGTTTTTACGACAAATGGTTCTTCTCTCACCACTACACAAAGGATCCATTACTGGTCGCTTATCTGTTCCATCTGTTTTACACATACCACATCTTTCATTGAACTTACTTTCTATTAGTCAAATAACCGATCATAGTTGTATTGTGGTTTTTTTACTCTACTTCTCAATACATGTAAGATTGTCAAACAGGAGCCTTGATTGGTCAGAGACATAGGCGTGACGAACTTTATATTATGGATCATCTAACGTTGCCATCCACTTCTACATCCGCACATTCCATCACCACCCATACTTCATCTTCCACAGGAGATCTCTGGCATCAATGATTAGATCACTTATCTATTGAACGTCTTCGCTTGCTCTCAAATAATGGTGTTTTGGGTAGTTGTCCTATTTCAAATCTGTCTTTGTGTATGGGATGTAAACTATCTAAACAAGTCACCAAACATTATCCTCTTAATGAGTCTCGAAGTAGTTTTTCTTTTCAACCTATCCATTCAGATGTTTGGGGCGAAATCCACTATCTTCTTGTAATGGTAATAAATATTATGTTATCTTTATCGATGATTTTTATCGTTACACTTGGGTTTATTTTATGCATCATCGCTCATCTTTTCCCCAAATTTATAGAGATTTCACTACTATGATCAAAACCCAATTTAGAACCACTATTAAGACCTTTTGATCTGATTCTGGTGGTGAATATCTTTCTCACGAGTTTTGTCGTATTCTAGCTGATCAAGATACTCTCTCACGGTTGTCATGTCCCTATGCACATCAGCATAATGGTGTTTCTGAATGAAAACACCATCATACTATAGAGACTACGAGATCACAGAATGGTGTTTCTAAACGAAAACACCATCATACTATGGAGACTACGAGATCACTACTTATTTCAAGTTCCATACCTAAATTTTTTGGGCTGATGCTATTGCTACATCTGTATCTCATTAACTTGATGCCCTCATCAATTCTTGCGGTATCTAACCATTCAAAAAGTAATATCTTGTCGTCTCCATCTTATTCACATCTTCAGGTATTTGGCTGTACTTGTCTAGTTCTCTTACCATCTCATGAACGAGACAAGTTGTCTCCTCATTTCGCTATCTGTGTTTTTCTTGGATATAGTCTTGAGCACAAAGAACATCGATGTTATGATCCGATTAAAAAGAGACTTCGCATTTCCCGAGATGTGACTTTTCTAGAGTATATTCTATACTATAGACAGTCGCTCGATGCCAGTGACACATCACCTATTTCAGTTGACCTTTCATTTCTTGAGCTCACCACACCTATTCCAATAGATCCATCATAATTATCCTCACCTTCATCTCCACCCTCATCTAGTGATGATCAAAAAGTCTACATGCTCCTATTTCGCCTATTGACCATCCAGTCTCGACATCGGATGATGATTCTTCACTAACAAATCGCCGCTACCCTCTCCGTATTGTAAGGCAAAGCAATATTTTAGTTGTCTTTCTTCATCATTTTCTCCATTTTTCAGAACTTCTTGACAACCATTCATTCGCACCATGAACCTAAATCTTGTCTTCATGTTGCATCTTCTCCTCGAGTGGCAAGCAGCTATGGTAGAAGAGTTAGCCACCCTTCAGCAGACGGGTACTTAGGATCTTATCTCATTACCTCCAGGCAAAGTCCCAATTAGTTGCAAATGGGATTATAAAATCAAAACTTGCTCAGATGGCACAATAGATCGGTACAAAGCTCGTCTGATTGCTCGAGGTTTTACCCAGGAATATGGGATTGATTATGAGACTTTTGCTCATGTCGCTAAGATGACCTCAGTTCGAGCTCTTGTTATTGTTGCAGCTACTCAACAATGGCCTCTCTACTAGCTTGATGTGAAGAACACATTTCATGGTGATCTTCATGAAGAAGTTTATATACAACCTCCCCCAGTTCTTCCTCATTCGTCAGGACAAGTTTGTCGTCTTCATCATGCACTATATAGCCTAAAATAAGCTCCACGAGCTTGGTTTGAGAAATTCAGCTCTGCAGTACTTAGTATGGGTTTTATCTAGAGTGAAGCTAATCACGTGATGTTTGTTCATACTTCTACTCGAGGGCGCACAACCCTTCTTTATGTTGATGATATGGTCATTACTGGTAGTGATCCTTCACTTATTGATACTGTAAAGACTTCTCTTCATTATAAATTTGAGATGAAGAATCTAGGACATCTTCACTATTTTCTGGGCCTCAAAGTTGCATATGGACCCCGAGGATATCTTCTTTCTCAACAGGAATACACCTCTAATCTTTTGGCCCAAGCTGAGTTGACTGATGATCAGACTGCTGACACTCCTCTTCAGCTTCATCAAAAACTAGCACCTAATACAAGAGATCCTTTGGAAAATCCCACACGATATCGTGAACTTGTTGGTGCTTTGGTATATCTCACTATCTCTCGACTAGACATTCCTTATGCCGTCCATGTGGTGAGTCAATTTGTTCAGTCTCCTACATCAATTCACTATGGTGCTATACTTCGTATTTTGCGCTATCTTTGTGGCACTTTATCCAAAGCTCTTCTGTTCTCCTCAACATCGAAGCTACAACTTCGCGCCTTCTCTGATTTTAATTGGGCCAGTGATGTTACTGATCATCGATCTATTATTGGTTTCTGTGTATTCCTTAGTGATACTCTTATATCATGGCGAGCTAAGAAGCAGGATGTAGTCTCCAAATCTAGTGCTAAAGCCAAGTGTCAAGCTATGTCTTACATTACCTCCAAGATCATTTGGTTGTGACAACTTTTACGTGACATGGGCATTGATTGTCCCTCTCCTACTCTTTATTGTGACAATCAAAGTGCAATAAAGATTGCCAACAATCCAGTATTTCATGAGTGCACAAAACACATTGAGATTGATTGCCATTTCATACGACATCATTATTTGAAGACTAAGGCGATCTCTCTATCATATGTTTCTTTTGAGCTCCAACTTGCTGATTTCTTCACCAAAGCTCACACCTTCAAGCATCATAAGTTTTTACTTTCCAAACTCTCAGTGTTTGATCCACCGTGAGTTTGACGGGGGTTGTTAGGAATACATGGTCATATATATTTCTATATGTAGATACCTTGTATAGGAGATTATATACCTTATTAAGATGGAGAATATGCCAGAATAATGCTGGAATAATTACATTATTCCATACTATATTTGTACAATGTAACTTGTATATATTCATAATTAGTGAATAAATACAATCAAGCTTTTCCTCCCCAATTATTTCAAATACTGTATCAGTACTTAACATGGCCATGAAGATAGAATCAATAAAAATAGAAATGTATTTTAAATTTCACAACCGTGAGATTTCAACACATGGCTTCTCGAAACATGGTAATGTAATAGCATGTCAAGTATCACATTACTTTTTTTTGGGTACAAGTATCACATTACTTTAAAAACTAAAATTTTTGGATTATAGGTCAACAATGTATATCAAACTAACATGATATTAGAGCCCCCAACCCCCAACTCTTTTAAATTAGAAAAATGAGATGGAGAGAAGGAAATCTATCTTATGCATAAGACATACCACCACGCACATTCGTCTCAAAATTGTTGCCCCCACACACACACACCACCACAAAGAACTTTCTGGTGATTCATAATTTCAGAAACGATCTGCATCAATTATTACTCTCGTTTCCAAAATAATCCGATGAACAACTTGAGATGCTTAGAAATGCTTAAAACAAGTTGGCAAACAAGTTGAACATGTCCAAATTCATCCATCCTAGTCAATTCAGGCATGTGTATGTAATTCGAGTTGTTTATGTTTTGACTTTAGTATGCATGTATTGACTATTGCCTTACTAAACCAACAGGCTGCACCCATATTTCATAGTTCACCACCTGGCATTTGGTTACGTGCATCCTTTATTTAAAATTAGAGCTAACAAAGCGTCCACCCAATTTTAGTAACTTTGGGATTGTGAAGATGGGGTCGTGACTGACATTTTGATCACCAAATACACGGGACTTGTATAACACATCAATACAGATCTCAAAGCAAATCCAAGAGATAAAAAAAAGCTGGCGAATAGAAGAGAAGAGAAAATAGTGGAGAGGAAGAGAAGGAAAGGGAAGGGAAAATATAATATCATGTTTAGTAGTTTAGTAAAGTGGATGGGAAAATATAATTTTTCACGTTCATGCACCTTCCGCCCCCTCCTTCCACTCCATGTCCCCCCTAAAAACCTCCCAAACAGGATGAATTTTCATCTCTCTTTCCCTCCCCTCGATTCCCCTCCATCTAAAAAGCAGTGTTGTTTTACTCTTCTTTTGGGTTTGTATTTTAAAGGGATTCGGATCTCTTCACTATCAAAAAGCAGTAGAGAAACTACTGCCTTTATCACGATTGTTGATTTGTTTAATAGGTGATTGTGATTTATCTTTGCGAGTGCTAGATTTAGAATGAATCATAATCATCCATCCGACGAATCAACGGATATGATGATTCACAGCGAAAAGCCTCATAATAATACCTGATTAGCGACACAAAGATCTCGAGCCTTCTCAATGACCCTTGCAGCAATCTTCCTCAAATCTGACTCCACAATTGGCAACACATCGATGCTCCCTGCACCACCATGAAAAACCCCCTACTTTTTAGCACTCTATCGATCTATAACCTAAGAACGGGCAAGTCACATAAAATTGTGAAATTAATTGGGGTTTTCTGCAATTAACCCTCAATGAAATTATAGAACAAACATGAAGTAGAGTTATTGGGCTGAGAAAGTACCGGGCCCAGCAAGGCCCACGACAGAGGCGGCAGGTCTCTTAGCGTGGACGAGAACCAAGCGGAACACGGGCCGTGATTTGGGCCGGTGAAGAAATGGCGTAAGGTCCACTGGAGTGCGTACTGCCCGTGCTCGCTGTCGTCGATCCCCACCACCATCACCTGCTTCTCCGCCGCCGCAGACTCCGCCATTTTAATATTTCTTTTTTTCAGATTTTTGTTTTTTATTGTTTTATTTGTGGAGAGAGAATTTAAGTAGAAAACACTGGAAGAGAGAGAGAACAATAGGACGAAAGATAAAAGGAGAGGTGGTGGGGGCCGAATTTAAAAGACAGGGTCCTAATCGAATAGCAAAGTGACACGTGGTGACTCTAGTAGGTTCTTATGCGTGACGAAAAAGATTTGTGTGAACGCGAGTTCCGAATTCGATTTCTCCTCAACCTTCGAATAATAAAATCTTGTATGTATAGCGTGCGGCTTTCCAAACTTATAGTTAATATATATCATTAACGTGACATGTCTAGATCACTACAAGATCACTACATTTCTGATCAATGCATTTAAATTATAACTGAGCGTAGTATGTTATGTTAGTAACACATTGTTATGCATATGATTCAGATTTTATAATTGGGTTAGCAAGACTCTTTGCACGATGACATGTTAACTTAGTCAATCATGTACGTATTTTAACTCCTTAAAGTGTGAAGCATCCGCACTCAGCATACAATTCGGTCACGGGCACAACCTATGAACCTGACCCCCAAGCCGGATATAATGATATGGGTCTATGATTACCGGTCTCAACAGGTCGGTTATTATGCTTTGCCTCAATCCGGCCCAGTTCTTATGCTGATCCGCCCTAATTAGAGATGATTTGATTCAAATCGTATCTTATCATCAACATACCATGTCAGGAAAAATCAATCAGATAACCAATCTCCCTAATTGCCGACTTTCATAACTGGTTAATCTACACATATGTCAGTTGTATTATCCTATGCCAATGAGGTACTGCTGCATGGTAACACGTACCGCCCAAGTAAATACCTCGTAAGCCAAGTAACTATCTCAAGGGCCAAGTATACACTACAATAACCTCGGCCGTCAGGATAGTGCCACGTGTAGAGGTTGGTCTGCTCTAGACAATTAGTATAAATACCCCTCCACTTATGGTAAAGATAAGTTTGGACAATATAACCTTTAAACTAGGCTCGCCTCTGCCGATTTGGGTTAATGTCTTCCTCTAAAACCTTAGCCTATTTATTTACAGCTTATGATTTCTTTATCAAGGATCTGATTTAGGCATCAGAGGGGCATTGGTGGACAGCCCACCATCATTAATCTGACGTTTTTTCTGTGATCTTAGGCCAAGCCAAGCCAACTCAATTACACCAGACGTGAAGAAATATTTCTGTCATCAAAAGCTCATTGAGGGATTCTATTCAACAGAGTCTAATCTCACGAACTCAATCCTGTAACTTGATTTCATGCATCAACGCACATCAGTTGGATATGTGAATGGAACATTGATCATTGTTTACATAAATCATAATCGGTAGTAAAATAATTTTCAATTTGATCTTAATATTGCAACTGTTACAAGTGTTTTGTAAAATTAAAAAAAAGAGAACATCGCAACATCGCAACATTTAATTCTCAAACAAAAAACTGAGCAAAATAATTCTTCCTGCATAGATATGTTTTTTAAGGGTTTTATTTCAAGGTCCATTTGTTTACCCCTCTTTACATCTAAGCCCATTAACTATTGTATGTATCCTCCAACCCAATTATCTTCTTTTTTTTTGCCTCTAAACCCAATCTGCAAAATACAGTACATATGCCACTTGTATTTATACAAGAAGATGGTAAAATTCCCTAAATACCCTTTTAATCCCCTTATAACATCAGTACTCTCTCTCTCCTCTAGCATCCTTTCTTTTTGTTTCTCTCTCTAGATTAGAGATCAGATCCATGGGAGAAGATGATCTGAGGGACGTCTCCCTCTCTCTAGATCCGACCTCGTCACCGGCGCGGGGAGCCCCACGACCCCGCCGATATTCTTCAACGACGAGCTGGTCGGAGGGATCATGAGTCGAACCCGCCGAGGAATGGCGGGAGTTCGACCGAGGGTGGAGGGATGGCGGCGGGGGTGAGACGGTGGGGCCGAGGTCGCCGGCGGTCGGGGAGGACGAGGGGAGGAGGGAGAGGGAGGGCGCCATGGTGAGGGTGGTCAGGGTTTTGAGGGAGAAGGTGCCGGCGAGGGATCGGCTGGTGAAGATGAGGATCTTAAGGGGGTGCTTCTCGGGGAGCGAGATGGTCGGCGCCATTGCCGAGGAGCTTGATTGCGGAAGGAAGAAGGTATGGGGGTCTTTTTTATAAAATGATTGCTTTTATTTTAGTAGTAATGCTTATAAGTTGCTAATAACTAGTAACTATCTCATATTAAGTTAAGGAATTTGATTATATGATGATGATATTTGAATATTGCATTCGTTAAGAAAAATGCGGGTGATTTTTACATTCCGTTACTATTTTTCTGATCAACAAATTATTTTGATTTCAGGATTCACAAGCTAAGTCTCCTGGATGCTAGATGCCATCAATCTCTACTTTTTGACTAGTTCTTATGCGGTTATATGAGTGCAGACAAACCAATTCTGACATGCAAATTTCTTGGATTGTTCTCACCTTTGTGTGTATATATGTATATGTTTGGAGTGATTTGTAACATATTGTTCTCGACATGCTAAACTGTATTTTGATTGTTCTTAGAGATATGAAGTTTTTTAAGTGTAATTTTGTTCTGGCGGAATTTTGTATAATTTTAGAGTTTGCGAGACTACGAAATAAGATAATCAGAAAGTTTTGTGAAAGCTATTGTAGTCCTGTGCAATTTTTTGATTGCAAGATATGCTTGATCTTGTATGCAAATTTCGCTTTGATTGATGGATTAGTTGTTTGTAAACTTCATCGTGTACGCAGGGAAAAAATTCTGGAAGTACATCGTTGAGAAGATAAATTTTGATTTGTAATATATGGTTGTGTATATATAGCGTGGAGTTTGATTTGTAAAGTATAGCATGATAAACTGGAAATGTAGCGTGATATCCTAGAAATGTAGCACGATAACCTATAAGTGTAGCATGATATCCTGTAAGTATAGCGTGATACGCTGAAAGGGTAGCGTGATACGCTAAAAGTGTAGCATGATAAACTGTAAGTGTAGCGTGATATCCTCTAAGTGTAGCATGATAACCTGAAAGTGTAGCGTGATAACCTGAAAGTGTAGCATGATACGCTGTACTTACAGCGTATCACGCTACACTTACATGATATCACGCTACACTTTCAGTCAATCATGCTACACTTACAGCGTATCACACTACACTTACAAAGGTATCACGCCACACTTTTAGCCTATCACGCCACACTTACGGTATCACGCCACACTTTTAGCCTATCACGCCACACTTACGGATATCACGCTACACTTTCACCTATCACGCTACACTTACATGATATCACGCTACACTTACATGTTATCACGCCACACTTACATGTTATCACGCTACACTTTCACCTATCACGCTACACTTTCAGCCTATCATGCTACACTTATAGCCTATCATGCTACACTTACAACGTATCATGCTACACTTTCAGCGTATCATGCTACACTTTCAGCCTATCACGCTACACTTACAGCATATCATGCTACACTTACAGGATATCACACTACACTTTCAGCCAATCACGCACAAAATTCCACCAGAATAAAATCGCACTAACAATCTTCGGTCTAACAAACCGAGAACAATATGTTATATATATATATATACACTAAAGTGATCAAAATCTGAGAATATTGCAAAATCAGAGAAACGCTATACATTGAACAAAATTGTACAAACAAAACTTTTAGATTATCAACTTCTTCGGTCTAACAAACCGAGAACAAGATGTTACATATATATATACATACACAAAATTGAGCAAAATCTGACAATATTGCATAATCTGAGAAACACTATAGCACTAACATGGTATGAGTTTATCAAATTCTTCGCTCTAACAAATCGAGTTCAATATATACACAAAAGTGAGCAAAATCTGAGAATAGGACCAGCCATTATAGCACACAACTTCAGAAAGTCATGGATTTATATAATAGCCCCGCTTATCGCCAAGATCACCGCATCAATGTATAATCTTCTTCGGTTGCCTGATGAGATTCAGAAGAACAAAATAAAGAATGTGAGTAACAAAGGACTCCCAAGCAGCTTATAATTCAGGTATTTTCTTAATTTCTTATTTCTTAAATAATCATGTTTTGTTTATCAAAAAAGACCCCTATACCTTCTTCCTTCCGCAATCAAGCTCCTCGAAAATGGCACCGACCATCTCACTCCCCGAGAAGCACCCCCTCAAGATCCTCATCTTCACCAGCCGATCCCTCGCCGGCACCTTCTCCCTCAAAATCCTGACCACCCTCACCATGGCGTCCTCCCTCTCCCTCCTCCCCTCGTCCTCCCCAACCGCCGGTGACCTCGGCCCCGCCACCTCGCCCCCCCGCCCCCGCCATCCCCTCCACCCTCCGGTCGAACTCCCCGCCATTC
Organism: Asparagus setaceus; assembly: GCA_012295165.1. Taxonomy (NCBI): domain Eukaryota; kingdom Viridiplantae; phylum Streptophyta; class Magnoliopsida; order Asparagales; family Asparagaceae; genus Asparagus; species Asparagus setaceus. Next base: position 7,612,529 of record CM022704.1, on the reverse strand, counting down.
CTCAGCAGGTTCAGCTCCGCGATCCCTCCGACCAGCTCGTCGTTGAAGAATATCGCGGGGGTCGAGGGGCTCCTCGCGCCGGCGACGAGGTCGGATCTAGAGAGAGGGAGACGTCCCTCAGATCATCTTCTCCCATGGATCTGATCTCTAATCTAGAGAGAGAAACAAAAAGAAAGGATGCTAGAGGAGAGAGAGAGTACTGATGTTATAAGGGGATTGAAAGGGTATTTAGGGGATTTTAACATCTTCTTGTATAAATACAAGTGGCATATGTACTGTATTTTGCAGATTGGGTTTAGAGGTAAAAAAAGAAGATAATTGGGTTGGAGGATACATACAATAGTTAATGGGCTTAGAGGTAAAGATGAGTAAATACATGGACCTTGAAATAAAAACCCCTTTTTTTTAATAGATGTGGAGTGTGATCAGATCTGGACAGTTATTAAGTATACTTTGTTAATGTACGTCAAAGTTTTTAGACTAATGTTTGTTTACAGTTCGATTTCCTATAAAGTATAGACTTGATCTTAACTCTTTCTTGCCCTTCCTTATTTATTTAGCTTAAATTGTCTATTGATTTTGAGAGGCCCAAGATAGGGGTAGGCGTGGGCCGGGCCGGGCCTGACCCATGGACCAGCTCGCCCGGTTTTAGTCCAAGCCGGTTCAGACCTAGGCACAGGCGGTCTTGGCGGTAGGGTCGAGGACTTTGTCCTCAGTGCAGGGCTAGACCATTTCATTGGCGACATGGGGTCGGTAGGGTTCGATTCAGCCCATGACGGCTCGAGTCACAGGTCGGCCCACATTCTTTTTTTGTGTTTAATTTTTTTTCTTTTCAAAATTTTTTTCTTTTCAAAATTTTTTTTAGATTAGTATATATAGTTTAAAGAGGAAAATTTGTATTTTATCTTTCTGAAAAGTCTAGACCGTATAAATTTACAATTGGTGATGGAATTATCTCAAAGGATAAAAGTTTCACAATAATTTGAGTGTTTTTAGTAAACCAAAATGATTATAAATATTCATCAAAATACTAAATAGAGCTTAGAAAATTTCTATTACTAATAAAATTGCAACTCAAACATCTGGAGGTTGTAATTTTCAATTGAGTTGATACTAGAATATATCAAGATATAACTATCTCCTAAGATGGGTAGGACCGGGTTGGATCGGGCATGTTCGGACGTAGGCCGGATCGGGCATGAGCAGGGTCTACTACTTTGTCCGCAGGTTTAGAGCGAAACCTAACCCAGCCCATGGCCCGGGGATATCACGGACCCGGTTGGACCCGGACCACAGTGGGCCTGGAAGTGTCTTAACCCAAGACGGGCTGGGCCGGTTCAGCCCACGGGTCGAACCGGCCATGCCCACCCCTAGCCTAAGAGTCCCAAATATGCAAATTAGAAATTCAAGCGTATAATCATATTAGATATTACAAAGGAAAAGCTTGGATTCCGAAGATCTAATTTGGCGGTTTTAGAATGTTGATAAACTCCCATCCGTACACTCTCAATATTGCATATCACCCTTGAAAGTTGAAACTAGGGGTGAGCAAAGAGTCGGTTGGGTCGGCTTCAATTATTTTGGACTAGTATTCTAGTGCACGCAATGCATACATGATACAATACATATTTGTGCATAATAATGAAATTGATATTTAACATTAGTGCTAATATAGAAGGATGTACAATCAAAATGTTGGTAACGCGTTAATAATTGATGAATATAAAAAGATATAATAAAATTAATCAAGGAATAGAAATAGAAGGAGAATTAAGGAAACTGAAGGTTGAAGATGAAGGAGAAAACGAAATGGGTGAGAGGAGCGGTTGAAGATGATAGCTTGGTTTTGATTTTGGTTGAAGATGAAGGAGAAATCTCATCAATAGTCTCCATTTTTCAGGCAAGTGTTGGAGACAGCTTCACGTTATCGGCTACGGTTATAAGGTTTCACATACTGTTTGAGAATTTAAACAGCGGGTAACCAATTTAATTAAATAATTTAGCTACATGTACTAATTAATTTTATTTTATCACATCATCTTCACATTGCATTTTTAACAATCATTTTATTTTTTAAGCAAACAATGTATTGATCACTTACATGCTGATATGAATATGAAAGTTATTTGGAAAAAAAAAGTGATTTAGACATTTTCAATTGACTTCCGAATTGCCAAACACGCCCTTAGCATAGTCGCATAATGGAAAACATCATTAATTCTCCTACTTTAAAATCTTCCAACTAATTTTACTTGTGATCCAGTCATGGGTTAATTGTGATAGCAAATGGTATTTTCTTATGAGGGGATGTGATTTGCATTTCATGACAACTTTGAATATGAATCAGATGAAATAACGAAAATAACAATGACCGAATGAAGGAGATAATTTTCTTCGTAGTTATAAGATATTGGAGTAGACAAAAAATGTTATATTGTCAACAATTAGTAAAGGATTGAGCAAAAAATAAGACTTAAAAAGTCATGAAAGTCCTTAGGCCTCGTTTGACAAAGGGTTAAGAGAAGAATTAAGAGGGTTTAATCCATCTTTATCCTTCCAAACAGTTTAACTAAGTCAAATGGTTAATAAAGCCTTAACAGAAATTAACGGGTGTTAACCCGTCAATTGGACGGGTTTACTACTCCGCGTGAAAATGCGGAGTACTCCCCCTGATGATGATGGGCAAAGAGAGGAATTTCAACAAAATAAAAGCAAATCCTTCTATTTTATCAACAGAGATTTTAGAAGAGGGAAAATCCGTTTTCACTTTTGCATTTTATTCGCATCGCTCCTTTTTTTCCCCATCGCTCTTGTTTTCTCTATTGCTCAAGTCGCAAGACGCCTTCTTTTAGTTCATATTCTGGTGAGGCGTCATCGAAATTTCTCAAGGTATGCCGATTTTATATATAATTTAGAGATTCTACATTAGATTGGGAGTGTTCCTTGGTACATGCATAGATAACTTGATTGAAATATTTTCTCACATCCCTGTGTTTGATGTAAAAAGGGAAATTGATAGATTAGGTTAGAGACTAAGTCGATAGTTCGGTCTGGTGTTGCAATCAATATTAAAGCTTCTTTTTTATGACTATTTGATTGAAATTCATGTATGGTCCTCTGAGGAATTTGTCGGTGAAGTGGAACCCAGATGAAAAAAAATTAGGAGAACTTGATGGGATCCATACGAAAGTTCATGTATTGGCTATTGATAAGCCTGAATACAAGATCAAATAACATAGCAAATAATGTGGTCTTTTCCACTGAGATGTAGTTTATATTCTTTTGACTAGGTTGGAAGGTTTAATTTGCTCTGGAGTTCTCAAGACCGGATTTTGAGTTCATGGAGATGATGCTTGATAGCCTTTGCTATATGTTTGATTGTATATTTGGAATTAGTCTTAATTTTTATAAATTTACTTCTTAAAATTTGGAATTGCTTAACAAATTGTTATCTTTGTTAGTTTTTTGAAACATACTGTAGGTCATTGTTGAATTTTAACTGCAGAGAATTGTTTGCATGATGGAATATGTTTCTTGAAATAGTTTGTAGCAGGGTGAATGAAAGTAATGTTTAATATGTTTTGTTAAAATAGTGTGCATACACTTCGAGTTTAGTAAACATCATGAAATGCTTTGTAAGCAAATTTCAAACACAGTAGTAATGCTTTGATAGTATTAGAATACAAGATACTAATTTCCTCAAATTAAAAATTAAATAAAATAAAAATAAACATGCAAATCAGTAGTAATGCTCTGTTAAAATTAGAAAACAAGATATTAATCTCCTAAAATTAAAAATTAAAGGTAAATTAAAAACCTTGGGAAAAGCCGAGGAATTTAGTTTTTTACTTTTTTTTCTAAAATAGTCATCAACTGGTTTGAGGAAGGGTTGGATTATTAGAGTTGCAGTATATGAATTGGAATTTGAAGGATGGGCAAGTTTTGAAATTTGCTAACAGTTTAGAGATTATCAATCTTAAAGCTTATTTTGAGGACTGGGAGAGCTCAAAGTTACAATTTTAACATTTCACAGAACAATAAAAGAAAATCTGAAAACTTTCTCATTATACAATTGATTTAACTTTTTGTTTTGTTGTTGTTGTAACACTTATTTAGTGATCTGAAATGACCAAGGCGAACATGAGAAATACAAGCAATTTAGGTCCTAGATTTTTGAATGCTCCTACATCAATAGGAGCACAGGCTCAAGTTGAAGGTCAGCAATCAAGACCTCGAACTAGGAATTTGAGTTCATATGAAGATCTTGCTTTACTCGGAATCTTGAAGGAATTGGTCCTGAAGGAAAAGAACAATGGAGGTCATTTTACAACTGAGCAATGACAAAAGATTGCTAATGAGTATAAGGAAAGAACTGGACAATATGATCGAGACAAACCACAAGTGCAGAGTCGTTACAAAATGTTGAAGAAGCAATATTGTCATAACAACAAACTTCGGAATAAATCTGGTTGGGGTTGGGATGCTGATAAAAATATGGTTGTTGCACCTACTTCAAAAGATTGGGAGGCATTGATAAATGTATTCACCTTATAATATATGGTTAGTAAGTTTTTGTTTTATATGAAGGAAACTAATAATTTATTTATCATTTTTTATCACAGGACAATAGTGAGTATTTAAAAATTAAGAACAAGCCTTTTCCCCAATATGATGATATGGATTTCTTATGTGGAGGTAACATGTCTAAGGGACGATGGTGGTTTGGAACAACTGATGATTTCAAAGAGCGTGAAGGGAGCTCTGCTAGGTCAGATAATGATTTAGAGGAGCTTGAGGGACAACGCAATAATGAGATAAATTTGAATGTAGACGGTGATGTACAAGAAGTGTGTTATTGTGTGACTCAAATCCGCTGTGACCCAAATCGGTATTGAAACTTGCTGTTTGAATTGAGGATGAAACAAGTTTGGTTTTCAGTTCATAATCCTACTTCAAAGGGGATTATGTGTGGTTTTCTTTGACTCAAGTGGTTGGCATTATCCTATAGAGTTCCTGGTTGATTATGTTTTGAAGATAAGGACGGATTCCAATGTCACATGAAATTCAGGTTATGAAGGAGTTTGCTTTTACTGCAACTCTTATTGACTAAGAATTTTATTCACTTGAGGACTACTTTTTGGCAGCAAGATATAGGACCTTCCAACCCATATATATATGCATAGAGGGGCCTTCCGTGATATCAATCAATCTACTGCAGTGAATTCACCACAGGACAGAGAACAGGAGGTTCTCTTTGTGAAGCCATTAAGCTCTCTTTTGTTCCTATTATTTGTGAGAGATTGTGTTAGGTTTTTCGGGGTGTATTAGAGATTGAGAGATTGAGAGATCCACTTTGTATTCCTCACGATTTAGTAAAGCTATTCTCCTCCTTCGCCCGTGGACGTAGGCTACAAGCCGAACCACGTATATCTTTGTGTTCGTGTGTTCTCGATATATTTCGGTATTTTCGTGCTTTCGTTTGATTGATTTTAGTTTTTCCTGGGGTTTGTCATAACAAAGTGCAAGAGACACAAATCCTTTTTAGTGAGACACAATCTCCGCTACAAACTATACCATGCACAAATCACCAAGCTCAACCATCAGGAACTAAGCGTAAGACTAGAAGTTCTTCATTTGTGGCACATACTCAACAGAGAGTTTCAGGATCTGATTTCAATAATGATTTATCAAAAATGCTTGAGCTCCAACTACAGCGAGTTGATATTACAAAAGAATTAGTCGATTGGCGCAAAGGGATTCCTAATGAAATGAAAGAGTGTATGGACAAGATAATGAATTTATAAGGTATAACTGATGACCTAGGTGTTGCAGGAGCTGAAGCTATCAAGAAAAAGGAGAACATGCATGTCGTCAAAATGCTTAATGGACAAATGTTATTCTCATGGCTGAAGAAACAGATGGCTTTACAAAATGCGATGTCTGGTTATCTACCACATACTTATATCCCACAACAACAAGCTCATATGCCTCAAACCCAATTTGAAACCTTTAATCAACCGAGCTGGCATGGAAGTCCTCATATGTATCAAAGCCAATCTCACATGTCGCAAGCCCACGATAGTTATACGAATGAGATGGGTCCATTCGTCACCTTACTTCAAGAAAAGCAAAATTAAAATTTTAATCCTAAGTGATCTTTTCCTAGTGTCTCGAGACAATTAAAAGGCTATATGAGCCATTTTATTTAGTTTATTAGTAGGTTTTTTGCTTGGATAGTTGCAGTTGCACTCAGTGATGTTAAAAAAATAGTGACCTTTGCTTTTGTTAGACAATCAAGTTGGGACTTATTTATGTTTATTTTTTGTTTGACTTATTTATTTGATTGTTTTTTAGTGTCTATTATTCTGTTGTAACTTTGTTGCATTTATTTTCATGGTATCAAAGAGTAGGAGAAGAGGCGTGAAGACAGTTGAATTTCAATACAAACATTTGCCCGCAATGAGGTCAGAATGGAGGATAGCTGACCTCTTTCAAATAGAGCATGAGATTAATTTATGTGATTCTCATGCTTCTGTAAGGAAGAAAGGTGAAAATTGAGGAACAAGCTTCGTTCATGTGTTGCAGACTTTTGGGATGGTGTTATGGAATAATTCTTTCGGAATGACATATCTATTAAATATCTAAACATGATGTAGACATGCCAAACATCTTAACATTACACTAGTGTTTGAAATTATCTTGTTTGCCCCTGTTAGCATTCTAATATTCGAATTGCTCTGCTTAACATTAAAGTTGTCTCTATTTGCATTTTTCTTCAATCAAGTAGCTGGTTACCTACTAATTCTAACCTTTCGATGTTCAGAACATTAATTCCACTAGTTTTTGGAACTTCCAATTTTATATAAATTCTTAGACATAGTATATGCATCTTATTTTCCTGTATATGTGCTACAGGTGAAAGCGTGTGCATTTGCATTGCTACGGTTTGCTAAGCAAACAAATATCCTGGTGTTCTTAGTAAGTCAACCTTCCCTTTAATGTTTATTTTTTATGTGATCCACAATCATACATGAACAAAAAGAGAATTGTACGCTATTCCCATCTCTGATAAAGGTGGGGAAGCCTTGATAGAAAGAAAAGTTTACTTCTCTTTAATAAAATCTTTGTTTGTATGACGTGATGCATGGTAGGAGAATTGATTTGCATGCCACTCCTGCAGAAGTCAGAAAACTACACTAATCAAAATATTAATGCCCTGTAATTAGTCTTGTGATTGTTAAGAATAGAGCCCTATAATTAGTGCTGTGATTGTTTAGAATAGAGCTTTAGGGAAGAGAAAAGACTTATTTTATTCATTGTATTGAACTGCTTAAATATAAGAGTAAGAGGAGAAGTTCTAGAATCCTAATCGATGTGGGACTAAAATAAAGAGATACAATATGTCTAATAACTATATTTAACAGTGATGCTTGTATCCATGCAATAGGAAACAGAAAATACATAAGCCAAAACTTTGATTTTCTGTGAGATGATTATGCATGTCTGTTTGGAGGATTTGCATGCAATTCTCCTTATTGTTACACATAGACAGAAGTCCTTTCTATCGTAAGTTGGATGCTGAATTTCTATATGGAGGTATGTTTCCTATTGGTAAAAGGAAATTTGTGACTGTGACACACTATTGGAAGCTCTCGATGGAATTATATACTACGTGCAATTAAAAAGGTAGCAAATATGCTTGGAAATTGATTCTTGTAACATTTGTCTTTAAATATCAAAGACACAGATATTTAAACTTATTAACTGAAGGTGTAATGCAGTCCATTGAAAGTTTATGGCAGCAGTAAGAACTTATTGACTTATTTGTTCATATCTCTTCCAGTTTTTGCCTCTGGTTCTTCAGCACTTTATTGACTTATTTGCACATATCTCTTGAAATTTTCCTATGGGCTTCAATATTTGTCACTCTTTATTACAAATTATCTAATTAAAAATTAATTTTAAATGAAGATGAATCCATTTGAAGAATTTGTTACTGAAGCTCCTAGTGATGATGATATTGAAGAGCTGAGTGATGAAGAATTTATGGATGCATTGCTTTTGGATCATGAAGAGGACGAGTACATATGGAACAAGTTGATAATAAATACCATTAACCAGTCAAATATCACGAAGCAAGTTCCGTACTAGGCCATACTCCGGTCATTTGATTATAGAAGATATGTTGGCTGGACATCCAGATCGATCATATTCTTGCTTTCGGATGAGCTCTGATACAATTTTTTTGCTTAAAAATGTTTTATCTGAGAAGGGTGTGCTAAAACCGACAAGATATCTTAGCTGCAATGAACAATTATGTATTTTTTATATGGAATTTTGCATGCCCTTCCCAACCGAATATTGGCAGAGATATTTCAGCATTCAGGAGAGACTATTAGCAGGCATTACAATAATGTGCTTAATGCAATCTTATCTTTGAAGCAAGATTAGACGTTCATCTTAAAATTCGAGAAAATCCCAAATTCTATCCATATTTCAAGGTAATAATTTTTTAGTAAATATTGCAGTAAGGGTCTTTTAAAAATTATTCATATTTTCACTTGTATTTGCAGAAAACATTAGGAGCGATTGATGGATCTCATATTCCAGCTATTGTAAAGAAAAAAAAGCATAATAGATATCACAATCGAAAAAATTTCATATCTCAAAATGTCATGGCGGCTTACTCCTTCGATCACACTTTCCTTTATGTTGCTGCTGGATGGGAAGGATCAACATCAGATATGTCAGTACGTCGGGCAGCACTAGAGGATGGTAAATTTACTGTTCCTGAAGGTAAATTTTAATATTTTTCTTATATTATTATTTTGATTGAATTAGTATTAATTTTAGGAAATTTAAATATTCAGGTCGATTCTACCTAGTTGACATATGCAAACACTCCAAAGTTTATTGCACCATATCGTGGATCACGCTACCATCTTGGAGACTTTATGAATAGGACTTCTACTAGAGCCTATCGAGATCCTAAAGACAAATTTAATCATAGACATGCACAGTTGTGCAATGCAGTTGAAAAAGTATGGGGAATCTTGAAACAAAGATTCAAAATTTTAAAAGTCGCAGCTCCTTTTCCTTATAAAACTCAAGTTAAAATAGTCGTAGCTTGTTGTGTCCTGCACAATTTTATTGCAAGGCACCACAGAAATGACAGATACTTGGATTAGAGACAACTGAGGATGAAACTAAGGAGGAAGAAGAAGACTCTCAGTATATGTGTTATGACAAACCCCAGGATAAACTAAAATCAATCACACGAAAGCACGAATATATCGAGAACACACAAACACAAAGATATATGTGGTTCGGCTTGTAGCCTAAGTCCACGGGCGAAGGAGGAGAATAGCTTTACTAAATTGTGAGGAATACAATGTGGAGATCTCTCAATCACTCAATCCTGAATAACACCATAAAAGCCTAATACAACTCTTTCGAATAAAAGAATAAAGGAGAAAAATATCAAATAGGCTTCACAAAAAAACTCTCTCTTTTTGATTGGTGCTCTGTAGATTGATAAATCTAATTGGCTTGAAAGACTGTTCATAAATAGCCTTGAAGATCCAAACTCCTTGTTGTCTAAGGAATAAGAGTTCTAATAGGAACAAAAGTCCATATGTTCTAAAGCCCAACAAGAGACCAAGTAGGAATAAACCTCTAATATGATTGGCTCCAAACCAAAAGGAAACTCCCAAAGTAATAAGGATTTGAATATTTGAGGCAACCTATAATAAATCTCCACCTTGACTCAAATACGTAAAAAATTCCCCACTCCAAAATAAGCTAACTTACTCCACCTTCTCCAATAGCCCCGCAGGGCAACTAAGTGCGGCACATATCGATCAAGTCCAAGCTCGGCTTGAACTTGCCAACTGAAAGAGGGCTCATCAACAAATCGACTGAATTGTCCGCACAACGACCGTAACTCTTAGTGAAGTTATCACCTGAAGTAGATTTTGAATAGCTGAATGGCACAAAATTATCAACCGACAATGCATAAGCTACTGTATCTTCATGTCTTGGCGGTGATCGAATATCTCGTCTAGACCGATCTCTAGCTATAGTGTATTCCCGCTCTTCCTGCAGCTGCTGAGGTGCTTCATCTACTTGAACGGGATCTGGCTGCTAAACTCTCGTAGTCTTATCCCGCTGAAGAGCTGAATCACGAATTTCTAACTCCACCTTATATCCTGTAGTGCGTGCCTTATCATTAATTGAAACCGATGACCGTTTCTGGTGGAACATAGCAAACTCATCAAAAGTGACATCACGGCTTATAATCATCTTAGGAGATTTCGGATCAGGACACCACAACCTAAAACCTTTAACACCCGATGCATAACCTAGGAATATGCACTTCTTTTCTCGCGGCTCAAGTTTCCCTTGACTAAAATGCGCATATGCAGGGCAACCAAATATTCTAAGATTAGAATAATCCACAGGCTTACCAGACCAAACCTCCTCTGGAGTTTTACAACCAATAGCAGTAGATGGCGACCGATTCACTAAGTAATAAGTCGTATTCACCGCTTCTGCCCAGTATTCCTTGTCTAAACCTGCATTGAACATCATACAACGAGCTTTCTCTAAAATGGTTCTGTTCATACGTTCTGCCACTCCATTCTGTTGCGGTGTACGAGGGACTGTACGATGTCTAACGATTTCCTCCTTCTTGCAGAACTCATTAAATATTCCTCCACAAAACTCAAAGTCATTATCAGTTCTAAGCCTCTTAATCAGCCTCCCAATCTGCTTCTCAATCAAAGACTTCCATTGCTTGAAAGTCACAAACACCTCATATTTATGTCTCAAAAAATAGACCCAAACCTTCCTGGAGTAGTCATCAATGAATGTCAACATATATCTCGAACTACCACCCTTCGAGGCAACTTGAGAAGGTCCCCAAAGATCTAAATGAATGTAATCCAAAGTACCTTTAGTCTGATGCACTGCCGTACTGAACCTGACTCTTTTCTGCTTCCCGAAGATGTAATGCTCGCAGAATCCTAATTTTCCTGTACTCTGTCCACATAAAAGACCCTTCTTGCTCAACTCGCCAATCCAGCCACTCATATGACCAAGTCTCATATGCCATAACTGTAGTATCAACTCGACATCGATGATGCAACTGTAGAATAACCAGAATGTAGAACCCCCGCAAAACATACAAGCTGCCGATCTTCTTTCCTTTCATAACCATAAGAGAACTTTTTATAACCCTAAGAACTCCACCTTCACCTGAAAAATTACACCCAAGACGATCAAAAGTGCCCAAAGAGATGAGATTTTTCATTAAATCTGGAACATGCCTAACATCAGTCAAAGTCCTGATGGCTCCATCATGCATCTTAATCCGAATTGTGCCTATCCCGACAATCTTGCACGAGGCGTTATTCCCCATGAGAACAACTCCACCATCAATAGCTTCATAAGTGGAGAACCAGTCCCGATTAGGACACATATGATAGGAACAACCCGAATCTAAAATCCAATCATCCATGCTCCTGTTTTTATCACCTGTAACCAATAAAATCACATCTTCAGCAATATCAACTTTAGCGGAATTCTCCTTAGATTTTTCTTCATACTATTCTTGTTTATTCTTGTTCTTCAATCTGTGACAATCGGTCTTGATGTGCCTTTTCTTCTTGCAATATCTGCAGGTCAGATTCTTGTGCTTCGACTTATACCTGTTACCTCTAAAGCCCATTTCTTCCGATCTTCCTCGAACAAACAAGCCATCAGCTTTATCACCACTTTCGCTTATGGTTAACTCTTTGTCGATCTTCTCCTTATTCAACAAGTTTTCTTTGACATCCTTGATGCCAATAGAATCTCGACCGTAAATCATAGTATCCCTGAAGTGCTTGTAGGAAGGCGGTAAAGAATACAATAACAATAGGGCTTGATCTTCATCATCGATCTTAACATCAATCTTACTCAAATCTGTAATCACAGAATTAAATTCATCAATATGAGATTTGATGAGTGTACCTTCTGACATCCGAAGTGTGTACAAACGTTGCTTCAAGAGGAGGCGATTAGTGAGCGACTTCGTGAAATACAAATCCTCCAATTTAGATCACAAATCAGCGGATTTCTTCTCCATGAGAACTTCTTGCAAAACTTCATTTGTCAAACATAACTGGATCGTTGTGAGAGCTTTATCATCCAACTCGTCCCAATCTTCCATGGTCTTTGTAGCCGGTTTCTTTGACTTCCCGAATAAAGCCTTCTTCAATTCGCTCTGTGTCAACACAGCGATCATCCTAACTTGCCAAAGGCTGAAACTGATGTTGCTGTCAAACTTCTCGATATCCCACTTCGTAGTGGTTGTCGTCATCTTCTCGTCTGATCGATATCTGAGGGCTCTGATACCAATTTGTTATGACAAACCCCAGGATAAACTAAAATCAATCACACGAAAATATGAATATATCGAGAATACACAAACACAAAGATATACGTGGTTCGGCTTGTAGCCTACGTCCACGGGCGAAGGAGGAGAATAGCTTTACTAAATTGTGAGGAATACAATGTGGAGATCTCTCAATCACTCAATCCTGAATAACACCCTAAAAGTCTAATACAACTCTCTCAAATAAAAGAACAAAGGAGAAAAATATCAAATAGGCTTCACAAAAGAACTCTCTCTTCTTGATTGGTGCTCTGTAGATTGATGAATCTAATTGGCTTGAAAGACTGTTCATAAATAGCCTTGAAGATCCCAACTCCTTGTTGTCTAAGGAATAAGAATTCTAATAGGAACAGAAGTCCACATGTTCTAAAGCCCAACAAGAGACCAAGTAGGAATAAACCTCTAATATGATTGGCTCCAAGCCAAAAGGAAACTCCCAAAACAATAAGAATTTGAGTATTTGAGGCAACCTATAACAATATGGTTGGTGCAGATGAGAGTGCAAGGGGTGAGCAAATTCGTAATTGGATTGCTTTTCAACTATGGAATAATTAATATAAATATTTTGTGTTGCATAAGAATATGTAATGGGACTGACTTTTGAATGTAATCCTAAGTTTACATTGTTAAATGTTTTAATATTTATGAATTCAGCAAAAATAATTTTTTTAAAATTGTATGTTGAGCAAATTTTAGCTTCTGTTCTTGAGTAATGTATTTTTATAGAGATCAATGAATAACATTCTTCTAATCATCAGTTAGACCATTCTCTTTTGACATTGAACTTAATGCTAGAATGATACTTTATTTTCTTATAATAAGAATTATCATCATTTTATCAACATATAATCATACGTTATCATCTTATTCTAATATATTTCAACGGTCAGTTAATTAAATATTACACAAGTAATAAAAATTTTAAGAATCGGATGAATGTAAATTTTAGTTGAATGTTTTTAATGCAACAATTATTAGTAGTTCGTCTATTTACCATAGGGCTAAACTTGGTATTATCAAAAATATTGAGGGATTAACCTCCTTAACCCTTAATTATTTGCCAAACACAAAAGTTAACACTTCGGTTAAACTACCCATCCAAACGGAATTTAATGATTTTTAACCCCTCTCGATGGATTAACTTAGTTAACCCTTCTCTTTAACCCTTCGCGCCTAACTCTTTGACAAACGGCACCTTAGTGTCTAGAATAGCTTGAGGATAAAATAGCTTGAGAATAAAACAAGGAATTAGTAATGTCAAATGAAGTAAGGTAACAAAATTAGGATAAAAAGAAAAGATAATTATCAATTCTCGCTTATTCGTAAATTACATTTCCTTTCAATAGTTTAATAGGACAGTAATATGTTCCATATAGTTGGAGAAGCAACTCTTTAAGATGACTTGTACTCATTGTGTAGAAATTACTGCTCGACTTTGCTAGTTATATTCAGCTCGACTTTGCTAGTTATATTCAGAATTTTCTTTTGAATTTTTAGCTTGATATTTTCTATGACTAATTTTCCCTAGTTTAAATCATTTGCGATATTGTCATTATCTTAATTATCAAACTGTACCAAATTTGAAACATGTAGAACTTTTTGAAGCTGTTATTATATTAAGCTGTTGTTAGATTTTCTCTTCAATTTTATTTATTTATTTTGTATATTATATCACCAATAAATAATCAATAAAGTCCACAAAAATCTTACTTAAGGACTTTCTTATTTCTGCAATGCTTCCATCGAATCAAATACCCATGCCACCGTCTGCAAATAATTTTGATGGAAAGGACTATCCTCCCGTGTGTTTTGATCTTCTCAATTTTATATTTTTTTTCCCTCAGAGATTAAGAAAAACTGTAAGTTAATGAACTGATAAATTATAACTATCAAACTGAAAACACAGATAATTTCTTACTGTTAATGTCAGTCACACAATTCACGCAATGCAGTGTTAGCACAGATATGATTGGCCGAAAAATTCTCTCATGCATGCTTATGAGTAAAAGACTAAAAAATATTTTCTCTTATGCATGTATTTGGATATAGTATGGCTTTGCAAACTATTTATGTACGCATGATGTACATTTAAGCAAGGCAAAATTTCAATATAAGTCCCTAATGTATTAGCCAAATTTTATTTTAGTCTCTAAAATTTAAACGTCATCAACAGAGATCCTTAAAGTTTTATCCATCGTCAAATCAGGCTGTTTTTAGAATATACCATTACCTATTGCTGACGCGGCAAAAACTTTTTTTCTTATTCTTGATTTTATTTGTTGACTGGACTGCCTTTTTCTCTCTCTTTTTTGCAACGCAGCACCCTACAACTTTTAAAAATTATAAGTACCACCTTAAAGTTTTGGACATTACAAATAGCCCCCTAAAATTTTTCAAAAGCTACCAATAGCCCCCAAAAATTTACAACCAAACCCTTAAAAGTTTTAAAAATTATAAACAACACCTAAAATTTTACAAATAGCCCCTAGAAATACAAACATCCCTCGAAAGTTTTAAAAATTATAAATAGCCCCCTGAATTTTTAGAAACAAAACCTTAAAAATTTTATAAACAGCCTCCTGAAAGTTCTAAAAACTACAGACAACCCCCTAAGAAATTTATAAACAACACCCCTAGAAGTTTTGAACATTCTAAATAGCCCCAAAAATTTCAAAAGTCAAGTATTCCCCTAAAATTTTTAGGGACTACTTGTAACTTTTGAAAAATTTTAGGAGGCTATTTGTAATGTTCAAAATTTTCGAGATGTTATTTGTAATTTTAAAACTTATAGGGGCTACATAGAAAGAAGAAAAGACAATCCAACAAGAAATAAAATTAAAAAGAATAAAAAGTGTTGCCACATCAGCAATAAATAACAAAAATTCTAAAAATGACCTAATTTGATGATAGAGAAAATGTTAGGGATCTCTCTTGATGACTTTCAAAGTCGAATGATTCAAATGAAATTTGACTAATACATTATAGATATATATTAAAGTTTTGCCTTTAAGCAATTATAGTCCTAGCTCATGGTCATCATCCTTCAAATCATATTTGATGGTATTGACGTGTCTCATGTAGGCTACGAATAACTAATAATATGGTGTGATATGAATCCTTTTGCTCTAATACATAATCCATAGTAAAATAATATCTATTCTAACCTAAAGACTACAGTTTTCTCTTTTTTGCAACGCAGCACCCTACAACTTTTAAAAATTATAAGTACCACCTTAAAGTTTTGGACATTACAAATAGCCCCTAAAATTTTTCAAAAGCTACCAATAGCCCCAAAAATTTACAACCAAACCCTTAAAAGTTTTAAAATTATAAACAACACCTAAAATTTTACAAATAGCCCCTAGAAATACAAACATCCCTCGAAAGTTTTAAAATTATAAATAGCCCCTGAATTTTTAGAAACAAAACCTTAAAAATTTTATAAACAACCTCTGAAAGTTCTAAAACTACGACAACCCCTAAGAAATTTATAAACAACACCCTAGAAGTTTTGAACATTCTAAATAGCCCCAAAAATTTCAAAAGCTGCAAGTATTCCCCTAAAATTTTTAGGGACTACTTGTAACTTTTGAAAAATTTTAGGAGGCTATTTGTAATGTTCAAAATTTTCGTGATGTTATTTGTAATTTTAAAACTTATAGGGGCTACATAGAAAGAAGAAAAGACAATCCAGTCAGCAAATAAAATTAAAAAGAATAAAAAAGTGTTGCCACATCAGCAATAAATAACAAAAAATTCTAAAAAATGACCTAATTTGATGATAGAGAAAATGTTAGGGATCTCTCTTGATGACTTTCAAAGCTGAATGATTCAAATGAAATTTGACTAATACATTATAGATATATATTAAAGTTTTGCCTTTAAGCAATTATAGTCCTAGCTCATGGTCATCATCCTTCAAATCATATTTGATGGTATTGACGTGTCTCATGTAGGCTACTAATAACTAATAATATGGTGTGATATGAATCCTTTTGCTCTAATACATAATCCATAGTAAAATAATATCTATTCTAACCTAAAGACTACAGTTTTCTCTTTTTTTTTTTTTTGCAATACGTAAAACATTGGTCCAATTAATTCTTCCGATACATATATAGATACGTTTCTTCAGGAAGTGAGGTACGATCAGGTTTTATGGATTAATTCAGACATATCTCGCTACATATGTTAGGCTTGGATAAAATTCAAATTGCTATGCAAATATAACAATAATAAAATGTTAGACTCAAGCTCAAACCAATTAAGATGCGAAAGGGCCAATTCAAATCCAACAAAATAAAATTAAAAAGAATAAAAAGTGTTGCCACATCAGCAATAAATAACAAAAATTCTAAAAATGACCTAATTTGATGATAGAAAATGTTAGGGATCTCTCTTGATGACTTTCAAAGTCGAATGATTCAAATGAAATTTGACTAATACATTATAGATATATATTAAAGTTTTGCCTTTAAGCAATTATAGTCCTAGCTCATGGTCATCATCCTTCAAATCATATTTGATGGTATTGACGTGTCTCATGTAGGCTACGCAATAACTAATAATATGGTGTGATATGAATCCCTTTTTGCTCTAATACATAATCCATAGTAAAATAATATCTATTCTAACCTAAAGACTACAGTTTTCTCTTTTTTTTTTTTTGCAATACGTAAAACATTGGTCCAATTAATTCTTCCGATACATATATAGATACGTTTCTTCAGGAAGTGAGGTACGATCAGGTTTTATGGATTAATTCAGACATATCTCGCTACATATGTTAGGCTTGGATAAAATTCAAATTGCTATGCAAATATAACAATAATAAAATGTTAGACTCAAGCTCAAACCAATTAAGATGCGAAAGGGCCAATTCAAATCCAACAAAATCCGGATTGAGTCTTTTGGACCTGGGTTAATTTTGGACTAATTAAGTGAGGGATTTGTGGGTTGCATCGAGAATCCAAAGAAAGTCCTGTTCAACATAGATTGATATGGGATTTATTTGTGGGCGCCTTACTATGGTGTATTTGACATGAAAGAAATAGAAGAATATTTCACCATAATATGCATATATGCTTTGGATATACGGAGGAAAGCGGCTCACTTAACTTCTTTTTGTTCGGGGAATGTTGAGGATTGCTTCAAAGGCAATTCAAGTTGTACAAGGCACAGAGGTGGAAGCTATAGCTAGCAGTGTCTGCGGCAAATGATGATGATAGTTGATTCTTGTTAGAATATAAAAATATAACCCCTCAATCCTCACGCAGCTAAAGCAATGTAAATATAATGGGGTTGATGTCATTTTGTCGTATTTGTTCTCTATTTTGCTGTACATATGTGTTGTAGGGAGTTTGGTGTTGTTTCGTGGTGTACTTGATATACACTGGAGATATGTCTTTGGAATTGGGGATTTTTTTTTAACAACCATCTTTTACTAGGGTATATACTAAAGCAAAACCAAAAGACCTCAAAACTCACAAGAGCTTGCCACATAGGATTCATCCTTCACAAATAATTTTGACACGTGGACACTAATCTTAGCCGTCGAATTTTACTAAAATTTCCGAATTAATTATTAGCCGTTCAAAATTTCAAAATTAAATCTTCTCATAAACAAAATAATAATTCGGATATGATGCAAATTTCCGAAATCTATTTTGTATGTAATTGATATGGTAAATCGAATTTCATCAATCTCGGATATTATTTCAAAATTAAATCTTCTCATAAACAAAATAATAATTCGGATATGATGCATATTTCGAAATCTAATTTGTATGTAATTGATATGGTAAATCGAATTTCATCAATCTCGGATATTTAGAGTCAAATCGAATATTTTCGAAATTTTGAAGATGTATCTATTTAATTTATAACTATCTAATTTATAACCGAAATATCTTTTATTTAAAGCAAAACCGATATATATGGTAAATCACGGATTTTTAGCATAACCGAAATATAATATTACCTATTTTATGTTTCAAAATTTTTAGCATAACCGAAGAGGGCGTTTGAATTGAAAAAATGTAATTTTGATATTTAAACTACCGAAAAATTTAGTTTGTAATTTTTCCGATTTGAAAAACTTTTGAAAAATTATTTATTGTTATATTTATTGGATTTTGATTATTTTTCTTATGTTATAGGTAATCAATCGACGTTTTTGAAGAGGGAGCTTGCAACGGATAGATAAAATGAGGTAATTATTTAATTATATGTTAAATAATGTTGATTTTCAATTCAATTTAGTTGTTATATTTCCGATTTATAGATTTTTGCATATTTATTGTTATTATGTTTATTGGATTTTGATTATTTTTCGTATGTTATAGGTAAGCAATTGACGCTTTTGAAGAGGGAGCTTGCAACGGATAGATCAAACGAGGTAATTATTTAATTATATGTGAAATAATGTTGATTTTAATTCAATTTAGTTGTTATATTTCCAATTTTAGAATTTTTGCATATTTATTGTTGTTATATTTCCAATTTTAGAATTTTTGCATATTTATAATATTTATTTTGTAAATATGCAAATGTATATATTTTCTAATGATTTATATTCTAATTATAGTTAAATAGATTTTAAATAGAACAAATTTTCTGTAAAGATATTTATGCTGAAAATATTTATGCAAAAATATTTTGTTCATATTTTCGGTTTTTAATATTTTTATATTAATTGTTAAATAATTAATTTTGGTGAAATATTTTTTTTTTTACATATTAGTTGTTATATTTTCGGATTTTATTTGTTATTATGTTAGTTGTTATATTTTCGGATTTTATTTGTTATTATATTAGTTGTTATATATATTTTCGGATTTTATTTGTTATTATATTTGCTAAAAATATTTTGACACTATTTTCCATATTTACTTTTTATATATTAATTGTTAAGATATTTATGCTAAAAATATTCCCTTTATATTTTCAGATTTTATTTTTTTATATATTAATTGTTATGATATTTATCCAAAAATATTTAGTTTATATTTTCAGATTTTTAGTTTATTTTATATTAATTGTTTTTATATTTTCAGATTTTTACATTTTTTGTATCAAACGATTTAAATAATATATTTTTGGTCAAATAATTTTGATTTTTATATCGATTTAGTTGTCATATTTTCGGTTTTTAATATTTTTATATTAATTGTTAACTAATTAATTCTTGGTGAAATATTTTTATTTTTTTACATATTAGTTGTTATATTTTCGGATTTTATTTGTTATTATGTTAGTTGTTATATTTTCGGATTTTAAAATAACTTACCAAAAATACATAAACCAAAATTATTAATTAGAAAATATTTTAAAATATTTTAAATATTTTTGGTAAGTTGTTACAAATAATCTCTAACAAATTACTAAAATAATTTTCAGATTTGATTTTTTAATTAATATCCCGGTATGTTCATTCCAAATATCGGTTTTTCAAACATTAAAACTGAAATATATAATTACCGAATATTTTTTGTAAAATACCATAAATTTTAGAAACAGAAATATTTAGTGATTCAGTTCATGTAAAATTAGTTAAGTATGTTTGGTAAGTTATTTAAAAATATCTAACTAATTAGCGAATATAATTATAGATAATTAATTGATTAGAATTTTATAATGATAGGGATAGGGATTCTACTTATTTCGGTTATTTAAAACACTTTCCAAAAATACATAATCCAATATATTTTGTGTAAATCTCATAAACAACCAAATATTTTGTTAAATATATTTTCTAATAATATTTTAATTATTTACAGTTTTAAAAACTTACCAAAAATACTAAAATCGAAATAATTTGTTATTCGGTTGATTTAAAATTATTTAAATAATTTTAGAAAGTTGTAAACAAATTTTCTAGACATGTACTAAATTAAGAGTCTGATTTGATATTTTAAAAATTATCTTTATATGTGTTTGAAAATATCGGATTGTTTAAAACCTAAAAATCGAAATAGGATTCTTACCATCTATTTTAATTAGTTTGGTTTTAAAAAATTACCAAAAATACATAAATCGAAATAATTTGTGTAAATCTCGAAAACTTTAACCAAATATTTTGTTAAATAGATTTTTCTAATGATACTTTAGTTATTTTGATTTTTAAAAATCTTACCAAAAATTCACAAACCAAAATAATTAGTTATTTATCCTAAAATAATTAATTAACAATTTCAGTAATTTTAATATATTAATTGTTATGAAATTTATCCTAAAAATATTTAGTATATATTTTCGGATTTTTAGAAATATTTAGTATCATATTTGTTGTTATATTTCCGATTTTTAGAATTTTTGCATATTTATAATATTTATTTTGTAAATATGCAAATGTATATATTTTCTAATGATTTATATTCTAATTAGAGTTAAATAGATTTTAAAATAAAATTAATTTTCTGTAAACGATATTTATGCTGAAAATATTTATGCGAAAAATATTGAAATATTTAGCATCCCCATTTTCGATCTCTATAATGAGCCAAAGGTACGTATTTAATTTATTGTTGTATTATTGAAATTTTTCATTAGTGTAGATTACATTTATTTCTTAGTTTACAGTTTATTTCATATTGTTAATAAAATTAATGAAATCCCTTAATTTGTTTGCTACTTTATATTTTTAAAAGAGATATTGTGTATTGACATTTTTGTTTAGAAATAGACGATGTTTTAAAAGAAAATTAGATCATTAATTTATAACTTATAAAACATCTTAAATTTTCATATATTCGAAATAAACTGTTCAATTAATTATTTAATAGATTAATTCTTTAATTTTTAATTTTATTTAAATTATTAAATAATCAAGATTTTGTGTAGTTTAATAATACTTATTTACTAATATTTATATGAATATTAATTTATTTACTTAATTAATATATAATTATGACAACAATAATTATATAATTATTATATTAATTAATTTCGGTTTTCATATAATTTTTAGATAGATTAGTTATTGTTTTTCGGTTTTGAAAATAATTTTCGTGAATTATTTTTACAATAATTTCAGTTATAATTTTGATTTTTAAAATAAAAATATTACGGTTTTCATAAAATATTTTAGATTGAATATTGATGTTCATTTTTTAAATTAATTTTTGAAAAATATTTTTCCAAACAATTTAGTTATAATTTCCGTTTTTAAAACAAAAATATGTTTAGATAAAATTTTTAGATATTGATTTTCAGATTATTTGAAAATATTTTCATTAAATATTGTTACAATAATAATAATATAATTATTATGATAATTAATTAATTAATTTCGGTTTTCATATAATTTTTAGATTAGATATTGATTTTGGGTTTTTAAATATTTTTAAATTTATTTTTCATAAAATTCAGTTATAATTTGGGTTTTTAAATTAAAAATATGATTAGATAAAATTTTTAGATATAGATTTTCAGTTAGTTTGAAAATAATTTTCATAAAATATTTTTACACCAATAAGCATGTAATTATTATATTAATTAATTTCTGTTTTCATATAATTTTTAGATTAGATAATTATTTTCGGATTTTTGATAAATATTTTTGAAAATTATTTTTACAAAAAGTTAAGTTATAAGTTGGATTTTTAAAATAAAAATATGTTTATATAATTTTTAGATATTGATTTTAGTTTTTTAAATATTTTCTGAAAATATTTTTACAATAATAATAATATAATTATTATATTAATTAATTTCGGGGTTCATATAATTTTTAGATTAGATATTGATTTTCGGTTTTTAAAAAATTCTTTTGAAAATTATTTTTACACAAATTTCATTTATAATTATGGTTTTTAAATTAAAACATGTTTAGATAAATTTTAGATGTTGATTTTCAGTTTGTTTGAAAATATTTTGGTAAAATATTTTTACATCAATAATTATATAATTTTTATATTAATTAATTTCGGTTTTAAATAATTTTTAGATTAGATATTGATTTTCGGTTTTTAAAATATTTTTATATATTCATTTTCTGTTTTTAATAATATTTTCAAAAACATGTTTACAACAATTTCAGTTTTAATTTTGATTTTTACAATAAAAATATTTTTAAATATTAACAGATTTTTAATTCCCTGCAATTGTTAATTAATTTAAAAGAAATTTATTGAATTAGTATATTCCATTTAAAGTAAGACATTTGACAAAAATTGTTAAATTTCTTTTAGGTAGTTAATTATTAGTATCATATCTTATTTGATAATTTTCGAAAAATATATTGTTGTAATATTTTGTCTTTTAATATTTATTTTAAAAATAATATAATTCGTTATTTTTATATGAATATTAATTTATTTACTTATATAATATATAATTATGAATAAAAATATATTATTTTTATTTACTGATTTATTAAATTACCAAATTTAAATATAATTTATTAAAATTTTAAGGAAAAATGAAACTTTAATTAAATTGGCAAATTTAGATCATGTTCCCATTTTCAATTATTTTCCAAACTTATTACCAATTTTGAAATAAATTATTGACAAAATTTACCAAAAATATTAATTATGAGATTAAGGAATATAGAAATTAATTATAATTTTACTTATATATATATATATATATATATATATATATATATATATATATATATATATATATATATATATATATATATATATATATATATATATATATATATATATATATATATATTCATAATTTTTAATTTTAGAATTTTTGAAAATTATTTTATTAAGTTACCAATCACTTTTTCTCAAGTTTTTTCTTTTTAATTTATTTAACTTATTTTTGGAAGATAAATATTTTTGTTATTTCGGTTTGTCTTTAAAAATGATTCGATTTCAAATAAAGATTTTTATTTGGATAAAAATATTTTATAAATATTTTTAAAACAACTAAGATAAAATTTTGATTATTTACAATTAAATAATATTGGTATTGCCAACATTTTATTTAATTCCTTAAAAATTAGTTAAAATTATAGTATATAATTGGTAGTTAGTTTTACTATTTATGTTCTAAAAACTTATTTACAAGTGAATTTTTGTTAATTTAAATACAATTTATTTTAATACATCTCACTTAAAGATTTTTGGTATATTTATATTTTTACAATTGTTCTAATTATTTCAATTTATTTACAATATTTTCTAATATTTTTGAATATTAGAAATAATTAGAAATAAAATATAACGAAATAATATATAAGTAATAAAATGATTTTTATATTTAAAAATATATTGTTTTGATTAATTACTAAAGATTTTGTTAATAGATTTTAGATTTTTCAAAAATCATATATATATATATATATATATTATAAATAATATATCATAATTAAGATTATATATATATATTATAAATAATATATCATAATTAAGATTTTATATATATATATTATAAATAATATATCATAATTAAGATTATATATATATATTATAAATAATATATCATAATTAAGATTTTATATATATATATTCATAATTTTTAATTTTAGAATTTTTGAAATTATTTTATTAAGTTACCAATCACTTTTTCTCAAGTTTTTCTTTTTAATTTATTTAACTTATTTTTGGAAGATAAATATTTTTGTTATTTCGGTTTGTCTTTAAAAATGATTCGATTTCAAATAAAGATTTTTATTTGGATAAAAATATTTTATAAATATTTTTAAAACAACTAAGATAAAATTTTGATTATTTACAATTAAATAATATTGGTATTGCCAACATTTTATTTAATTCCTTAAAAATTAGTTAAAATTATAGTATATAATTGGTAGTTAGTTTTACTATTTATGTTCTAAAAACTTATTTACAAGTGAATTTTTGTTAATTTAAATACAATTTATTTTAATACATCTCACTTAAAGATTTTTGGTATATTTATATTTTTACAATTGTTCTAATTATTTCAATTTATTTACAATATTTTCTAATATTTTTGAATATTAGAAATAATTAGAAATAAAATATAACGAAATAATATATAAGTAATAAAATGATTTTTATATTTAAAAATATATTGTTTTGATTAATTACTAAAGATTTTGTTAATAGATTTTAGATTTTTCAAAAATCATATATATATATAATATATATATATAATATATAATTATGAATAAAAATATATTATTTTTATTTACTGATTTATTAAATTACCAAATTTAAATATAATTTATTAAAATTTTAAGGAAAAATGAAACTTTAATTAAATTGGCAAATTTAGATCATGTTCCCATTTTCAATTATTTTCCAAACTTATTACCAATTTTGAAATAAATTAATGACAAAATTTACCAAAAATATTAATTATGAGATTAAGGAATATAGAAATTAATTATAATTTTACTTATATATATATATAATATATAATTATGAATAAAAATATATTATTTTTATTTACTGATTTATTAAATTACCAAATTTAAATATAATTTATTAAAATTTTAAGGAAAAATGAAACTTTAATTAAATTGGCAAATTTAGATCATGTTCCCATTTTCAATTATTTTCCAAACTTATTACCAATTTTGAAATAAATTATTGACAAAATTTACCAAAAATATTAATTATGAGATTAAGGAATATAGAAATTAATTATAATTTTACTTATATATATATATATAATATATAATTATGAATAAAAATATATTATTTTTATTTACTGATTTATTAAATTACCAAATTTAAATATAATTTATTAAAATTTTAAGGAAAAATGAAACTTTAATTAAATTGGCAAATTTAGATCATGTTCCCATTTTCAATTATTTTCCAAACTTATTACCAATTTTGAAATAAATTAATGACAAAATTTACCAAAAATATTAATTATGAGATTAAGGAATATAGAAATTAATTATAATTTTACTATATATATATATTCATAATTTTTAATTTTAGAATTTTTGAAATTATTTTATTAAGTTACCAATCACTTTTTCTCAAGTTTTTCTTTTTAATTTATTTAACTTATTTTTGGAAGATAAATATTTTTGTTATTTCGGTTTGTCTTTAAAAATGATTCGATTTCAAATAAAGATTTTTATTTGGATAAAAATATTTTATAAATATTTTTAAAACAACTAAGATAAAATTTTGATTATTTACAATTAAATAATATTGGTATTGCCAACATTTTATTTAATTCCTTAAAAATTAGTTAAAATTATAGTATATAATTGGTAGTTAGTTTTACTATTTATGTTCTAAAAACTTATTTACAAGTGAATTTTTGTTAATTTAAATACAATTTATTTTAATACATCTCACTTAAAGATTTTTGGTATATTTATATTTTTACAATTGTTCTAATTATTTCAATTTATTTACAATATTTTCTAATATTTTTGAATATTAGAAATAATTAGAAATAAAATATAACGAAATAATATATAAGTAATAAAATGATTTTTATATTTAAAAATATATTGTTTTGATTAATTACTAAAGATTTTGTTAATAGATTTTAGATTTTTCAAAAATCATATATATATATATATATATATATATATATATATATATATATATATATATATATATATATATATATATAATATATATATATATATATATAATATATATATATATATATATATATATATATATATATATATATATATATATATATATATATATATATATATATATATATATATATATATATATATATATATATATATATATATATATATATATATATATATATATATATATATATATATATATTATAAATAATATATCATAATTAAGATTATATATATATATATTAGCAATTAAAATTTATTTTCAATCTTCTAAATTAATTTAGAAATTAAAAATTTCCTAAATAAAATAGTTTCCAATTTTGCAATTTAACTATATACGGATAATTAAATTCATATTAAATTATTTTGTGAATATTTTATCGGGATGTCTAGACAAAATAATAAAATTACAGCATACAAGCCATTAATTGATCTTCAGTAGATGAAAACGATGCCATCTTGAAAGGAAGAATCACTCGAATATGGGAAGGAACAAATGCAAGTAATCGAATATCATCCGAATTAACTTTATTCTCCTTGATAATGAGGTAAATTTAAATTTTATATATAATTTTGTTTGTGAATTTAAATATTTAACATTTAGTTTAATTATGATATGTTCTATCCAATTTTAAACAGAACACTCATGTACATGATTTTTGCCGTAAGAATGATGCAATACTTACGAGAAAATTAATACAAGAAGGAAAAATTCATATTTTCTCAAACGTAAAGATTGTTACTGCAAGTAAGATGTACAAACCAGTGAGCACTCCAGTATCTATTCATTTATGTTATCGTACAAATATCAAAGTTTTCGAGGAGAACGACGATGATATAGGAAAACACAAATTCAATTTCTCAGAGAGAGATTGAATCAAGAATCGATTCAAAAGAATTTCTTATAGGTATGAATTACATGTATATTCCTCAATATTTGTCATGTATGTCAAATTATACTAAATTTTATTTATTTTCTTATATAGATGTGATTGGAATAGTTGACTAAATTTTTGCATTGATAGCATGGAAAGGAATGGAAAAAGTTTTGTTTAGAAGCTTTACAATGCATAATAACGAGTAAGTTATGATTTTATTATTGTTTATATGAAATATACATAAATATATTTTATAACATAAATAGTTAATATATTTTTATCTTTTATTAGGTTCAATACTATAGCTATCACTTTGTGGGAAGATTTAGCATGTGCTCTGGAGGAAAAATTAAAACGGAGAATCAAAGCTCATTGGTTATTATTGTGACCGGTTTGTTGTATTCTAGATTTAAAGGTATGAATTATATATATATATATATATATATATATATATATATATATATATATATATATATATATATATATATATATATATATATATATATATATATATATATATATATATATATATATATATATATATATATATATATATATATATATATATATATATATATATATATATATATATATGATATTTTACATTTGTATGACTACTTATAAACCTGCATGATTTTTAATATTCGTAATATTATCTTATATTTTGCTAATTTTCTTTTCGCAGTGAAGGGATTGACAAGTCTTTCGTCCATTATGCTACAAAGTTTTATATAAATTTGAGTGATAACAAGGATGTTGTTCAAACTCAAGGGTATTTTAAATTTTTTGTATGATATAATTACATTTTCATAAATTATTTTAAAAATTATGATAAATTTAAGAGATTATTTTACTTATTATTTCTTTAATCAGGTACATTGATGCTCCAATTTAATACCAAATTATTGAGACTGGAACAAGGTCGCTAAGCACACAAGTCAAATTTGAAATCGACGATGGTACAATTGATGACATTTTCAAGTAAAGGAATTGAATAACGGCGATGTAAGTAAATTTTAATTTATTTTTGTATTGAATTATTTTATAAACTTTATATATATTCAATTATAGTTTTTAACAATATATCAATATAAGAAAACATTAAACAATGATAAAATATATTTTTATTGCATAATATACTTTAATCATTATTATTTCAGTGAATTTATCATGCATTTTATTAGTTTGTAAATTTTAATAATAAAATTGATGATAAACATATTGTTTATCTATACTATTTTTAGGAGAAATATTTTTTATAAATGCTCAAATAATTGGAATTGAGAAGCTATCCGGTTGGCGATATCCTTCTCATGCTGATTGCAACAACAAGTTGAAAGAGATTAATGGGGTTCTTTACTGCAATCGGCATAAGAAAGAAATCAAACATGTAGAAGAAAGGTAAATACGATCTTACAATTTTTTATTTATAATTTATTTATAGTTTATAAAATTTAAATTAAATAACCAATGTATAACGAAAATATGTATTTAACTTTAGGTACAAACTTACCTTACAAGTGACGGATGGAACATGCATAACTACTTTCGTAATATTCCATCATGATGCTCTTCGTTTGATAAAAATTGGTCCATCAGAGTTAGCATCTTCACTGGGTTTGGTAATTTACAACGAATCTATAATACAATTTTATTACATTTTAAATTTAATAGATGAGATTGAAAATTAATATATTTTGCTTTATATAGGATGCAGACAATAAGGATTTTTCGGTTGCAATCAAGAAATTAATCGGAAGAAATATGCGTTCCCATGTCAAAGTAACAGAATTTAACACAAGCAAATGCATTGAAGACTACATTGTTATCAAAATCATTAACGATGACGTGGATGATGAAAAACTCAATGAGTTGTTACTGCTAACTGACGGAAAGGTGAAATTTACTCAAGATTTATCGACACCTAGAAATATTATTGATAAAAATGCGAAGAAGAAGTTGTTTAATAATTATTTTATTGGTTTCATCATTACAAAAATTAAATCATTAACATGTTGTTCTAAGTCAAATGTATTATTATCACATGATGAAAAATCAATTAACTTGAATGAGGATGGAACTGTTGATAATGAATCTATAGAATTAACTCCTGACTTATCCACACCGATCTCCACCGTTAATAGCAAAGGCAAGAAATTTTTTTTAGATGTTTCGCCTATTGCTACACTTGACTCTTCTGCATTCAAAACCCCTCCTACAACCAGTGGAAAAATGAGGATGCAATCATGTTAGTTTATTTTTTAAGTAATTAATTTTTATAAGTAATTTTTATTTGTTAACTTTAGTTTATAAACATGTTTTTTATTTTGCAGAAATGGACAAAGAACCAGAACTTTCGACTTTCAAGAAGAGGATGAAGATGGAGAAAAATAATTACAAATTATTATAGCTCTTCTTTATATTTTGCTTATTAAATCTTATGATCTGCTTCATTGCTTGAGAACTTTTTTAGTGACGATCATTTTGCGGATAATGTTTTGGAATATTAAACTATCTTATATTTTAATATCATTCATGTTTTATTTTGGATATTTTGATTATCTACATTTTATTCATTTATTATGATAATTTAGCTTGAATGATAATAATTTTAATTGTAGCTTTTATATAAATTATTTAATATTATTATTTACAGGTGGATACATGTGATTTAACCTCATTGGGGGTGTGTGAGAGTGGAATTTATGTGTTTCGAAGGGGGGGGGGGTGAGTCGTTATATATTAAAATTTATATTCGGATGAGAGCGATTGACAAGCGACGAAATATAGATAAATTTCGGTAAGACCGTGCTTAGCACGGGCTAAAATACTAGTTATGAGTAATGTAGGCATGTAGGCATGGCTGGGGTTTCTCTATGGTCCCTCATCCTTTTTCTTTAAAAAAAAGTTGGGACTAAATTACACACAGTAGTTTCTGGCAATTCCCAGTTTAGCTATAGTTGGTTAATCCTATATTAATTCATCAAAAAAATTGTTAATAGTTAATCTTTTTAAGAAATTAATTAATTAAGCAGTCAGTTGGATACGCAGGGACATGAGCAAGTCCAATTCTGCAAACCTGGCTTTAGCTAGTTAGCTTATTAGGATTCGTGTTGAAATTAGAAATTGGACAATGCGAACTTTGGTACATTTCAATTGTTATTTCTATATGTTCCAAACTAAAAGTAATAAAGGATCATTTCAAAAATCATTAAGATGCTAAGAAGATGCAATCTCCGAGATGAAAATATTCGAGAAGTTCAAAGTGAACCAAACATTCTTTTCTTTTCTTTTTCCCCTTCTATCTTCCTTCTTCTCACTCATGAACATTCTTACAGATGATACATATTATGATGGGTATTTTTCTAGAAATCATCTTAA
Source organism: Asparagus setaceus (assembly GCA_012295165.1). Lineage (NCBI taxonomy): Eukaryota > Viridiplantae > Streptophyta > Magnoliopsida > Asparagales > Asparagaceae > Asparagus > Asparagus setaceus. The sequence goes on along the minus strand of CM022704.1, from coordinate 7,582,315 downwards.
AAGTAAGGTAACTTTACGAAATCACCTTTTAATTTTAATTTATACATAAACCACCTTTAAAGTAGGATTTTATTGCAATGAACCATCTCTCACCAAATTTTCATTAAAAACTAAAAATATGCTTAAAGATTCAATTTCAAGGTACGTGAGTTGTACCCTAATAAGAGCTACAATCTAGTTTAAAATCTTATATCTGCTAAAATTTTAAATACAAATAAATTTCTAATACAAACAAATCTCTAGTCTTACTACAATTTAAAATCTAAAATAACTTTGTTCGAATTGAAATTCACATAAAATTCCTAGAATATAAATTCAAACTAAATTCTAAGATCTTAAGAAAAGAAAATTCAAGTACAAAATTTGATTTTCTAACAACCCTATCTACTAGTATTTGCGTCAGATAAAATATTCGAATTTGTCCTGCATCAAGCCTCATGAGAAATATCCTTAGTATTAAGCCCAAAATATCAATTTGTCTTGTGTTGCAAGTTGTGATCAATGATTGGCGCGAGACAATCCGCTCGGACCGTTGCTCAGTGAAATGTAGACTTGTATCTTGCTCCCCATTGACCAAAGTTTCTAGACCTGCCCTTAAAGGTCCATGACAACCGAACGCACCTCGGTTCGTTTATCATGCCTTATCCCAACCCGGCATGGTTTAATGAAGGTTTGCCTAATTAGAGGCAATTGATTCGAATTATGTCATATCCTCGACATACCATGTTAAGAGATATCAATCGAATATCCAATCTCTTTGATTACTAACTTTCATAACTTACCTGATCTACACATATGTCGGATGTACCGTCCCGCGCTAATGTAGTGTTATCATATGGACTTACTTGCAAGCTAAGTAACTATCATAGCTACCTCGGCCATCAAGATGATGACACATGTATTAACTACTCTGCCCAGACAATCGGTATAAATATGCAACCCTTTCATAGATAAAATGATGACTCAACTCGACCTCGAATTGGCACCGCCAACCTTAGTCTATGAAACTCCTCCCTCAAAAACCTAACCTACATACCTACTATTTTGATCCCTATCATCATGAGCCTTACTTACTCATTAGAAAGATGTTCGTGGACAACCCACCATCGTCAATCTAATATTTTTTCTGCGTTTCTCAAGCTATCTCAATCGAAGATCGTCACCAAACATCCAGGGAGATTACGGGGCTCTCAACACTAGTACTGAATGACGTATAGACTCTTCTGAATAGTGATGAGTTGCTCATATGCGATCCTAGTACTAGCTGAGTGTTTGGAAGACAATTTGACGGTTAAGATACTTTTTGAAGTGATTCATGGATGTGGATCCGAAATTTGGTGATCGTAGTTGGTTTTGCTTCGTGCATATAGTTTGTCGGACATGCACCACACTGGTCCCGTACCAATGCAAGCTGCTGTCAATGCTTCTACACTGTGATTTGTTTGCACTGTCAGCAAATGAAAAGTTCAGTGCAATTAGCATTATCTTATTTTCTTTGATTCATGCTTAAATTGCAGCCCACATACCGCAACAACACATGTTTACATGTATTACTTGTTGCAGAATATAAGCTTCGTCATGGTTTGATATCTATCTATAAGTGTATTACGGGAAATGTATTTTCAGTTAATTCAAGGCTAAAAGGCCAATTTGGTCCTTGTACTAGGGCCTCATACTCAAGTCGGTCCCTGCACTTTCTTTTTTCTCAATTTAGTCCTTGTAGCCCTTGCTAAATTTAAACTTAGTCCTATTTTAGATGTCTGTTAAAAATTCCGTTAAGTAAAAATTAAAAGGACGATATCGCCCGAACCTTAACAATTACATATCAATGAACCTTGTTACTGTTAATTTTATCTCCGGATTGATCTTATAGGAGAGAGGGATAGGCTCTCTGTGAGTTAACTGATGAAGTCATTACCTGTGTTTCTTTATTTATTTTTCATAAAATTTCTATTTTTCAAAGAGATTTGGTATAGTTCAATTTGGGTCTCAGGCTAGCTAAATTAGTGGAGAGTCGGCTAATGAATCTAGGGTTTGGTTGATGTTCTGGTGATCAATGTTCAGTTGTTGTAGTTTTAATTTTCTTTTGGCAACAAAAAGACCAATTTTTACTTCTGATTTTCTCTTATATCTCTGCGTTTGATTAATATCCTTTTGTACGCTGCATGATTGGATTGGATCTCCTTAGTTATCCATGCCTGCAGTTTGAGTAGCAATGATGATCAACAAATAGACTTATCAAATCTATTTTACAACCAACTCCATCTCAAAACTTTAGTTAATTAAAATAAACAATCAGATTTGGTGTCATAGTCCACGATTATATAGTATGCTAGCTCGACCCCGTTGAGAAGAATTGCAAGTGTCATCGACAAACGATCACACATGGAAGTATAGAGCATACTAATAGAAAAATATTAATTACAAGTTGAGGAAAGTCATATCATATATTTCAGCAATATAAGCTAACCAAGGATCTCTTTGATGCACCTCAGTGTCATTTTCACGAGCCATAAAGCATAGGGAATTATACCTAATCCTACAAGATTGCTGCGATAGAGTTTCTCCCCAGAAACTATGTGAATTGTTTTAGTCCAAATTTTTTTAGATCCAAATGTACAGGGACTTCTTGTGGGTACTGTGGTCATAAATAAAAAATTAACACTCAATTTTTAACGGATGTTAAAAAAAAGCTAAGTTTGTAACTGAGGTGCGGTACAAGGACTAAGTTGAGAAAAAAGAAAGTGCAAGGACCAATTTGAGTATGAGGCCCTAGTACAGGGACCAAATTGGCCTTTTAGCCTTAATTCAATATTTACTTGAGGAACATTAGTATAAAAGCCACATAAATTTATCATATAAGGAAAAGCGCGTTAGATGGTTTTCCTTTCTGGAGACGAAAAGTTTTCTTCTTGTAAAGTGGAATTTGTCTATAATTTCTTTCTTTGTGGCTGCAGTTTTTTCTCCCACTAAGGACTAGTTTGGCATTGCTGGAGCTTATGATAAGTTGCTTATATAAGTAGCTTATAGAAGCAATTTATATGAGCTGCTGAAAATAGTCGTTTGGTGATCATATATCAAAAGATGCTTCCAAAAGCAGTTAAGATGTTTGGCAAAATAGTGCTTAAAGATCAATGTGAAAAAATAAAAGATCAAATATGATATATAAACTAAAAAGAAGCCGAAGTTACTTTTAAAAGCATCCTGATGTTGCTTCTAAAAACACCCTCTTCAAAACAGAAATAATTTCAATAAGCATGCAAAAGAAACTTTCACCCAAAAAAAAAAAGGCAATACCAAACTGGCCCTAAATTGTTTGAAGCTTTTGCTGCACTTTTTTCCTACAAATTACAAGTTTGTTAATATTTTCAAATTACATGTTCCAAAACAAACGGAATGAAATATAAATCCAGTTTCGACATTTACATCTTCAGCTCTAGTTGAAAACTTTTTAGCTTAATATTGTATTTGTTGCTATTTTGTTGGTGAGAAAAGAAAAAATTTGTGATACTGGAATTAAGAAAGGAAAAAAAATACTTGATCCAAATAATTCCAGGAGATGTTTCGAAGCATGAAAAGATACATTGAGCAGCTTGTGAATACTATAAGTCTATAACACATACATACATCAAAACTAATTCAAGTATATCGAACCAAAACATATTATATTCGAACATGGTCCTAATTGTCATGCAATATAAAATGTTAGGCTCAATCTCAACTCAATATGCAAAAGGATTAGTCCAGATCCAACAAAATCTGGATCGAGTCTTTTGGACTTGGGTTAAGATCTAATTTAGGTTAAGTTCTTATTAGCAATTTTTTAAAAATAAAATAGAGGATAATTTGAAGCTCTTATTAGCATGAAGTCTAGGTGGGATTTAGATCTAATTTGGGTTTTTTAAAATGCAGATCAACTAAAATCAACATCTCATCAGTGCGCTTCTTGAATACGATTCCTTGAAGTTGTCTTTTATAGTGTGCAAAGTTGTACAATTGGAAGCTTGTTTAATTCGTCTACTTTAAAATCTTCCAACTAGTTTTTCTTGAAAATTTAGTCATGAGTTAAATTTTCTTTTTTTTTTTTTTTTTTTGAGAAAAATAGTCATGAGTTAATTGTGATAGCAAATTGCATTTTCTTGTGAATGAATGTGATTTGCATTTCACGATGCCTTTAAATATGAATCAGATGAAAACGACACAAGCAATAATGAGAAAATTAGACTACTTTTAGTTTTCGCAATAATAAGATATTAGAGTAAATCAAAACCGTTATAGATTAGCATAAAAAATAAAAAGGATTAAATTAGTGTGTTACAAAGTTCTGAAGATCTTAATTATTGGAGTAAGATAGCAAAGCTAAATAAATAACATATGGAGAGAGTGAGAAATAGGGGAGAAACAAACAAAATATATTACGTTCTCTGGACTTGATTGTTCATGGGTACAGGGATAGGATTCTGTTCTATGGACTTGATTGTTCATGGGTACTGGGAGAGGTGCCTATTTACAGGCTAAAGACTTTATAATCTAACTCCTAATTGAATTTAGATTAACTCCAACAGCGGTCAAACACACCCTAGTTTATTGTATATACAATTTTATGTCTTCTATTTGGTTTATTTCAAGAAGCATAAAATATATCATCCATACAATGTGAAGCGAGAAAATGAGCATTTTGAAATACTTCGCATGAGGGAAAGACTCATCATTAAATTCTGACTGAGAATTTACTATCGCAATGGAAAGTTCGTAGCAGAGTGTCATGGAGTTATAGTATTTGTTTGGGATTGCATGAATTCAAATCTAATTTCTCTACTAAGTTTGCCCAAATTCAAACTTGATTTCTTGTGTAACATTGGATTCGTTTAGTATAAGAACCAAGACAAGATGAATTTGATTTAATATAAAGATCAGATTCCTCAAAAAGAAATACTATAAATATGAGTATTTTTCTTATTATAAAAGAATATGTTCATCTTGTGTATCTTTATAAATTACTATTTGTCATTTACGTTGCACACATTCAGAATACTAGAGCACTTGTGATAAACAAATTCAAATTATAACTAATGGGAACATGAAAGAACATATTAGTTCCTATTTATTCTAATGCGTAATCAATAGTAAACAAATTTCCAGTTTAAACCTAGTATTGCACAATTACTCATTTTTTCTAAAAATTAATTTCAATACTTAAATTTTCAAAGGAGAAAAAAATTTTGATCCAAACAATTCTCTGTACATAGATATGTAAATCATATGTTTCTTTTAGAAGTGTAGACTGTAGTATGAACAGACCTATGTAAGCTATATTAGGGCTCGTTTGGTTGCTTTGTATTTCACGTAAGAGTTACTGTAGCATCTGACAGCTACAATAACTTTCACCCTCAAAACACTTCTTTGTGTTTTGTGAATTCACATCAAATCTTATCGAGATATCAAAAAATAAAATAAAAAATCAAGTTAGTATTAGTCCTCAACTCTTCAAAACTTCCATATTAGTCCCATAAATCTCACAAAATTGCTCATAAGTCCCTCAAATGAGGTGTCAGTAACATTTAACCAAACCGGGCCCCACAAAAAAAGTTACCCGGTCCAAAAGCCCAAGCCCAAGCCCACAAATCTTTTCACTCTGATCTCGCCTGAGGACCCAAAAAACCCCACTCCTTAAAATCCCCCGCGAGACACCACACCGCGGCCGTCAACGATGATCGTCTGCGTCGCCGTCGTCGGCCATCAGGTAAGCTTCCAGATCTCACGTTCCATCTCTCTTCCTCCGTCAAATCTAACGGCCGTTATCCCTCCGTTTGCGCAGAACAATCCGCTGTACCTGCAGAGCTTCACCGAGGCGGACGATGCCCTAAAGCTCCACCACATCGTCCACTGCTCTCTGGACGTCGTCGACGAGAGAGGTTGTCTCGATTTGCAAAATTTCAAAATTTTTTGGATTAATTTTGCAATTTTCAATTCTTCTAGATTTGGGCTGATTTTGATGCGATTTTATATTGTTCAAGTCGACCCTGAGATTTTGAACCTAGTAGGTTATGTAGGTTTTTGGTTGGGGGTTTGATGATTGCATAAAATTGAGTAGTTTGTTTGACCTAATGTTGATCAATATTAAACTAACTAGAACAATTGAACTTACTTTGAAATCATTGCTAGCTTGGGATAACAAGCCGAGCGCAAAAATGCTCCTCATTATCATTGCCATACTGACAATGATTAAATAAAACCATTGATAATGCTCATCCTATCTTAAACCCACCATTAATCCAAAGCGCTTGTTCTGATTTGATTTAGAACATGGCTAATATGAAATGGGTTTAGCCCACTTCATCCCTTTCACTAGCATCTTCGTCTCCTTTTCTCTACCAATTATAGTTGTAAATTGTAATAGAATCTATGTTATATTATAGTCATACCATTCTCGAACTATAACTTTTTCCTTTTTTTTTAATATATATTTGTCCTCTATGTATAACTCATGACGTTGGAATAAGGTCGGTGAAATACGTAATGTTACAGTTTTGGATTTGTAGGCTCATTTGATACTAAGCCTTACTAATTTAGTGTATAAAAGTCATTTATATGGTATATGCCGTCAGAAAACTAGATTTATTGATTGCCCTTGAAATTGAGGGAGGTTATTTTATTTTAGTCAAAACTTGAAGGTGCATTGTATACTATATACCTTCAGAAAACTAGCTTAGTGATTGTTCTTGAAATTAAAGGAGGTTATTTGATTTATGTCAAAACATGAGGGGATATAGTGAATTTAGTTTATAAAAGTCATTTGATTTATGTCAAAACATGAAGGCGGTGTAGTGAATTTAGTGATAAAAGTTATTATACAGTTTTCACCTTCAGAAAACTAGGTTTCTTGATTGTTCTTGAAATTGAGGGAGGTGACTTGATTTTAGTGAAAACCTGAAGGGGGGTATAGTGAAATTTTTCCTATATTTTAACTGTATGAACTTTATGACTGGGTTTTGAGTTGACTAATTGATGTTTATGGGGATACCAATTTGAGGTCTATGTGTATTGATGATTAAATCAGTGTCAACAAGAGAAAAAGAATTTGTGTACATGTATCAACCGGTAGGATTATGGTGTCTCTTTCCCGTTTGCAGTGATTTGAAACCCATTCTTTAATCTTGCTTTAGCAACTTTACATTTGGTAGAATTCATTTTGATGGAAAAATTTGACAAAGTTGCATTCCACGAAATTGTACATGAGATTTTAATGTAGTATGGCTGGGGTTCTCGTGTAACCTATATTCGAGGTAGACTCCCCAATAGAAGACTTATCCTCCCTCCCTTCCTCTTTAAAAAAAAGAAAAGAAAAGAAAAGAAACGAAAAGAAAAAGAAAATTTGTACATGAGATTTTTAACGTCATAAAACTCTTTAGTTAAGTCTTTCAAAGTGATTGAGCCCTTTCCTTGGCAATCCCTTCTATTTTTCACTTTGCCCCAGAAGAACCATAATTTTGTTAATAATTAAACTCTTTCTCTTTCCAAAGCTTCAAATACTAGAAGTTTGTGCATTTATATGAGACTGTTGGTTTAGTTGAGATGTACACTGCAAATTCTGGGTTACAAACATAAGGTTTTCCTCAAAGTATCAACTGGGTCGGACCAGTATCAGTATTTGTTTTCGTCAGAATTTCTCTTGCTGTATATATAGGTTTTTAACTAATCTATTTCGTGTTTTTTACAGTTAATAATCCAAGGAAAAGTGGTCCAACTCTGAATGAGACGTTTCTTGGTCTTCTATATCCTACGGAGAACTACAAAGTGTAAGCATTTTGTGTATTGTTTTATTCAACTATGAACAACTTATGCTCTTTTATGTAAAAAGAGAATGAAAGAAATTGTCTAATGTTGTGAACTAATTGCAATGCACCTTGCAGATACGGTTATTTGACTAATACCAAGGTGAAATTCATTCTGGTCACAACTGATCTGGATGTCAAAGATGTAGATGTTAGAAATGTAAGTTCTCGATATACTCTAGTTGCATTCACACAATATGGTCATACCTGGAAGTATTATTCTATACAGGATGTTTTAGCTTGCAGTTAGACTGAAAGAAGTTCCATGAATCTACGCTTTAGTTGACATTTTCTGTTTTGAGTTGCTTTGAACAATTTAAGACTTTATAGCTTGATCCTAAAAACTCAAGGAGAAAAAATTGTATCATTAAAATAAACTAAAAACTCACTAGTCATGTATGAACTATGAAGTTCCATGAATCTCTGCAAAAGCTTCTGCATTGTCCTGAATCCTATGATACTGATTTGCACTCGGGATATGGTTAGGTTTTTGCGTGGAAGAATGAAAATAATCTGCATATTAGATTTGGCCAAAGCTGAAATATATTGCAAGTTCTTTTGTCCCCACCCTATTTTTTTTTCTCATCGCTAAGTTTTTGTTTTTGATGTAGAAGGATCATAATTACCATTCAGTTATATATTCTAGTTCATTATGTTATAGATTGAACTAGCGTACAAGGTGATATCATTATTAATGTTGCATTGATGTACACTATTATTAGTTTTAAAAAAAAAGTGATAATCAACTTTCATTCCCTTGTTTATTCAAACTCCCATTGGTTACTTGACATCCAGATACTCCTGAATATCTGACCACTGAAATTCGAAAAGAAGGCCCGATTACGCTGGTTACGGGCCAGCAAGGTTGATGTCATAGATCTTGTGTCAATACCTGAGACATATTTACTTATTTTTTCTTGAGAGATCCACAATTAAGATGCTTAAACATGCTATTTAATCTTATTATGTGATTGTCATCAACATGTTCTGGTTCTTCCGGGAAAAAAAACTCCATCCATCAGATCAGTGACTTTCAAAATAGTTAAACCCACCGCAACGTTATGAGCAGCGAGAGCAAGGTCAAATATTTTTTTAATGTGTTATACAAATTGACACCATATATGAAGAAACAATTTAAAAGATCGTATTGGATGAGAAATAAGATGTACTCAAAGACTAAATGTTAAATGATATCATCATTTTTCTTCTAGTTGTTTCATCATTTAATTATCTTTTTTCCCCTTGTTCGCAGTTTTTCAGGAGGTTTCACTCTGCATATGTGGATGCTGTCTCAAATCCTTTCCATGTACCGGGGAAAAAGATAACCTCTAAAACCTTTGCTGGAAAAGTCAGTGGTATTGTCAGGTCTTTTGGTTCTGGCATGCCCTCATGAATTGTGTTTCTATTGTATAATGAGTTTAAGACTTTTGGATCGAAGAAATCTTAGTCATTGTTCTTTCAGCTTTAACGAACATTTTTGTGTCTTTTGGGCGTAATTTGATCTTTCATATACAGGATTTGGTAATTTTCTTCCAATTGAATGATATTTGATAATGTGGAACTTGATATGTGTACTGAACTGATGATATATTCTCTTTAGTATTTGATTTGGAATTGCTGCACTTGTGTTGAAAAACTGCAGTTATTTGGATTATGTGCTTGTTTTTCATTCATCTCATTGAGCAAAAAAAAAAAAGGGTCTGGAAATAGGTTGACTGGTCACTGTAAGTTATAACTTTGGATATTGTCAAATGTCAAACCGTTGTGAATAAGAAAGAAAAACAGTTTGCCTCTTAAGTTAAATCTTAAGCATATAAGTTAAACCCTAAGCATACGATCTAGATTTGTCAAAACTCTATCCATCCATCCATAAAGTAATTAGGAAAAGCTAAAACAGAATCATCTTCAACTGTTACATAAGTAAATGTTTCAATCAAAATACTAAATTTCCATGAAAAATATTTTCCATAATCAATTTCATGCAGCAGCAACAACACTCTATATTGTATTGCTTCATATAAAATTTGATTTCAGATACATTCTGGACCTCTAGGAAGATCCGAGAGAGAGGTATATTTATATCTGAGAGCAAATTGAGCAAGCATATGTGCACAAGTATTGCCGGATCTTCGAATATGATTAACTGAGATAGATGTAAAATCTTTGAACAAAAGCCAACATTCACCGATCAACCAAATCAAAGCTTAAATTGGAGAAAAATCTCTCTCAAGGCTACAGATCAAACATCCATCTAACTGCATCCTGCATATCTAGTGAAAAATCAGCATGCTTCATTAACCTGGTTACTATTCGATCACATGAAAAAAATGCATAAAATGCATGAACACCAGAGACAAAGACAAAAAAAAAAAAAAGGATTACCACTCAATCCAATAAAATATAACTTAAAAAGTTGCAACAAAAACATTACACAAACCCACTTAAGTTTATTAAATGCCACAATTAAAGTACTAAAAGACCCAAGTCCAGCGGCAGCAGATAATTTTAGGTAACGTAACATTAGACTACAAATCTCCTTCTTTAGGAGTTCTGAAAAGAAACAGGCTCTAGCATTTGATCTCCTTCAGCCCGTGGGCGAAGTACAAAAAGGTAGGATCACTGGCGCCTTCCTTGTAGTATGCAAAGACCAAGCCGCCGTCATCATGCATGCTCTCACCCACGAAGCTGCACAGCGAACAAAAACAAAGGAAATAATATACTTCGATAGAGAGGAAAATGATGAATGAGCATGTAATGAGCAAATTGCTTAACCATTTATCATAAGGTAGCTCTACTCTTATGAGTGGCTATTTGTTTCCAAAAAACAGGAATGGAGTTATTATGAGGAGTATGAAGATGTTCCAATCTATAAAGATGACTGCAAATGCAACTTTTAAACATGATTCTAGAAACATAGATCCTAACAACATTGACTCCTATGGGACAACTATTAGAGCCAGATTTAGGGTCATCTGATCGATATGCTACAAGAGTGTGTACAGGCAATGAGCATCTCATCATATAACATAACAGCAAGCCACCATAATAAAATCAATGTTCTTTAAGGATATAGAACAGAAGAAATCATGAAAAGAAACTCAGCAAAAACCAACATCAGAAAGGCAATTGCAGTTTAAAATTGGCTCAACCAGCCCACACCGCACTTCGGCCTGAAAACACAAGTATCTTAAGCAGCATTTATGTTATTATACAAAACCCGTTTAAGACATATTTATATCTTAATTAACGAGAATCCTTAAATATTTGCCTACTCCGTGAGTGACATTCTTTCTTTCTTTTTCTTTTTAAATTCTTTTCATGGCAGTTGCAATTTCGTCTGGCAAATGATAACAATAGGATAAGAATTGGTCATACTTCTGACAAATAGAATACAATGAGGAATAACCGCTAAGATGGTTAAAACATGTAAGAGCAGCAGGCAAGCTGCACGTGTGCTAGGTATCATTAATAATTAATGAAGCAAAACAACGAACAAGAATCATGGAACTTAATCATCATAAACTAGTCAATTTTCATAGGCTATCCTACCAAATAAATAAAGAAAAAGGATTCATATGCTAACCCCAATATGTTATGCAGGCAGACCTTTCGATCGTATGTCAATTTTCAGATACTACAAATTCAGTATAAACAATTATGTTTCTCGTTACATTAATCATTTTTTCAACTATTGTACACAAACCAAATCAGAATCAAAACTGAAAATGGAAGAGCCAGTAACACCCCAACCAAGACTTTCATCTTTGGCCTAGGCCATGAGGGTGACTTGGACGAGTATTAAATGGAAATCAAATAACAAATTTTCATAGGAGAAAACATGATAAACATGCAAATCAATGGCAACTGGATGCAGCACTTGCCAATATCCATACATGACAAAAAACAATAAAATTAAGAAAAGTATAATATGATATATGGATCTAGTGGAACTAAAATAGACAAAGGCAGCAACATGATAAAAGATCAGAATGACATAAAATTTTGTTTCCAGAGCCATAACAAAACAAATTCAACTTCGAGTAATGAGCACTCACAATTGCAAATCTTTGAGCTTCCCGAGCAGGAATTTTGTAGCTCCCTCAATGTTCTTCTTAAATTCCTCCGCCTTTTCACCATCCAACTTAGAACTCAAGAGCTTGATGTAACGCTTCACCCAAGTCACAAATTGCTTCTTGTCAAAGGGAGGTTGTTCCTGTCAAACAAAGCACAGAATCTCAGTTCACATGAATTTGCAACAAAAAAAGCTTACAAAATTAGATGGTAAAACTCAAGTTGAGCAAAAACCTGAAGTCTGAAGGTGTCAACGATATCCACCACCCTGACAGCTTGGTCATCGACTCCTTCATCCTCACCAGCACCTTCAGCAGAAGGGTTGGCACCAATGTCTACATCACAAGCTCCTTGAACCACCCACTGCCGAAAAATAAGACATGTAAGTACCATACTGGATTGCTTCTATAGTAATTATATCCTAATCTAACCATGGACAAGAGAAGTGCTCCATAAATCAAACGTCGTCCTAGAGTAAATACTAGGAGGAAAAGATGGATATATGATACAAGGAATTGCTTCCAACTCTTAGGAAGATCCGACGGCATATAGCCAAATAATAAAAATCCCCCAAATTGTGTACCAATTATGGTTACTGAAATGTGCTACTTTATCTACTTCAATGATGAACATCAATGACATACAAGATTATAAGCATAAAGTCAATGGGTGAGATAGAATAAGAAATTTGAAAGAGAAAAATAATAATCTTACTCAATGCAACTGCACAAACAACGAGAACACACAACTTCAGAAACTAAGGTGAAAACAAGTTTTGCATTTTGATGCTTCTGGTCACCAAATAAAACATGGAGAAAATGGAAAACCTGGTTTGGTATTCTTCAATGTGGTTACAGAAGCAATAGAAATATTAAGGGCAACTGGTTTAGACCCACTCTTAGAGCAAACAAAAACACTTATAACTCCAGGAAAGTAGAGAATATACAAATACTAACCTTTCCATCAACTTCCCAAAGAATTCCATTTTCAATCTCCTTGTATGGAAAAGAGTCAGATAGAAGCTCATCGCCTGAAAAGTAAAATGATGCAATATAACATTATATGATATTCAAAACAATGAAATTGCATAAATAATTATTTTATAGAAAGTAGCAGCATTAATTATAATCAACAAAAAGGCCATGGTTAATCAAATATCAAAAGAACTGCATGCAAAAATATGATGATACATGTTCTTGTGTGAGTACCAAAGTTAAACAAAAATGTCCAACAAACAACTTTAAGTCGATGTACCAAACAGGTGAAAACACAAGTACGGAAAGTTCCAAAGTTCCAGGTAACATATCGAGAGGAAGCAACTTTTGGGTCATATTTTTAATACTAGAAATCATGTTCATACGAGAATCTTCCTTAGCGCATACTACTTAATCACATAGTAGGTATCTATCTCCTTTTCTGTTTCGTCCCTTATAGACTCCTTTTCAATTCAAGTTCTTGTATATGCTACAATAATATAATACTAAAACAAATTAAACTTTACAAGCCTTCTTTTGATTCAAGTGTTTGTTCGCCATAGTTAAATTAAATTTGAGCACTATGTCAGAATATACTACAATTTTCTCTGACAAAACAACTAGTGTATGAGTGTGTTAAGGCCCACCAAAAGACGAGTACCAAAGGTAAATATGTTTACGATAAATTTTTTAACTTGAAGATCAAACAAAAATCAATGTTTTTGTCTGAATATTACTCTTGCACAGGCTAACAAATAGAACAGTGGAAACAAAAAGTCACCCACCCGTCATCCTCACACCTTTACATAGATATACCTTTCAGTTCTTTCGCCTGTGATCCTCACAGCTTTAGTAAATAGCACTTAAATTGATATATTAGTAGTCTGGTCTGAATTTCACTATATCTAGGATTTAGCAGCAGCTAGCAACATATTCCAAAGCCTCAAATCAAAGGGTCTAAGTCCATATCAACAGGATAATAACTAGCATTCAGATCAAACAGCAAATATGCGACAAGAGGTCAGAGCAAGTCATCCTTAGAGACCTCTAGTAACAATGAAATCAAAGGTGACAACTGTATAGGCTAAATGTCAGAACGACCAAGCTTTGGACAAATACCAGATAACTCCTCATAACTTTTATATATCAAAACGCCCTTGTTAGAAAACCCCCTTAACTTTGAGATTTTATCCGAAAACCCCCTTCTAACTTTGAGAATTTATCAGAAAACCCCTAGAAGCTAAAATTAAAGAGGGCATATTCTGATATTTTCCTCGATAATTGTCCAAAGTTAAGAGAGGTGTTCTGATATAGCCAACTTTATATATAACTTTACTAGATCTAGTATTTAGTAGCTAGCAACATATTTCTCCTACCCCTCGGATAAAAGAAGAAAAACTTATAGCAGCAGGACTAATAAAATTAACACTCAAGATAAAAGAATATTCGTGCAATAAGGGGGAACAAATCACATACAAGGTAAAGGTAAAAGCAATTCATGTTTATTGAAACTCTACGAACAATGAAATCAAAGATGATGACTTTATAGCATATCAAATTAATTCATCAAATAAAGTATATTCCTCCTACAACATGCAACGATCAAGCAATCAAAAAACCACATCCTTGACCAATAATAGCAAGAAGCATAAATCCAAAAACAAAAAAAAACAAAATCCAATCACAAATTTAATCCAATAACAATAACTACGGTTTCCTTTAAGGTCCTTTAGGATCTGAATTCTGTATATCTAAAGGCCGAACCCCTAAATTCGATCCATTGGATCTCAAGATCGAAACTTTTTCCAGATCCACTGAATCAAACACCAAATAAAACGAAAAAAAATTCCAAAATAAAAAATTTTTACCAGTGAGAAGGTCCTGGTACACCAACATGATGCCTGCTCTATCTAAAACCCTAACCCTAACTGAAGAAAGCGAGGGCGAGGGAAGGAGGCGAGAGGGAGATGGGGCGAGCCGATCGGGCCAAATTTATAGGCGAGCCGAGGGTGTCCTTAAGATCTTTGGATTTCTATTATTAACCGTATGATTGGAGGGCCTTTCTGTAATTTCGCTATATGGGCGTCTGTAGTTTATTTTTGCTTTGGTAGGGTTGTTTCTGTAAAATTTGCAATAGAGTAGGCTATAGGGCTGAGCATAGAACCGAACAAACCGACCGAACCGGCCGAAGTTTGACAGTTCGGTTCGGTTTTGACTAGAGTTCGGTTCGGGTCGGTTTGAAGTTTTTTCAACCCGAACCGGCCGAACCTACCGAATTATGTTACTCATTCTAATCGCTATCCGCATCCACTTAAACCTGACCCGTCATAGTTCATATAAAGTTGCTTCGCAGTAGCCTAATATCTTTTTCTCTCACGCAACCTAATGACGACGAAATACCCCGACAACTGTGTCCTCTCTAATTCTAGGGCTTATCATCATCTCTAGTTCTCTACCTCTCTATTCTCTATTCGCTTCTTCTACTTTCGACCAATCGACTTTGGAGGTAAGAAACTTAAACCCTAATGTTGATTCTAACCTTTTCTTGATTTTTTTCCTCGATTGATGCACATATTGCAAGAGAATTGTACCCAAGTAAAAACCGAACAAACCGACCCGAACCGAACCGAACCGACTTGAATCGGTTCGGTTTGAAGTTTTTCAACCCGAACCGGCCGAAGTTTGACAGTTCGGTTCGGTTTGGCAAAATTTGGCCAAAACCGAACCGACCGACCGATTGCACAGCCCTAGTAGGCTATCTCTATTTGGTATGTTGGCTTGCAGAATAGGATAAAGTAAGATCATTTTGGTTCTTGACGGTGGATGATCGGTTATAGGAGACTGGTCGGACGGATAAAAGTTGTGTTAGATTTTGAGGTCTCGTGTTCCCCAGAACACTTGAAAGCGCTGCTTTTTCATTTGTTTTGTCCGGCTCTCGGATGAGTCGGTTCTTACTTCTGTTGGGTTCGCAACGTTGAACCTGGTTCGGTATATTCTGGTCAATGTATGACTTTTGGTAAGTGCCCACATATTTCATTTTCTAAAATGGTTTTTTGGTTTTTGGATATTGGTCCCTCGCATGTTCACATATTGATATTAGTCCCTCAAAATACCTTAGTCTGCTGACATTAGTCCCTCAAATTAGTTGGGGATTAAAATGGATGGGGAATATTTTATTTTCTTTAAACTTTTTTCTTGAATGGATAATTGTACACCTCTCTCTTCATATTCTTGAATGGTGGTGGTGATATTACCAGTGTTGGTTGTGATATTGTCGGTGGTGATGGTCGAGGAGGTGAGAATACCAGCAAAGGAGTGTGATGAAAGTGGAGGAGACGGAGGCGATAATACCGGTGGTGGTGAAGATGGCGGAGGTGGATATGGCAACGGTGAGATGGAGGAGGCAGTGGGAATACATGCGAATGGAGGGTGGAGATGGTGGGTGATGGAGGAGGAGGTGAGAATACTAGCTGAGGAGGAGACGTGGTGGAGGAGATGAGAGAAAGGGGGGAGGGAGTGATAAGATAATTACTCATCCATGGTCAGTCTAAACCCAATCATGGTTTAGAGTTTTTAACAATTAAGCTGACGGAAGGACTAATATCAGCATATTAAGGTGACTTAAGGGACTAATATAAAAAAAAATAAGATTTGGGGGAGTAATACAAAATACCTATAATTTAATGGACTAATACCTAAAAATCTCGTTCTGATAATATTTTCTTATAATTTAGTCCTTCTACTTTTCTAATAGTTCCTGAACACCTCGCAGGTGTGAGGTGGCCTAGCAGTTTGGGGCCTTTGCTCACAAGGCGAAGGGTCGATTTCCAATTCCTAACTTTTAAATATTCGGCATTGCAACATTTGTGTTGTCCACCTGAGCCTGGAGTGTGAAGAGGTTATGGAGTTTACTTGGTTGGTACTATCGGGTTTGCGATGTCAGACTTGGTTTTGAGCCCTCTAGTTCTCTCATCAAAAACCTTCACAGGTAGGCTTTTACACGGGTCTTGATTGGAAGTAATACCTATGAGCTCTCCTATGATTTCCATAATTGGCCGACTTGAGGGTTCGAACTCGGTTCTCCTTCCTGATACCCAATAGTCTCATCCAAGGTTCCTGCACCCAATTTTTTTTTTTGTCAATCCCTTTATTATTATAAACATGAAGAAAACTACAACCAGTATACGTTGTTGATAATGCTCATCTCCATTTTATTTAATTATATTATATTATAAATATCTCCTAAATCAGCTGTACAGTACAACAATGAGAATGTTGTTTCATTAGCATATGTAATATTCATTGTTCTATTTTACCACCTTTATATATTAGACATTAGATGGAGAACTTTAACTAAGAAGAGATTTTCTCCTTAAAAGTGAAATATTCAGTCCTTTACAGCAAACCAAGGGATGGATGAATAAACTAGCACGACTGCAGTTCATTGAAGCGAAAAAGCTTTCTAATTCGGTCTAGAGAAAATCATCTTCAACTCTAGCTTACACTTCAATTAGTTTCAACCAAACACTAATTTTTTGCAAAATATATTTGACACAATAAAATTGGCCAAGCAAAAGATTTTAACGTCGGCAGCAAACCAAAGACTGCAGCAGCATTTGCTATTAATAACCCACACTTTTCAGTGAAGAAACAGTATGCTTCCCTGAGCTGGTTGCTCACCCAAAGCGCCAACCACAGGAAAAAGAAAGTACACAAAAAGACCATTACTAACACCAATCACAGGGTAATCACGCATAAACGCTAGAAACAAAGAATATTGATTATCAATCTCCAATAGAATAAAACTCGATCAATAAAAAAAAATTCAACAAAAACATTACTCAAACCCACAAACCCACATTAGTCATTAAGTACCACACTAAATTTAAAAAAAAAAATACCGAAAGACAATAATAAGCAAGCACACGCAAGTCCAGCAGCAGCAGATAATTTAGGTAATGTGATACTAAGACTACAAATCTCCCTAAGACTACAAATCTCCCCTTTAGGAGGTCTAGGGTTCACCAGCTCGGGCTCTAGCACTTGATCTCCTTCAACCCGTGGGCGAAGTACAAAAAGGTAGGATCGCTGGCGCCCTCTTTGTAGTATGCAAAGACCAAGCTACAGTCATCGTGCATGCTCTCACCCACGAAACTGCAAAGAGAAGAAAGAAAACCATAAACTTTGTTAAGAGAGAAATCAAGTATATGCATGTAATGAGCAAATTGATTAATCATCGTCACAAGGTAGGAACTACTCTTAAGGCCGGTATTTCTGTTTCTTAAAATACTAATGGAGAAGTTATTATGACAGATAGAAAGTGCACAATCACTCCCCTGATGTTCCTATCAATACAAATGACTTCAAATGACGGAGCAAACGTTAACCATCATGCAGGATTGCAAGAATAGCTTAATCCAAAAAAACAGATGTAAAATTTTCGCACTGTTCAAAAACTTATCAAATAGAACTTTCAAAGACATGATTCTAGAAACACGCATCACAACATTGACCCCCCTATGGAATAACTATTACAGCCATATTTTGGTTCAGTATATGGGCATGCTTCAACAGTATGTACAGGCAATGTGCATCCAATAACAGCTAGCCACCAAAATGAAATCAATGATCTTTAAGGAAAGTGAACCCGAGAAATTATGGAAAAAAACTCAGCAGAATCCAATATGCAAAAGGTACTAACAGTTAAAATTGGCTGAAGCAGCCTACAGCACAGCATTGACCTGAAAATGCAAGTATCTTGAGCAGAAACTATGTTATTAGACAGAACCCCTTTAAGACTGATTTATATCTTAATTAACAAGAATTCCTAATATAATATATAATATTGGTTGGTTTGTGTCACTCTCTTTTTCCCCTTTTGATTTCTCTCAAGAACCCGTAATATAATATATAATATTGGTCAGTTTGTGTCATTCTCTTTTTCCCCTTTTGATTTCTCTCAAGAATCCTAATATAATATATAATATTGGCCGGTTTGTGTCATGCTCTTTTTCCCCTTCTGATTTCTCTTTTTGTATAGCAGTTATGCTATCTAGCAAATGACAACAATTGGATAAGAATTAGCAATACTTATGGTGAATAGAATAGAACCAGGAAGAACCTCTGAGATGGTTAAAACATGTAAAACTGGCAAGCAGGCTGGACATGAGTGATAGGATTTATCATTAATGAAACAAAATAACTAACATGGACCATGGCACTTAAACATCATAAACTAGTCGATTTGAGGATATCCAAGGAACTAAATAGGAAAAAGGATTCATATAGCTAACACCTCAGTGTTATGCAGGCAGACTTTAGGTTTGTCAATTTTCAGATACTGTCAATTCAGTATAAACAATCATATTTCTCGTTACATTGATCATCTTTTCAAATATTCTACACAAACCAAATCAGAATCGAAACCAAAAGGGAAGAGCCAGAAGGGCCCAACCCAAGAGTTCCCTCTTTGGTCAAAGCCATGAATGACTTCAAACAATAGTAATTCGTACCTTGCATATCAAATAACAAAATTTCATAGGAGAAAGCATGCTAAACATCCAAATCAATGGCACCATAGGACTTGGCAATTTTCAACTTAAGATAAAAGGCATGTAACTATGTACATGTGTAAAAACACCAAAAAAAAAACAGAAATATAATATGATATTCGCAACTACTGGAAGAAAATAGAAAAATGAATCGTGATAAAAGACCAGAATGGCACAAAAAAACTTGCTACTAGAGACATAACAAAATGATTCAATATCGAGTATGAGCACTCACAATTGCAAATCTTTAAGCTTGCCAAGTAGGAATTTCGTAGCTCCCTCAATATTCTTCTTAAATTCTTCCTGCTTTTCACCCTCCAATTTAGAACTCAAGAGCTTGATGTAACGCTTGACCCAGGTCACAAATTGCTTCTTGTCAAAGGAAGGTTGTTCCTATGAAACAAAACAAACCATCTCAATTCACATGAATTTGTAATTTGGAGTAAGCTATAGATGATAAATTAGAGATGACCAATATCAGCACAAACCTGAAGTCTGAAGGTGTCAACAATGTCGACCACCCTGACAGCTTGGTCATCAACTCCTTCATCCTCACCAGCACCTTCAGCAGAAGGGTTTGCACCAATGTCTACTTCGCAAGCTCCTTGAACAACCCACTGCAGAAAAATATGACATGTAAATATCATACTAGATTTCTTATTATACCAATTATATCGTAATCTGACCATGGACAAGAGAAGTGCTTTATATTTACAAACTATTTGCATGGGTACGGGTATGTGACATGACAAATTTGTAAAAGGTAGGGTACGGGGACACAGCTATATAAATATTTATACAAGGATGAGAATTAAACTTCTCTATGTGGATTATGAATTGGAAAATCACTATTTTTTGAACTAGACATCCAAACGATCCTTCAAAATAATAATTTAGAATCTGACTTATGACCAACGAGTTTCAAGAAGTGGATGTCAAGTGTAGGATATATGTCCACGAAAATGTATGACAAGTGGTTTTAATTAAAAGATGTATTGTATAATTGAGTACATGCCCAAATAAATGTATGCCTATATGCAAAGAGTTCCAAGGAGTTTGGGTACAGGTAGGAGGGATACGTGTTGGGTACGGGTACGGCTTCAAATTAGAAGTACCCAAGTAACATAGTTTATAAATCAAATATCATCCTACAATAAATCGAGAAGGGAAAGATGGATATATGATATAGGGAATAGCTTCCAACTCGTGCAAACACCCAAGGACATAGAGCCAAATTTAAAATAAAAAAAACTGTTATGCCAATTATGATTACTGAAACATGTTACTTTATCTAATTACTAAGTGTAAAATTTTCCATTACAAACAAATACAATGACAAACGAACATAAAATCAGGAATGATGTATAGAACAAGAAATTTGAAAGAGAAAAAGAAATAATATTACTAAATAGTTCCAGAAACGAGGAGAAAACACAACTTCACAGACTATGATGGATACAGATTTTGCATTCTGATGCTTTTGACTAACAAATAAGAAATGGAGACACTGAAATATCAGTTTCCATATTCTTGTTTGTTTCTAACTAGAACAACAGCAATATTAATGGCAACTAGTTTTAACCCACTGTTCTTATCTTACAAAGAGAACGCTTTTAAGTTTTAACTCTTGGTAAGAGGTAAATGAGAAAGATCAAATGCTAACCTTCCCATCAACTTCCCATAGAGCCCCATTTTCAATCTCCTTGTACGGAAAGGAGTCAGACAGAAGCTCATCACCTGAAAAGTGAAATGATGTTATATATCAAGATTTGAAACAATGGAATTCCAGCAACAATTATATTTTTTATAAAAAGCAGCAGTTAATTATAATCAACAAAAAAGCCATGTTTAATCTAATATCCAAAAGGAAACTGGATTCAAACTAGAGTACACAAGTAAAGAAAAGGTTCAAAAGTCTACGGCAACATATCAAAAAGGAGCAACTTTCGGGTTATATTCACATGAGAATCCTCTTTAGAGGAGAATAGTACTTGATTACAAAAAAATATGCTATAATAGTATAATACTAGAACGAATTAAAATTTACAAGCCCTGTTTTATCTCAACAAAAATATGGTACCGAAGGTAGAGATGTATATGAGAAATTTTTTACCTTGAAGCTCACAAAAGTGAAAATTTTCTGCTTAAGGTAACAAAATCCGATTTTGTTTTTCAAATTAAGACTCTTACACAATACCACAAAAATTGAATAGTGGAAACAAAAGGTCACCCGTCTCCTTCTCGTCTGATCCTTACAGTTTTAAGTACAGAATTTAACTTGGTTTTATCACTGGTATGGTCTGAAACCTACTAGATCTAAGATTTGCCAGCTAGCGACATAATCTTATAAACCTCAAATCAAAAAACCTAAGTTTATTAACAGGAATAATGACTAAAACCTGGATCAAAGAGCAAACATGCAAGGAAAAATGAAAGCAGGTTAAGCTTATGGAAGTCTACTAACCATGAATAAAAGAGGACAGCTATGCAAAGAAATCTACTAGATCCAAGATTTAGCAGTTGCAACAATTCTTATTCTTACCCTCAAATCAAAGAAGCTAAGCTATCAGCAGGACTAATAATTAACACTTAGATCAAAGGACAAACTCTAGTAACAAAGAAATCAAAGATGATGACTTTGTCGGATATCAAATTAGTTCATCAAATAAAGTATGTTCTTTCTAGATCTTCTAGGACCTGAAATATTAAAACCCCTAATTTCGATCTATTGTTCATCAAGATCAAAACTTTTTCCAGATCCAGTGAATCAAACATCTAAAATATACAAAAACGATCGAAGTTGCAAATTTTTACCAGTGAGAAGATCCTGGTACACCAACATGATGCCTGCTCTGATAAAACCCTAACCCTAACTGAAGAAAGCGAGGGCAATCAAAGGAGGCGAGAGGGAGAAGAGGTGAGGCGATCGGGGGAGATTTATAGGCGACTCGAGGGTGTCCTTAGATTTTTCGATTTCTATTTTAACCGTACGATTTGAAGGCGCCTCTTTAAGTTCGTTAATCGACGGCTGAAATTTATTTTGGATTGTGCAGGGTGGTTTCTGTAAATTTTGGCCTAATAAGTCGCATATTCGGGATAAGAGTAGAACTCGATGCTGGTAGCCGGCGATCTGGTATGTTGACTCGCGGAGTAGGATAAGAGGGGGAATAATTTGATCTTGACGGTTGATGATTGGCCGGAAAAGGTTGTATTGGAAATTGAGTTCTCATGGCCTGCGGAGCAGTTGAAAGCGCTTCTTTTTCCGCCACTTGTTCTGTTCGGCTCCGATGAGTCAGTTCTGCCTTTTGTGGTTCGGTACGTTGAACCGGGTCAAGTAAATTTTGGTCAGTGGTCAATATGCGTTTTAAGATCCCGCATTCTTTTCATTTGCTAATAATCTTGGGCGGGCAAGTTCCACGACCAGAAAGTAAATGAAAAGTGAATTAAATATTGGAAAGTGGCTTCACTTTCTTTTTTCTTTTTCATTTAATACTTAAAAGTAATTGGAAAGTAAACGGAAAGTGGAGAGTGTCACGTCAGTTTTTTAAGCCTCTTTCACTTTATTTAAAAATGGAGAAAGTGAATGAAAAGTAAACGGAAAGGAGAGAAATTTTAATTTTAATTATTTTTCCACTATTTTAATATCAAAATAAGATTTTTTGTAGTTTATTTTTTGGCCTGGTCAGCCCAGCCTATATCTATAACATGATTATAAATGTTAGATTAGAGCTCAAAGTTTATTTTGATATGAAGTTTAATAATCGTTGAAATCTATTATATTGAAAATTTTACCCTCCTGGTCTGAGCAATACCAGCTCATAAATAATGCCAAAGATATTTAAACTTACAGTAATATTTAAGTTTAATGTTTCAAGTGAAAGTTATAGTTTTAGTATAGAAATTTTTGCTCATAAATATGTCCAAGGTACGGATTATTTTCTTTAGATGATCTTAGGAATATATTAGCATATTGGAAATTAATTTTACATCTTAAGAAAATATTATTCCAACTTTAAAAAAATATTTTTTTCACATAAATAGATGTCATGTCACCTGCGACATAATCGTCATCTAAACTTTTCACATTTTTTACTTTCTTATTGTCCAAACAATATTTACAAATAAAAAGAAACGAAAGAGTCCTTTCTTAAGATGGTACTTGCTCTTCACTTTCTAGTTTGTAATTACTTTCTAGTTGCCAAACATGCTCAATTTCAGAGAAACACCTTTAACTTTGGACGATTATCAAATAAACCCTCATAGCTTTCCAAATATCAGAAAAGAAACCCCTTGTGTTAGGAGTTATCAGAAAACCCCTCTAACTGTAAGGTTTCTTAGAAATCCCCCCCAACGACAGTAACACCAATTTTCACTAGCAAAAATAACCCCTTGTCTAATTTTTTCCGCCATGAGAAAATTACAAGGAATTTGTGGTTAGCCCCTATTAAGGAGTTTTCTGATAAATCCTTAAAGAAAGCGGGTTTTTGCTAACCCCTAACTTAAGGGAGGTTTCCTGATATTTTGAAGGTTATCGGTTTTCATTAGCATATGTACCAAAAAAAACTCATATATGAATATTCCTCGTTATTTTACCTCATTTATTAGACAGGGATTTTTATTGTGTTTTTTCCTCTCCAAATTATCGTTAGAATTTCTATCATTATTGTTATACCCTAAAAATTATCAAACCCAGTAAGAGTTGCATGTAACTGGCCAACTCCCCTGAGCATCTGCAAGCGCAACCCAGGTGATAAGCCAGCCGATCCACCTCGCAATCCAAATTCGAGAGGAAAGGCGCTCCCGACCCTGACTCTGTTGGATGACTGACTCCGAGACTAAGGACGTTCTCCACTCGGATCCAACACAGCACGTCTCGAGTAGTGGAGCAACCTGACAAGCGTTCATCAAAAGTCACACTGCATTTAATGAACATACAGTCACCGTCCACACTTCGTCGCCCTGTCGCTATCAACAATTAATGCGGTGTTAGCCTTAATGACCTTATGAACCAGATCCTTCAAAGCTCCTCGGACACGCTTTTACTCCAACTGTCCCATCACTATGTAAATGATACTCGGCTAATTAATTGTCAGCACGTGTAAAGTAGGGTCCAAACCAGAGCTGCACACACTCGGCCAAAAATTACCAACGTGCCCCTGTGAATCCTCTATAGATAATGACGATTTCCATCAACCCAATGTACACAATTTCATACACAAAAAGTCAACAAGACTAGACTCTATTTCTCTCTTCAGATTAACTAGAAACAGCCGCTGATTTGGCGTCGGAGAGCATGCTGGAGGGATCCACCTCCGGTGCCTCAAACCTCTGTTACTTGCGCAGCGAAGTATAGTTTCAAGATCCTCAATAGAAGATTAACCATCAAAGGCGATTAAGAGACCCAGAAACCGAGTTTAACCTCTCTCAAATCACATATCAACTTTTTAACGTAAACAATTATTAATATAGTTTATTTTAGATATTTTAGATAGTGCAATCATGCTGAAAGAGGAGAGTGTAAAGGAAATAAAAGCACTGTGAACCAAAGAAGGTGGAGGCCATGGTTGATGATTATCTGCTAAAAAGTGAAATATTCCTTTTATGTGGGGTCCAATAAATGCAAGCATTTTTATGCGTTTTAGTTCAATCGGCTGGAAATGGGCCGGGCTTACAAGTTTCTAGTTTCTACTAGTATGGTGCACGTACGTTGCGCGTGTATATGTTTTCATATTTAGTTTATTTACACGGACTATATAAAAGTTCAGTCTTGAAAGTAAATTTAATTAAATATTAGTTTTGCTTAAGTATAATTTGAGTGCAAGTAATTAATATAATCTTTATTATAGTAATTAAATCATATATAATAAGATAAAAATTATAATATAACTTTATATATTTGGTAGTTATCATATAATAAATTATAAAATTATTGTATTGATTCACATATTCACTAATTAGTTTTCTGTAACTAACCCATTTAATTTATTGAATATATTTTAGAAATTATAAGATAGAGTAGAACTATTTATTAACATATTATAGTGAATTAATATTTACCAACCATTTCATTGTTAATATAATAAGTTAGAAATTAAATATATATTAGCAATAATACTACATAAAGTTGTTATTGAGTGGATATTCATTGTTAACATTATATATTATTGAGAAATAATATGATTTCATATGAGGTTTTTGTCACTAAGAAAATTTGATGTGTATACATTCGATACATAGGAAGCGTATTCTATATATGACGATCACTTGAAGAAACACAATAGAATTTAAGAAAGTACAACGTTTATTGAATGAAATTCTTTGTTCTTTTGACTTTTTATATGCTTTCTTCAAAATTTAAATATGGATTTTATCCTATCAATGGCTCTTAACTTCATATGCTAATAATCCAAAAGTTATTCCTTATCTCATCATATTGCAACCCCACAATGAGACCACAATTTTAAATTGCAAACTTAAAGTAGGAACAATGGATCAAGAGAGGAAAAATATTGATGTTTGTTCGGACTTCATAACCACTTTTTATCTGCCTGGATTTAGTTATTCATTGGCTTTTTTCTTTTTGGCAAAGCTATGCAATGAGTTTCTTTCATGAGTCGAATCACAAGAGAAAGTAGTGGTTGCAAGTAATGTAAGAATAAATAGAGCTTTTCTTCATAAACTTAAATATTTCTACTAAAATTGAAGAACTTTTTTACAATTCAAATAAATATATGAAATATGGATTTGCATGATAAATATTAGTAATTGAGATTTAAAAGGACTTGTCGAAAAAAAAGACGGAGATCAATCTGTTGTGCGCAGCGGGAAAATTTTCGCAGCACCTCCAGTGCACAAAGGGCACAATAAGAGAGTTAGATCGCAATAAGAATTTCCGTCTTACCAAGAAAATAAGAATCTGAAGCAAATATCTCAACAAAGTGGGATATTTACTCTTCCTCTCATCAGTTCTAGGACTGACCTGTCGAGGGAACCTAAAAGCTATTACAAATCACACAAATAGCTATTACAAATCAAATCAACAGCAAGACACACGAATTTTACGTGGTTCGGCAAGTTGCCTACGTCCACGGGGTAAGGAGGGGGAGATCTACTATTTGAGAGAAAGAGAATACAAATATGGTACAAATCTCACACCAAAATTCTAGAACAAAGCTCTCTAAACCCTCACAAATATCTCCCTCAAAAGGATGCTCAAAACCCTAAAAAATGGTTGCTCAAACAAAGGATGACGGCTACTCCAAAAACCCTCTCTCTCCCCTGATTTTCGGCCACGGATCAAACCCTAGTTATAGAGTATTCATAGGGTCAAAAACGGGTTCAAACGGGTTCAAACGGGTTCAAAACAAGGTCTGGCCAAAAATGCTCACAGGTCTCCTCACGAGCATGAATTTCTCGTGCTCGTGATGGGATGTGGTCCCCACGTCACGTGAACCAACGCAATCTATATTCCAAATAAATGCAAAGATTAATCTACATTTCTAGCATACAAGCGCTGGCGGCTCTGCTTGAGCTCATTGTACTATGTGTGCTTTATGGAGCATGTCCACGATCTCCGACTTGGAATGGGAGACTAAGTTGGTGAGGGCAATGCGCCGGAAGGAAGGCGGCTTATGTTGCCTGGCGCGGGTTCGTGTCAAAGTCGCGGAGCCACATGTGGCAATGCTTCTCATAGATATGTGCCCAGTTGAGATTTATAGGGGAATGACGAAAGAGATGTTACATTTTAGGAAGGAGAAAGGGTGTGTTGATTAAGGTTTAATTGATTAAGTAAATAGGTTTAGTGGTGTAGGCAGTAAAAATTGCCGTAATCCTTACACAGCAACTCGGAATGAGCAAAAGAGCTTAAGGGTCCATTTGAGTGAAGTCGGGTCTGCCTAAAGGTTAAGTTCACCTGAATGCTTGACTTTGCAAAATAGACAAAGGTGTCGATATCTCCCAAACCGGAAGGAATTTGGCAAAATGACCGGAGCAAACCGAACCCTTCGGGTAGGTTTGGTTGGCTTCGTCTCGTCGAGATAGTCGATTTTCATATATAATTCGTCCAATTCCGACATACGGTTTGAAAGTTACGACCCGTTCTTCGTAGCATGTTCTGAAGCTCGCCCGTAGAGCAAGCTCGCCTGCAAAGGAGCTTAGCCCGCCTCAAGCACAAGCTCGCATGAAGACTTGGAGCTCGCCTGCGTGCTTGAAGCTCGTCTGCATAGGCCAAAATCGCCCACAACCTCAAAGTTTGATGAGGCTCGCCTACAACATCATTGTAGCGAAGCTCGACATTCAACCGAGGTTTGCCAAGCAGCGAACCCCGACATTCAGGCGAGGCTCGCCAAGCAGCGAGGCTCGACATTCAGGCGAGGCTCGCCAAGCAGCGAGGCTCGACATTCGACGAGGCTCGCCAAGCAGCCGAGGCTCGACATTCAGCGAGGCTCGCCAAGCAGCCGAGGCTCGACATTCAGCGAGGCTCGCCAAGCAGCCGAGGCTCGACATTCGACGAGGCTCGCCAAGCAGCCGAGGCTCGACATTCAGCGAGGCTCGCCAAGCAGCGAGGCTCGACATTCAGCGAGGCTCGCCAAGCAGCCGAGGCTCGACATTCGACGAGGCTCGCCAAGCAGCCGAGGCTCGACATTCAACCGAGGTTCGCCTACGCCAGCGAACCTCGACATTCAACCGAGGTTCGCCACGCCAGTCAACCCCGACATTCAACCGAGGTTCGCCTACGCCAGCGAACCTCGACATTCAACCGAGGTTCGCCTACGCCAGCGAACCCCGACATTCAACCGAGGTTTGCCAAGCAAATAACCCCGACATTCAACCGAGGTTTGCCAAGCAAATAACCCCGACATTCAACCGAGGTTTGCCCAAGCAGCCGAGGCTCGACATTCAGCGAGGCTCGCCAAGCAGCCGAGGCTCGACATTCAACCGAGGTTCGCCAAGCAAGTTTCATTCAATGAGGTTCGGCTTCACAAGCTCACCATCCAGCCAAGACCGCCCACTTGAAGCATGGGAGAGGTCACATCCTATAGTGGTCATATCCCACAGAGAGCATGGTTCCCCTCACAGTGGTCACATCCCACTTGGGGCATGGCTCTCCTCAACTGAGCATGGCCATATCCCACAAATCAAGGGAGTGGCCATGCCTCTCTTGGCCTATTTATAAGCCACCATCTCCACAGGAGGAGGGGGCTGGCAAGCTGAGGAAAGAAAGTTTGAGAACTTTTGAGATCAACACTTGTGTGCCCAAGACAGATCAAGAACCTCTTCAACAACCTCTAGATCATCCGCAGCTCTGCCGATCACAACGGAAGCAACCTCGACTCGAGCATCGAGTGAAGCATCCTCTCGCCACCAAGAACCCATACAAAAGAGGAGTCAAATTGACCTCCTCTTCCTCTGTAATCGAGAGAATCTGATTGTAATACATTCTTTCAATCATTAAACATTTTTTCGACCCTACAAGTGGGTGCATAGTTTAAGGATAACGGTCATTGCGATTTAATCATCTTCAAAGTAATTTATGGTGTCATAAAGCTAAGTGATATATAATATAAATTTGACAACTAAACACATTTAAATCGATAATGATAATAATAATAATAATAATAATAAAGAGAAAGTGCCTCAAAAAGGAATAATAAGATCAATCTTTGAAAATAATGTATAATTATACATATTAAGACGAAAGAGATGTTACATTTTAGGAAGGAGAAAGGGTGTGTTGATTAAGGTTTAAGTGATTAAGTAAATAGGTTTAGTGGATGCATAGTTTAAAGATAACGATCATTACGATTTAATCATCTTCGTGGAATTTATGGTGTCATAAAGCTAAGTGATATATAATACAAATTTGACAACTAAACACATTTAAATCGATAATAATAATAATACTAATAGTAATAATAATAATAATAATAATAAAGAGAAAGTGCCTCAAAAAGTGAATAATAGGATCAATCTTTGAAAATAATGTATAATTATACATATTAATATCTAAAGTTTAGTATAAAATAGATATATCTAACTATGGTAATTAATAGTTACACTATAGTTTAAAACTATATCTAACTATAGTAAGTAATAGTTATGTATAGTCAAAAATGTCATATGTAAGTAATTAATTAATTAATTAAAATTGGGGGTTATGAGAAGAATTTTAACTGCAGAGTAAATGTATGCATTTATGTATGTTTGATTTGAAAGATGTTAACATGTATGATTTATGTGTGCATGTATGTGTTTCATGTGTGCATGTATGTGTTTTAGAGGGTATTTTTAGAAGAAATGTTTTAACATGGATACACACTTTTATAATAGTATTAGATAATTCGAAATGGCTGTACGTTTGCAAGTTTTTTGTCGGACCTAGCAGTGTGGGTCCAGTAACAAAACAGTGAATGTTTTAAACCAATCGTTGGGCAGAAATTATTGAGAAACCCCTGCTGATGTTTCTTATTTATTCATCCAAACTTGTATTTTTTTTCTTCTTTTTGGCAGGGAAACTAATCTTAAGGGGTGGAAATAAACCACATAATTAGCAAATTGTTCTTGTTGTGCCATAGAATAAGTAAGTGTTAATCACATTCCACTAGCTGACACGTGTCTCAAGCAGACTACACCCCAACTCGATCCAGACAGGCGTCCCTTCTTGCCAGGCTGAGACAGAGGCGTCCCTTCTCGCCGAGACGAAAGACGTCCCTTTCTCGCCAGGCCGAGATGAAAAGCGTCCCTTCTCGAAGGCCGAGATGAAATGCGGTCATTTTGAACCCCTCGACGACAGCCAGTCACTATCATATTAAATGTACAATCGGAGTCATCATTAGACCCCCGCTGAAAGTCTTAATGACCCAGTGGACCTTGTCAGCACTGTACTCCCCCTGTCACAGTCGCATTAATCACAAGGGTGACTTAGTCCACCCACGACCGACACCTGTAAAGTCTAAGCCGAATAAGCTGACTGCCTGGACTTGGCTGAGATTACATAAATAATCTCGTCGGCTCAGTATAACTAGGAACACCACCTACTGACCAAAGGTATACAATTTCTGCACACTTAGAGAGAACTATATCAGTTCCTTGATCCCCTTCAGATCATGACTAACTTGATCGTCGGAGGAATCACTAGAGAACCCAACTCCGGTCCTCTAACGTGGTGCATGCGTGAAGAACTTCCTTCCTATCCGGGGATCAGCCATCAAAGGAGATCGAGGGACCCTGAGCTCCTCATAATCAGTCCTAAATCCCGCTGTTAAACATCCGTGCATCAACAGTTTGGCACCCATTGCGGGCCCTCTTCATCTCTTTTTGAGGAAGTGGTCGATCCCCTGTCTTTGGACCTCGGAATTAGAAGCTGCCACCACCGCTTAAATGCTACGGCAGTCAAGAAATTCCGCCAAAGATTAAATGAAGAGCAAAGCTAAAGAAACGGCAGGGTTGTCATAAAACGTAAAATATTTCGGAGAATACCTCCATAAAACATAGTTAAATTGTAAAGACCCTTCTATAGATAAGAAATATTTTGTACTGTGTACTAACCTGTATGTAGCTTTTGCCACTCGATCTTCATCGACTCGGCAATGAAGACTCTAAGACATTGGCGTCATTCTCATGAATAAGCCCAAGGCACGTACCCAAGACCTTAGTGTCATTTCGAAGAAAACCCAAGACACGAAGTTCAATTTCACTCGGACTCGGCCACCCGAGTTCGAGCGAAAGGAGTCAGTGTTGTGCCATAGAAATAAGCAATTGTTAATCACATTCAACTGACTGACACGTGTCTCAAGCAGGTTACACCCCAACTCGACCCAGACACACGTTCCTTCTCGCCAGGCCGAGACAGAGGCGTCCCTTCTCGTCAAGCCGAGACGAGAGGCATCCCTTCTCGCCAGGCTGAGACGAAAGGCATCCCTTCTCGAATGCTGAGATGAAAGGCGGTCATT
The DNA here is from genome assembly GCA_012295165.1 of Asparagus setaceus. Classification (NCBI taxonomy): domain Eukaryota; kingdom Viridiplantae; phylum Streptophyta; class Magnoliopsida; order Asparagales; family Asparagaceae; genus Asparagus; species Asparagus setaceus. Next base: position 7,550,933 of record CM022704.1, on the reverse strand, counting down.
CTCGAACCCCTCGCCGACAGCCAGTCACCATCACATTAAATGTACGGTCGGAGTCATCATTACACCCCCGCCGAAAGTCTTAATGACTCAACGGACCTTGTCAGCACCGTACTCCCCCTGTCATCGTCGCGTTAATCACAAGGGTGACTTAGTCCACCCATGGCCGACACCTATAAAGTCTAAGCCGAATAAGCTGATTGCCTGGACTCGGCTGAGATTACATAAATAAGCTCGTCGGCTCAGTATAAATAGGAACACCACCTACTAACCAAATGTACATAATTTCTGCACACTTAGAGAGAACTATATCAGTTCCTTGATCCCCTTCAGATCATGACTAACCTGATCGTCGGAGGAATCACCAGAGAACCCAACTTCGGTCCTCTAACGTGTTGCATGTGTGAAGGACTCTCGTCCTATCCGAGGATCAGCCATCAAAGGAGATTGAGGGACCCTAAGCTCCTCATAATCAGCCCTAAATCCCGCTGCTAAGCATCCGTGCATCAACAGTTCTTTATTTGCCTCACTATTTAGTCATATTTGATTTGTTAGTTCATTTTCTAGTAAATAAATAGTTTTTATTATTCACCTCATAAACAAATAGAATTTAACCAGACGTATTCGATTCGTTTGATTATCAAATATCTGTTTAAAGTTTCATCCCTTTATAATTTGTATTATTGCATACATGATGTTATATTTTGACTCGTTTAAATTTATTTAAGTTTTGTGCTAATTTTGATAAACTTAAAGAGTCATATATCAATTTTTAAATCAAACTTCTTTAACCGAATAAAAGTATCTTTTCAATTACATGTAGGCAGTAAAAATTGCCTTAATCCTTACACAGCAACTCGGAATGAGCAGAAGAGCTTAGGGGTCCATCCGAGTGAAGTCAGGCCCGCCTAAAGGTTAAATTCACCAATGCTTGACTTTACAAAATAGACAAAAGTATTGATATCTCTTGAACCGGAGGAACTGGGCAAAATGATCGAGCAATCGGCTCCGCCTCGCCGAGATGGTCGATTTCCATATAATTCGGCCCAATTCGACGCACGGTTTGAAAGTTACGACTGCTTCGCGGGCGTGACGAGGCCGCCAGAAGGCGCCGACATTCAACCGAGGTTCGCTACGCAGCGGGAACCTCGACATTCGACGAGGCTCGCCAGCGCCGAGGCTCGACATTCAACCGAGGTTCGCCTACGCAGAACCTCGACATTCGACGCAGGCTCGCCAGCGCCGAGGCTCGACATTCAACCGGGTTCGCCACGCAGCGAACCTCGACATTGACGCAGGCTCGCCAGCGCAGGCTCGATATTCAACCGAGGTTCGCTTACGCAGCGGGAACCTCGACATTCGACGAGGCTCGCCAAGCGGAGGCTCGACATTCAACCGAGGTTCGCCTACGCCAGCGAACCTCGACATTCGACGAGGCTCGCCAGCGCCGAGGCTCGACATTCAACCGAGGTTCGCTACGCCAGCGAACCTCGACATTCGTGACGAGGCTCGCCAAGCGGAGGCTCGACATTCGACAAGACTTGCTCAAGAGGCGAGGCTCAACCTCAACACGAGGTTCGCATGTGAAACGAAGCTGCCAGCATGAGACGAGGCTCGCCAAGCGGAGGCTCGACATTCAACCGAGGTTCGCCACAGCATTGCAGCCGGGCGCCACGACATTAGCAAATCGACAATTACCACAGCCGCCATCAGAGTAAAGCACGAGGCCATTGTCGTAACGCTGTGCCTGCGCTAATCGCTCGCACGATGGGAAGGGTCATTAACCCTCATGTGAAAGTGACAATAGGTCGGGCTTACACCCCTCAAGCCCATATAAATAATTGAAAGCCCAACAAAGAAAAGGCTGGCAAGCTGAGGAAAGAAAGTTTGAGAACTTTTGAGATCAACACTTGTGTGCCCAAGAGAGATCAAGCTCCTCTTCAACAACCTCTAGGTCATCCGCAGCTTTGGTCTGATCGTCAACGGGAAGCAATCTCGACGTGAGCATCGAGGGAAGCATCCTATCGCCACCAAGAACCCATACAAAAGAGGAGTCAAATCAATATCCTCTTCCTCTGTAATCGAAGGAATTTGATTGTAAAACATTCTTTCAATCAATAAACATTTTTTCGACCCTACAGTACATAGTTTAATATTCATAAACTATACATTATTAATAAATAAATATATCACAATATTTGTTAAAATATTCATGAAAATTCAAAAAGCTTTTTCTTTTCGTATGCTTATTCACTTTCGGAATTTTAAATGAATACAAATATAAAACACAGTGTTTGATTCGATGTGTTTCCAGTGTACTAATCTTTTTGCATGGAAACTATGAGTGTGTTTGGGGGATTTTTTTTTCAAAGTAGTTTATAAGCTAGCTTTTCTATATTTACGTGTTTGGTAACATCCCATATAAGCTAGCTTTTAAGCTCATTTCAAAAAGTTAGGGTTCCCCAACTTTTGAAAAATTAGTTTGTAAGCTCATCTAAATAAGCTACGTTTGATCAAGCATGTGACATTTTTACCCAACCAATTCATATATATAATTTGTATCATAAACGTCACAAGCCACAAAAAAACCATATTAGCTTATAAGCTTAAAAAATAAACCCTCCCGATACTCTATATATCGACCCTAACCTTTTTTATTGGTTACGTTAGAGCTCTCATCGTATTAGTAAGCTATAAGTAACATTTTTCTAAGGTCCCTAATTCATCTAAATTCCTTTTTAAAAACCCTTGTGGGTTAAATTTACATTGACGAAGACCTAATCTCCTGAACCATGGAAAAGATAGAAAGTTTCTCCATTATGTCTTTAAACTAACGATGTAATAATATAACTCCTTTTGTTATTCTAGCACTATTCAAGTGCTTATTTTTTAATGAAAATAGCTTTGAAGCTAGCTTTTTCCATCAATTAATACGCTATTTATAAATTATTGGAAGTAAAGTCCCCTGTAGAAAAGTAGTGAATCGAACTCAAACAAATAAATAATTAACTAACACCCAATACTTAAACGCCTTACCTTCTATTAAGAATCCCATCCCCATGATCCCATTCTTTACCAGTCCAAAACAGCAAACAGCAAAATCCAGCCCGCTAAAAATCACCATCCCACGTGGGCCCCGCTCCCAAAAACACGAAAGAGCCAAATTAAGCTCTCCACTCCTCTTTCCTCTCCCCTTCCCTCTCCCCTCCCCCACCTCGTCTCCGGATCCCAATCGGATCCCAATTGGATCTCACCCGATCGGATCCGACACCAACAGCCCGATCCCTACCCGGATCCGCCACCACCCCTCCCAATGGAGGACTTCCCCGGCCTCTTGGCTCGGGACTTCGGGTTCCGCCCGCAGGGCAAATCCGCGCCCATGAAATCCTCGTCCTCCTCCTCTCTCGGATCCGGATCCGCCTCCGCCCGATCCAATAACCACCCAGTCTCCTCCTTCGACGACGTCTTCGGTGGGCCCCCAAGCGCCCTGTCAAGAACCAACCCCCATCGTTTGACTCCATCTTCGACGACCCGAACCCTAACCCTAACCCTAAACCGAAGTACAGCTCGATGCCGGTCTACGATAAGCCGGTGTACGACGATGATATCTTCGACGGGGCGCCGGGGATCAAGAGCTCGGCGGCGGCTAAGGTGGAGTACGAGGATGTTTTCGCTTCGGTATCGAAGGGGGGACGCGCGGAGAAAGGCGGGGAGTATGATGATTTGTTGGGGAATTTGGGGAGCTCGGGGTCGAAGAGAGAGGCGAAGAGGTCGGAGGATTTGGGCGGGTTTGAGGAGTTGATTCCTGGGTTTAGAGGGAGCAGCCCGTCAAGTCGGAGGTAAATTTAATGTTGGATTGTTGTGTTCTTTGAGTTTTTGATTGATTTAGATTGTTTTAGGATCTTAATTGTAGTGCATTTTTATATTTGTTGTTTAAGAATAAGTGGTTTTTCACCCGTGTGATACACATGATTTAGTGTTATAATGTTGTTGTACTTGTAAAGACATTTATAAATGAATCATTAATGGGAAGTTAGGAAGGCTTCATGTTACGTAAAAAGCATATACAGAAAAAATAAATAAATAAAATGATTAATAACAGGAAAGATGAGAAACCACATGTCTAATTAAGGAGAAAGTGTCGGGACATTCCATATACCATTAAATATGCACCCAAATGACGCCAACTCTTGGATCATCAAACTTCATGATTCGTGCACTGATATAAGGGTTGATATCCCTTGAGTGCACATTTAATGCTATGGACCGGGTCCACATGATACTTTCTCCTGATTAAGTGCCAAAGTTTATTGATAAATGTGGGTTAAATTTACATTGACGAAGACCTAATCTCCTGAACCATGGAAAAGATAGAAAGTTTCTCCATTATGTCTTTAAACTAACGATGTAATAATATAACTCCTTTTGTTATTCTAGCACTATTCAAGTGCTTATTTTTAATGAAAATAGCTTTGAAGCTAGCTTTTTCCATCAATTAATACGCTATTTATAAATTATTGGAAGTAAAGTCCCTGTAGAAAAGTAGTGAATCGAACTCAAACAAATAAATAATTAACTAACACCCAATACTTAAACGCCTTACCTTCTATTAAGAATCCCATCCCCATGATCCCATTCTTTACCAGTCCAAAACAGCAAACAGCAAAATCCAGCCCGCTAAAAATCACCATCCCACGTGGGCCCCGCTCCCAAAAACACGAAAGAGCCAAATTAAGCTCTCCACTCCTCTTTCCTCTCCCCTTCCCTCTCCCTCCCCCACCTCGTCTCCGGATCCCACCGGATCCCACTGGATCTCACCCGATCGGATCCGACACCAACAGCCCGGTCCCTACCCGGATCCGCCACCACCCCTCCCAATGGAGGACTTCCCCGGCCTCTTGGCTCGGGACTTCGGGTTCCGCCCGCAGGGCAAATCCGCGCCCATGAAATCCTCGTCCTCCTCCTCTCTCGGATCCGGATCCGCCTCCGCCCGATCCAATAACCACCCAGTCTCCTCCTTCGACGACGTCTTCGGTGGGCCCCCCAAGCGCCCTGTCAAGAACCAACCCCCATCGTTTGACTCCATCTTCGACGACCCGAACCCTAACCCTAACCCTAAACCGAAGTACAGCTCGATGCCGGTCTACGATAAGCCGGTGTACGACGATGATATCTTCGACGGGGCGCCGGGGATCAAGAGCTCGGCGGCGGCTAAGGTGGAGTACGAGGATGTTTTCGCTTCGGTATCGAAGGGGGGACGCGCGGAGAAAGGCGGGGAGTATGATGATTTGTTGGGGAATTTGGGGAGCTCGGGGTCAAGAGAGAGGCTAAGAGGTCGGAGGATTTGGGCGGGTTTGAGGAGTTGATTCCTGGGTTTAGAGGGAGCAGCCCGTCAAGTCGGAGGTAAATTTAATGTTGGATTGTTGTGTTCTTTGAGTTTTGATTGATTTAGATTGTTTTAGGATCTTAATTGTAGTGCATTTTATATTTGTTGTTTAAGAATAAGTGGTTTTTCACCCGTGTGATACACATGATTTAGTGTTATAATGTTGTTGTACTTGTAAAGACATTTATAAATGAATCATTAATGGGAAGTTAGGAAGGCTTCATGTTACGTAAAAGCATATACAGAAAAAATAAATAAATAAAAATGATTAATAACAGGAAAGATGAGAAACCACATGTCTAATTAAGGAGAAAGTGTCGGGACATTCCATATACCATTAAATATGCACCCAAATGACGTCAACTCTTGGATCATCAAACTTCATGATTCGTGCACTGATATAAGGGTTGATATCCCTTGAGTGCACATTTAATGCTATGGACCGGGGTCCACATGATACTTTCTCCTGATTAAGTGCCAAAGTTTATTGATAAATGTGGGTTGAAACATTGGGAAAGAAGTAGACCATGATGTTTTAAAATTAATAAAAGAATCACACAAACCTTTTCTTATACGAGGAACATTATGTTTATAGTCGTAGTCTTACTAGCCATAAATTTGGGTTCATGAGGCTAGAAAGTTAGAAACTAGGAGATGGTGTATACAAAGTGATAAATGACTATTTGCTGTTGGGATCCAAAGAGCAAATTATAATACTATATTAAGTGATCACTGGTGCCTTTGTGGTATGCAAACCCCTAGCTACTGTTGTCATGCATGCTCTCACCCTCGAAACTGCAAAGATCAAAGAAAACCGTGTACTTTGGTAGAGAGGGATAGGAAGGATATGAATGTATTAGTGAAGTGATTAGTCACCGTCAGAAGGTAGCCCTACTCTTAGAGTAGGCCATTTCTGTTTCCTAAAAACCTAGTAGAGAAGTTACGATGAGAATTATGAAAAGTGCGCAAGCACACCGCAGATGCTCCTATCTATACAGATAACTTCAAATGTAGGAGCAAACACTAACCATCCTTTAGGGCTGCAGGAGTAGCTTAATCAGAAGAATGGTTTTAAATTTTTAACATTGGTTTAAACTTTATAAAACGGAACCATTAAAAAGATGTTTCATTGTTCCTAGAAACATGCATCCTAATGACATTGATTCGTATGGGACAACTATCATAGTCAGATTTAGGGTCATCTGATGGACATGCTTTAAGTTGTGCATACAATGTGCATATCATCGTATAACATAATGGCATGCCACCATAATGAAATCATACTTGTTATTGGATACTTTAGAAAATGGCTCATACTATGTCCACTCATATTAGCATTACTGCTACACATTTTTGCAGCTGCTGCAATGGAGGCAACATATTTTATATTAGGCTAAAACTTTCTTAACTCTGAAGCAGCTATACTCGGTCTTCAATTCCTGGAGTCTGGAGATGTCTAGGTTGACCGACGACATAGCATATTACTGTTTAGATGTTTTGATATATCAGATCCCGGGCTTTAATTTGAAATTTGAGTGTAACAGGCTTATCATAGCCATTGGCGGATCTACTTAAGCAAAGTGGGTTCAAGGGACCCCACTTTGCTCAAGGAGAACTAGGACCCCATACTATATAAAACCTATATATCTAAAATTTCCACGTCACAAGCAAACTTGTGACCCCATCATTTGACTCCATCTTCGACGACCCGAACCCTAACCTAACCCTAAACCGAAGTATAGCTCGATGCCGGTCTACGATAAGCCGGTGTATGACGATGATATCTTCGACGGGGCGCCGGGGATCAAGATCTCGGCGGCGGCTAAGGTGGAGTACCAGGATGTTTTCGCTTCGGTATCGAAGGGGGGACCGTCGGAGAAAGGCGGGGAGTATGATGATTTGTTGGGGAATTTGGGGAGCTCGGGGTCGAAGAGAGAGGCGAAGAGGTCGGAGGATTTGGGCGGGTTTGAGGAGTTGATTCCCGGGTTTAAAGGGAGCAGCCCGTTAAGTCGGAGGTAAATTTAGTGTTGGATTGTTGTGTTCTTTGAGTTTTTGATTGATTTAGATTGTTTTAGGATCTTAATTGTAGTGCATTTTTATATTTGTTGTTTAAGAATAAGTGGGTTTTCACCCGTGTGATACACATGATTTAGTGTTATAATGTTGTTGTACTTGTAAAAACATTTATAAATGAATCATTAATGGGAAGTTAGGAAGGTTTCATGTTACGTAAAAAGCATATACAGAAAAAATAAATAAATAAAAATGATTAATAACAGGAAAGATGAGAAGCCACATGTCTAATTAAGGAGAAAGTGTGGGGACATTCCATATACCATTAAATATGCACCCAAATGACGTCAACTCTTGGATCATCAAACTTCATGATTCGTGCACTGATATAAGTGTTGATATCCCTTGAGTGCACATTTAATGCTATGGACCGGGATCCACATGATACTTTCTCCTGATTAAGTGCCAAAGTTTATTGATAAATGTGGGTTGAAACATTGGGAAAGAAGAAGACCATGATGTTTTAAAATTAATAAAAGAATTACACAAACCTTTTCTTATACGAGGAACATTATGTTTATAGTCGTATTCTTACTAGCCATAAATTTGGGTTCATGAAGCTAGAAAGTTAGAAACTAGGAGATGGTGTATACAAAGTGATAAATGACTATTTGCTGTTGGGATCCAAAGAGCAAATTATAATACTATATTAAGTGATCACTGGTGCCTTTGTAGTATGCAAACACCTAGCTACTGTCGTCATGCATGCTCTCACCCTCGAAACTGCAAAGATCAAAGAAAACCGTGTACTTTGGTAGAGAGGGATATGAAGGATATGAATGTATAAGTGAAGTGATTAGTCACCGTCAGAAGGTAGCCCTACTCTTAGAGTAGGCCATTTCTGTTTCCTAAAAACCTAGTGGAGAAGTTACGATGAGAATTATGAAAAGTCTTAAACACACATGAATGCTCCTATCTATAGAGATAACTTCAAATGTAGGAGCAAACACTAACCATCCTTTGGGGCTGCAGGAGTAGCTTAATCAGAAGAATGGTTTTAAATTTTTAACATTGGTTTAAACTTTTTAAAACAGAACCATTAAAAAGATGTTTCATTGTTCCTAGAAACATGCATCCTAATGACACTGATTCGTATGGGACAACTATCATAGTCAGATTTAGGGTCATCTGATGGACATGCTTTAAGTTGTACATACAATGTGCATATCATCGTATAACATAATGGCATGCCACCATAATGAAATCATACTTGTTATTGGATACTTTAAAAAATGCCTCATACTATGTCCACTCATATTAGCATTACTGCTACACATTTTTGCAGCTGCTGCAATGGAGGCAACATATTTTATATTAGGCTAAAACTTTCTTAACTCTGAAGCAGCTATACTCGGTCTTCAATTCCTGGAGTCTGGAGATGGCTAGGTTGACCGACGACATAGCGTATTACTGTTTAGATGTTTTGATCTATCAGATCCCAGGCTTTAATTTGAAATTTCAGTGTAACAGGCTTATCATAGCCATTGGCGGATCTACTTAAGCAAAGTGGGTTCAAGGGACCCCACTTTGCTCAAGGAGAACTAGGACCCCATACTATATAAAACCTACATATCTAAAATTTCCACGTCACAAGCAAACTTGTGACCCCACTAAAAAACCCACAAGACCCTGACCCAAATATCCACCCGACCCCCACTTAAAACTCACCCATCTGGAAAAACCCACTCCCCTACCAAGCTTAAGACCCCACTGAAAAAATCCACAAGATCCACTCCCATGTTTGGGATTATGTATTTTTTAAAGGGTTTTTTTTCCTTGATATCAGTCCCTTAATAAGTCTTTCATATTTTGAAATTAGTCCCTCAAATCATTGAAATTGCTATTAGGTCTCACAATTATTCAATTATTTTGAAACGAGGCACTCAAATTATGGAAATTTCTATTAAGTCCCCAAATTTTAAATTATTTTGAAATTAATCCCTTAAAATCAATGGTAGAATTATCAAATACAATGTTTGAAACAAATTATGATATCATTAGGGAATCTAATGAAAATATCGATGACTTCAGGACTAATTTTCTTCTAATTGCTACATCTACTCTTGATTGGAGGGACTAATTTCAAAATAAGTTAGAAATTGGGGACCTGATAGCAATTTCAATACTTGAGGGATTCATTTCAAAATAGCCTAAGAATCGAGAGACTTAATAGCAATTTCAATGATTTGAAGGACTAATTTCCAAATATGGAAGATTTAAGTTACTAATATAAATAACTAAAAAATCTTTTGAAAATATGAAAACTCGTCAAAGACAATTGTAAAGTCATTAATTATTAGTTACGTAGTGACACCACTTTCCAGAATTACTGGATCCACCACTGGTCATAATCATATAATGATATAAGCACATGAAATTTATTCTGAGCGTGCTTGTTCTTGCTGTAATACTGTCACTTGTTCTGAAATTATTGTTGTGTTTTCTATCAGAGATCATCCGGAGACCAACCGACAAAAATCGGATGATCCGTCCAATAAACCAACTGCTGCTACTCCAGAAGATCCCTTTGTGGTTCTGGAAGCAACTTCTGGCTCAGCGTATCCTTTATCAGGGATGTCTACTGACCCTTTAGAAAACCTTGGCAGGCCTATGAACTCTGGAATTGTGACTGGTGATGCATCTCCTCCAAGTGGGGGATATTTGATGATATTGATGCTTTTGATGGGCTTGGAAAATCTGTGCCTGCATCGACATCTGAGAAAAATGAAAGTCGGAAGGACAGGAGTCCCTTAAAGTCTGGGCCAAATAGAACTCAGGATAGATCCTTCGTGGAGTCCTTTAACAATGACATACCTAAGACACGGTCCAAGAACCCCTTTGATTCTAGAAGTAATCCCCAAAATCTGAAATCAAATGGCAGTCCTGAACATTTGGAAACAGTTGATGATGTGTGGCTTACTGTCTCTGAAATTCCTCTATTTACGCAACCTACAAGGGCTCCGCCACCTTCGAGACGGCCTCCACCAGTTGTCTTTAAATCAGTACCATATGGAAGGACTGATCCTAGAAGAAAGGATTACAAGTCATATTCAAAGTCCAGTCCTAGTTTTTCATATCCTAAAGGCTCAGTGAGGAGACCTGGTGCGACCAGTATAGATGAACTTGAAGATTTTGCCATGAACAAGCCTCAGGCCAATGAACGTGCGGCTGCTTTTTCGAGTGAAGATGACAACGAGACCAATTCAGCTGCAGCAGCTTCTGCAGCTGCTATGAAGGAGGCCATGGATATAGCTGAGGCAAAATTTAAGCATGCTAAGGAGGTAAGAGAAAGAGATGCAAGATCTTCTAGGAGTAGAGAATTTGCCCAAGAAAGAGATGAAGAAGCAACACCAGATGTACAAGATATGGGAGATAAAGAGAGAGGAGAAAATTTAGAAAGCGAAAGGTTACAGAGGGAAAGAGAAGAGAGAGAAAGGGAGAAAAGGAGACTTCAAAAGGAAAGAGAACTTGAGAGGGAAAGAAATAGAAAAGCCGTAGAGAGGGCTACTAGAGAGGCACGTGAAAGAGCAGCAGCTGAGGCTCGCGCAAGAGCTGAAAGAGCAGCTGTCAATAAAGTAAATGCTGAAGCACGCCAACGTGCAGAGAAAGCTGCATTTCAGAGAGCAGCAGCAGAGGCACGTGACAGAGCTTCTGAAAGAGCAGCTGCAGAAGCAAGGGAAAAGGCTGCGAGGGAGAGAGCTGCAGCAGAATCTCGTGTTAGAGCTGAAAGGGTTGCAATTGACAGAGCTCATGCTGAAGCACGAGAAAGGGCTGCTGCTGCAGCAAGAGAGAAACAGTACAAAACTGAAAATGATCTCGAGTCCTTCTTTGGTCTGGGTGGTCGTCCCAATAGTGCACCAAAACAAAGGGCTACAACCTCGGTAAGTTCTTATTTTTGGTATTTTTGGGTCATTGAGATCAGTGTCTTTGTAAATCTAACAAGTCCTGTCTAACTGATTTGATATAACTAGGAAAATATTTTTGAAACCCAACCTCCAAGCAGAGGCAGTGCTGATGGCACAAGGCGAACGTCTCCCGCTTCTTCATCTGGTCTTAGAAAGGCATCTTCTACGACAAATATTGTGGACGATCTTTCTTCCATTTTTGGGGGTATAACAATTATTCTTCTGTAAATTACAGCTTAATATTCTGTATTAATGCAGCGTATAATGCATCTTATTAATCAATGATTTTCTCAAAAGGTGCTCCATCATCTGGTGGAGAATTTCAAGAAATTGAAGGAGAGAGTGAAGAAAGGAGAAGAGCCCGACTTGAAAGGCATGAAAGGACACTTGCGCGAGCGGTATGGCAATCTTGAATGTTTGTTCAGTACATAATGCTATTTTCTAAACTGATACATAATCTAATGCAATTTCACTTGTAATGAAACTAATCGTTTGCCATGACTCTAGTATTTTGCTTATTCTGGTGTTCTGTTTATTCCCAGGCACAAGCTCTTGCTGAGAAGAACGAGCGAGATATGCAAACACAAAGGGAGCAGGCAGAAAGAAATGTACGCCGCGTTCATAAGAAATAGTTATATTAAGTTTTTCTTGCAAAAGTCACTTTATGAAGACTTGAGATTAGCACTTACATATATCCTCTGTTATTTCCTTTCTCATTTATCTTTTTTGCCTTTTGTGCTGCTGGCAGAGAATTGGTGAAACTCTGGATATTGAGATAAAACGATGGGCAGCTGGGAAAGAAGGCAATTTGCGAGCTTTGCTATCGACGTTGCAATATGTGGGTCATTATTCTTGCATCTGTTCGATTTTGTAGCTGATTTTGTCAATTAACATTTGTAATTTAAGTGCATTACTCTTTCTTCTTCTTCTTCTTTCAATTGCTTGTTTCCATGTCGCTACCATCTTTTTCCTCGCTAGATCTATAAGTCATTCTATAATGCAGGTAAGTTGAATTAGGCATGCTGAACCTGATGATTTAAAAGCTTAAACTGTGCAAAACTCAAATGGGAAAATGGTCAAGATATGTTTTCAAAATATACTTTTAGCTTTCTTATAATTTAGATGGTCTTCATTTCTAGCGAGCCATTTCCATTGTTTTTCCACCTTTTATTCGGCATTTTCTTTTTAACGCTGCTTCTAATGGTCTCTAGAGTGAATACATTTTTGATTATATTATTGGGTTTTACATTAAAACCACCTTTACTTTACCCAAATTGATACTTACCACATTTATAGTTTTTTATGTAAACCACATTTACTTTAACATGTTTGCAATGTCACACTTTTTATCGTTCACCCACCTAAAAATCGATATTTCCATTTTACCACCATCTTCTTCCTTCCAACCCCTAACCTAACCCTAGCCTCCTCCATCCTCCTCTTTCTACAAACCCTAACCCTAAACCATGTCACCTCCCTCAAACCCTAGCCCTAACCCATGGCCACCTCCCCAAAACCCTAACCCTAACCATGTCACACCTCCCCAAACCCTAACCCTAATCCTAGTTCCCACTTGGGAAGGAATGGGAGAGTGGGAGGTGGGAGGAAGAGGGAGGATGAGAGAGAGGGGAGGGAGTTGGGGAGGAGGGAGAGGGAAGACGGGAGAAGAGGAGGATGAGGAGGCTAGGGTTAGGGTTTATGAGGAAGGAGATGAAAACAAGAAAATGGTGAGGGTAAAATGTCATTTCACGATTTTTTGGTGAAAACTAGATTAGGTGTGACATTGCAAACATGTTAGCAAGTAAAGGTGGTTTACATCAAAAAAATTTAAAGGTGGTAAGTATCAATTGAGTAAACCCAACCTCCAAGCAGAGGCAGTGCTGATGGCACAAGGCTTAACGCCTCCCGCTTCTTCATCTGGTCTTAGAAAGGCATCTTCTACGACAAATATTGTGGACGATCTTTCTTCCATTTTGGGGGTATAACAATTATTCTTCTGTAAATTACAGCTTAATATTCTGTATTAATGCAGCGTATAATGCATCTTATTAATCAATGATTTTCTCAAAAGGTGCTCCATCATCTGGTGGAGAATTTCAAGAAATTGAAGGAGAGAGTGAAGAAAGGAGAAGAGCCCGACTTGAAAGGCACGAAAGGACACTTGCGCGAGCGGTATGGCAATCTTGAATGTTTGTTCAGTACATAATGCTATTTTCTAAACTGATACATAATCTAATGCAATTTCACTTGTAATGAAACTAATCGTTTGCCATAACTCTAGTATTTTGCTTATTCTGGTGTTCTGTTTATTCCCAGGCACAAGCTCTTGCTGAGAAGAACGAGCGAGATATGCAAACACAAAGGGAGCAGGCAGAAAGAAATGTACGCCGCGTTCATAAGAAATAGTTCTATTAAGTTTTTCTTGCAAAAGTCACTTTATGAAGACTTGAGATTAGCATTTACATATATCCTCTGTTATTTCCTTTCTCATTTATCTTTTTTGCCTTTTGTGCTGCTGGCAGAGAATTGGTGAAACTCTGGATATTGAGATAAAACGATGGGCAGCTGGGAAAGAAGGCAATTTGCGAGCTTTGCTATCGACGTTGCAATATGTGGGTCATTATTCTTGCATCTGTTCGATTTTGTAGCTGATTTTGTCAATTAACATTTGTAATTTAAGTGCATTACTCTTTTCTTCTTCTTCTTCTTTCAATTGCTTGTTTCCATGTCGCTACCATCTTTTTCCTCGCTAGATCTATAAGTCATTCTATAATGCAGGTAAGTTGAATTAGGCATGCTGAACCTGATGATTTAAAAGCTTAAACTGTGCAAAACTCAAATGGAAAAAATGGCCGAAAATATGTTTTCAAAATATACTTTTTAGCTTTCTTATGATTTAGATGGTCTTCATTTCTAGTGAGCTATTTCCATTGTTTTTTCCACCTTTTATTCGGCATTTTCTTTTGAACGCGTTTCTAATGGTCTCTAGAGTGAATACATTTTTTGATTATATTATTGGGTTTTTACATTAAAACCACCTTTACTTTTACCCAAATTGATACTTACCACATTTATAGTTTTTTATGTAAACCACATTTACTTGCTAACATGTTTGCAATGTCACACTTTTTTTTACTGTTCACCCACGAAAAATCAGATATTCCCATTTTACCCCATCTTCTTCCTTCCAACCCCTAACCCTAACCCTAACCTCCTCCATCCTCCTCTTCTACAAACCCTAACCTTAACCCTAAACCATGGCCGCCACCTCCCTCAAAACCCTAGCCCTAACCCATGGCCGCCACCTCCCCCAAAACCCTAACCCTAACCCATGGCCGCCACCTCCCCCAAACCCTAACCCTAATCCTAGTTCCCACTTGGGAAGGAATGGGAGAGTGGGAGGTCGGGGAGGAAGAGGGAGGATGAGAGAGAGGGGGAGGGGAGTTGGGGGAGGAGGGAGAGGGAAGACGGGGAGAAGAGGAGGATGAGGAGGCTAGGGTTAGGGTTTATGAGGAAGGAGATGAAAAACAAGAAAATGGTGAGGGTAAAATGATCATTTCACGTATTTTTTTGGCTGAAAACTAGATTAGGTGTGACATTGCAAACATGTTAGCAAGTAAAGGTGGTTTACATCAAAAAATTTAAAGGTGGTAAGTATCAATTTGAGTAAAAGTAAATGTGATTTTGATGTAAATACCCTATATTATTACAGTTAACATGTAGAATAAGGCAATTTGGCGGTCTATACGTGTGTACATTCATGTGTGAGCACGAAAGGATACATATGTGCACATAGGTTCTTACATCTTACATATATACACACAGGCATGAATATACGTGTGTAACTGTTGTACCTATCTCAAGCCCTGATAGATATTCTTAATATATCCAAATATTTCAGTAACAGCTACCCACATTGTAGGACGCATTAACCCCTAACTAAGACCTCCATCACCCTTGCAGAAGGGGGGGGGGGTGATGCACGAAAGCTCACACATAAACATGAGGCAAAGGAAGGGAAAAAGAATTTCCTGATATGATTTGCAGAATTCTAAGCAAATATGCATATGGTATGGGAGCAATCAGATTGAACAAAAATCATATATATATATATATATATATATATATATATATATATATAGAGCAAAGCTCCTATAAACTTAAGTTTATAGGGAATAGTCATACACCAACTTTTCTATCCATTGATGTTGCCTTGGGATCCATGAAAGATATGAAGTCCATTTTGAGATTTGTGCATCTCTTGATGGCACAAATCTAAATGCAACATCAATGGATAAAAAGTTGGTGTATACTATTCCCTATACACTTAAGTATATATATATATATATATATATATATATATATATATATATATATATATATATATATATATATATATATATATATATATATATATATATATATATATATATATATATATATATATATATATATATATATATATATATATATATATATATATATATGGTGAGAGAAAGAGCAAAAACATGTTTTAATCCATATTGATTATATACCACTATGCAAAGTTGCATAGACATGCCATGCCTTGGGTTTGCTAGTGTAGACTAAACAAATAATTGTTAAACAACTAGTTTTTGCCTATTTTACGGTGAAGTTGTGTCTTGATATCTGACAAAGAGTAACCAATAAGTTAATGCTTCATTAGCTGTTCTTGTCATTGATTTTCACCTCAAATATTTAATATAAGTTCATAGGGTCCTTTTCCCATGAAAAGGTAGTCTGACTCTTTGCATTTGGTGCTGAGATCTGCCTATTCTGCAAACTGTGATCAGGTACTTTGGCCTGAGTGTGGGTGGCAAGCTGTCTCATTGACAGATTTGATTACTGCTGCTGCTGTGAAAAAGGTTTATAGGAAAGCCACCTTGTGTATCCATCCTGATAAAGTGCAACAGAAGGGTGCAAATCTACAGCAAAATATATCGGAGAAGGTGTTTGACCTTCTTAAGGTATGAATTTAGTTATAAAGTGATTACGGTTGGAGCTTGCTGGTTTTCTATTTTCCTTCCACTTATGTAGAGTCTGTCTTTGAAGATTTCTAATTTTCTATCATTTCCTGATTACAAAAGCATGATGAAAGCTAGCTTTACGATTATAACATATTGTCAGACTGTGAACCTGATACTGGGATCATATTCATTACTAGGTAACTGTGGTTGACCTATGAATGGATGAAATGACCGCCACATTAATATATTGGTTGAAAATTCACGAATGATTAGTTATACATCTTATCTGATGTGATCAGATTCATTACTAGCTAACTGTGATTGACCTATGAATGGATGGAATGCCCGCCACATCAATATATGGTTGAAAATTCATGGCATGATTAGTTACACATCTCATCAGATGTGTGTGATTTATAGTAACTTATAAAACTAGTCTGAACTTTAAATATATTGTCCTATACTCAGTATGTCACCCATGGTTTACTATTTCAAAATTTTATCTAGTCTTTGGACAAGTAATATGAAGAATTACACATGTGCTTCCTTGTATTCCTTTGGTACTGATCTTTGTTATGTTTTACTATCAATATTTTTATGTATGCGTCTGGATATTTTCTTTCCATATCACATCTGCTGACTGATGACTATATGCTCCTATGGATTTATAATTTTTTTCCTTTCTAATTTACTTGAGATTCTTTTGAGTGTTGGCTGACTGTGTAGAGGAATTCCTATGAATTGCTACAGTCTGTCCGAACTTGCTGACTTGAGATATTAAAATGCAGCGATATTCTCAAAAGCTGGGAAGTCAATATGCGAAAACATCTTAACTAGGATGTTTGCTACTAATATTGCTTATGTTGTATTCTACTTACTTAGGTTTATTAAAATAACATACTGTAGCTAAAGCACTTTGATGACTGATAAAATGGAAGGGATGGCTTTGTTGCGCTGACATTTCTACTATGAAGTAGTGTCTGTGTTATGCTCATATTTGACTAGAAGCTGAAAAATACTTACAAGATCCCGAAACCAACTCGCGGACGAAGTGCGAATGACAACCCATCGGATAATAATGGACGTCGAATCGTTGAGACGAACCCGATAAGAAACCCACATCGTCGCGAAGAACAGCTTAAACCGACTTGAATAGACGACGATTTCGATTTGTTGAACCTAACAAACCAAGAGTTAGTCCCGAGTCAAATATGACGGAATCTAAGTCCGAAAGACCAAGAGTTAGAATAGGCGTGACCTAAGCCAAACGGCTAAACGAAAAACCATGAAAACGGACCTCTACCAAGTGGCAGGTGGTTTCGCCAAGTCGAGCCACTTGTGGTCTACTACCCCAATCCTATAAATGGGGTCTTCCTCGAGAGAGGCCGATTGGCCGGATTTCGGGAATTTTCGAGATTTCTGATTTTCTCGATATTGGTGAGAGAGTTCTCTGAGATCACGAGTTGTCGACTATCGCCCGGCACTTTGTTAACGAAGTTCGATGACGCCGATCTACAACGCTGGTGTAAGCCAATTGGCATGAATATACGTGTGTAACTGTTGCCTATCTCAAGCCCTGATAGATATTCTTTATCCAAATATTTCAGTAACAACTACCCACATTGTAGGACGATTAACCCCTAACTGAGACCTCCATCACCCTTGCAGAAAGAAGGTGATGCCAAAGCTCACACATAAACATGAGCCAAAGGAAGGGAAAAAGAATTTCCTGATATGATTTGCAGAATTCTAAGCAAATATGCATATGGTATGGGAGCAATCAGATTGAACAAAATCATATATATATATATATATATATATATATATATATATATAGAGCAAAGCTCCTATAAACTTAAGTTTATAGGGAATAGTCATACACCAACTTTTCTAACCACTCATCTTGCTTTGGGATCCGTGAAAGATATAAGGTCACTTTGAGATTTGTGCATCACAAATCTCAAGGCAAGATGAGTGGATAAAAAGTTGGTGCATAACTATTCATTATGAACTTAAGTTCATAGGAGCCTTGCTCTATATATATATATATGTATATATATATATATATATATATATATATGGTGAGAGAAAGAGCAAAAACATGTTTTAATCCATATTGATTATATACCACTATGCAAAGTTGCATAGACATGCCATGCCTTGGGTTTGCTAGTGTAGACTAAACAAATAATTGTTAAACAACTAGTTTTGCCTATTTTACGGTGAAGTTGTGTCTTGATATCTGACAAAGAGTAACCAATAAGTTAATGCTTCATTAGCTGTTCTTGTCATTGATTTTCACCTCAAATATTTAATATAAGTTCATAGGGTCCTTTTCCCATGAAAAGGTAGTCTGACTCTTTGCATTTGGTGCTGAGATCTGCCTATTCTGCAAACTGTGATCAGGTACTTTGGCCTGAGTGTGGGTGGCAAGCTGTCTCATTGACAGATTTGATTACTGCTGCTGCTGTGAAAAAGGTTTATAGGAAAGCCACCTTGTGTATCCATCCTGATAAAGTGCAACAGAAGGGTGCAAATCTACAGCAAAAATATATCGCGGAGAAGGTGTTTGACCTTCTTAAGGTATGAATTCAGTTATAAAGTGATTACCGGTTGGAGCTTGCTGCTTTTCTATTTTCCTTCCACTTATGTAGAGTCTGTCTTTGAAGATTTCTAATTTTCTATCATTTCCTGATTACAAAAGCATGATGAAAGCTAGCTTTACGATTATAACATATTGTCAGACTGTGAACCTGATACTGGGATCATATTCATTACTAGGTAACTGTGGTTGACCTATGAATGGATGAAATGACCGCCACATTAATATATTGGTTGAAAATTCACGGAATGATTAGTTATACATCTTATCTGATGTGATCAGATTCATTACTAGCTAACTGTGATTGACCTATGAATGGATGGAATGCCCGCCACATCAATATATGGTTGAAAATTCATGGCATGATTAGTTACACATCTCATCAGATGTGTGTGATTTATAGTAACTTATAAAACTAGTCTGAACTTTAAATATATTGTCCTATACTCAGTATGTCACCCATGGTTTACTATTTCAAAATTTTATCTAGTCTTTGGACAAGTAATATGAAGAATTACACATGTGCTTCCTTGTATTCCTTTGGTACTGATCTTTGTTATGTTTTACTATCAATATTTTTTGCGTGCGTGTCTGGATATTTTCTTTCCATATCACATCTGCTGACTGATGACTATATGCTCCTATGGATTTATAATTTTTTTTCCTTTCTAATTTACTTGAGATTCTTTTTGAGTGTTGGCTGACTGTGTAGAGGAATTCCTATGAATTGCTACAGTCTGTCCGGAACTTGCTGACTTGAGATATTAAAATGCCAAGCGATATTCTCAAAAGCTGGGAAGTCAATATGAGAAAACATCTTAACTAGGATGTTTGCTACTAATATTGCTTAAGTTGTATTCTACTTACTTAGGTTACGATTAAAATAACATACTGTAGCTAAAGCACTTTGATGACTGATAAAATGGAAGGGATGACTTTGTTGCAGTGACATTTCTACGGTGAAGTTGTGTCTTGATATCTGACAAAGAGTAACCAATAAGTTAATGCTTCATTAGCTGTTCTTGTCATTGATTTTCACCTCAAATATTTAATATAAGTTCATAGGGTCCTTTTCCCATGAAAAGGTAGTCTGACTCTTTGCATTTGGTGCTGAGATCTGCCTATTCTGCAAACTGTGATCAGGTACTTTGGCCTGAGTGTGGGTGGCAAGCTGTCTCATTGACAGATTTGATTACTGCTGCTGCTGTGAAAAAGGTTTATAGGAAAGCCACCTTGTGTATCCATCCTGATAAAGTGCAACAGAAGGGTGCAAATCTTCAGCAAAAATATATCGCGGAGAAGGTGTTTGACCTTCTTAAGGTATGAATTTAGTTATAAAGTGATTACCGGTTGGAGCTTGCTGGTTTTCTATTTTCCTTCCACTTATGTAGAGTCTGTCTTTGAAGATTTCTAATTTTCTATCATTTCCTCATTACAAAAGCATGATGAAAACTAGCTTTACGATTATAACATATTGTCAGACTGTGAACCGGATACTGGGATCATATTCATTACTAGGTAACTGTGGTTGACCTATGAATGGATGAAATGACCGCCACATTAATATATTGGTTGAAAATTCACGGAATGATTAGTTATACATCTTATCTGATGTGATCAGATTCATTACTAGCTAACTGTGATTGACCTATGAATGGATGGAATGCCCGCCACATCAATATATGGTTGAAAATTCATGGCATGATTAGTTACACATCTCATCAGATGTGTGTGATTTATAGTAACTTATAAAACTAGTCTGAACTTTAAATATATTGTCCTATACTCAGTATGTCACCCATGGTTTACTATTTCAAAATTTTATCTAGTCTCTGGACAAGTAATATGAAGAATTACAATGTGCTTCCTTGTATTCCTTTGGTACTGATCTTTGTTATGTTTTACTATCAATATTTTTTGCGTGCGTGTCTGGATATTTTCTTTCCATATCACATCTGCTGACTGGTGAGTGGTGACTATATGCTCCTATGGATTTATAATTTTTTTTCCTTTCTAATTTACTTGAGATTCTTTTTGAGTGTTGGCTGACTGTGTATAGGAATTCCTATGAATTGCTACAGTCTGTCCGGAACTTGCTGACTTGAGATATTAAAATGCCAAGCAATATTCTCAAAAACCTGGGAAGTCAATATGCGAGAAAACATCTTAACT
The DNA here is from genome assembly GCA_012295165.1 of Asparagus setaceus. NCBI lineage: Eukaryota > Viridiplantae > Streptophyta > Magnoliopsida > Asparagales > Asparagaceae > Asparagus > Asparagus setaceus. The sequence continues at coordinate 7,529,810 of CM022704.1, read as the reverse complement.
AGGATGTTTGCTACTAATATTGCTTAAGTTGTATTCTACTTACTTAGGTTACGATTAAAATAACATACTGTAGCTAAAGCACTTTGATGACTGATAAAATGGAAGGGATGACTTTGTTGCAGTGACATTTCTACTATGAAGTAGTGTCTGTGTTATGCTCATATTTGACTGTAGGCGTTGAAAAATACTTACAAGATCCCCGAAACCAACTTCGTGGCGGAAGTCGGCGAATGACAACCCATCGGATATCTGGACGTCGAATCGTTGAGGCGAACCCGACGGCAAACCCATGTCGCAAACGGTTTAAACCGGACTTGAATAGACGATCAGATTTCAGATTTGTTGAACCGGAACAAACCAAGAGTTAGTCCCGGAGTCAAATACAGACGGAATCTAAGTCCGGAAAGACCAAGAGTTAGAATAGTGAGGACCTAAGCGAAGCGGCAGCTGGAAAAGCAGCAGGGACCAGGCCAAGTGGCAGATGGCTCGACCAAGTGGCCGAAACCACTTAATAACGACTACCGATCCTATAAATAGGGGTCTTCCTCGAGAGAGATTTGGATTGCATTTTGGATTTGAGAATTTTGAATTTGGTTCGATATTGGTGAGAGTTCCGCGAGATCTGAGAGTTGTCGCCTTGCGTTCGAGCTGCCGTGAAACACGAGTTGATCGGCGTCGGATCTACAATCGCGAGTAATTAGTCCATTTCCTGAGAATAGCTGTGATTTCTCTAGTAGATCTCACCCGCTCGGCGATCCTCTCACATTAGTGTGATCCCGAAGGCGATCCTCTTCTTCGTGAGTGTGATCCCCTTAGGCGTCTCGTTTCCCGTGGCTTGACCTTCACGTCTGTAGTTCGAACCGGGTTTCCACCGGATCGGGTGCGGTGGTCCGCGGACGATTCAAGTCCCCATGCAGGCGAAGAACCCACAGCGAGGATCCCGATAATAGAGATCCGGCGTTTGTTCATACAGAAAAAGTTGTAATCTTTGTTTTCATTTATGCGCTTAAAATTAAAGGCGATTTTTCTTTATTTGAATTTTATTGTAGGCCCAAGAAGCTGTAAGCAAGTTCAACGACAATGAATAACAAAATAATTTTCCCCGCGAACACTGACGTTACAATTCTTGCATACTCGCAGCAGAGTTTTTTTAACCTCCTTAATTAAGGATGTTAGCTAATTAAGGATGTTATCTGTACAAGTTTGTACTTGTTTAGAATTTAAGCTTATACTGAATCTGCTGATGCAAAGATTGACACCGACCTATAGATATGCTTCTTGATCCTAATGAGGTACTTTCAGTGGCCTAGCGAAGCGGACTGATCGGATGGAGCTTTGTTGAGGAGAGTGGGTCAACGGCTAAGATTAAATCTGGGACAAAATAATATTAGAGCCGAAAGAGAAGACTGGATTCATTCACAGCACCTCATAATAATAGAAAAACAGGGCTTCGCACCTTTGCAGAATCACCACCAAATTCTCACGTAAACATAATTTTACTGGGTAAATTTCACAAAAACCCTCAACACTATGGAGTGTTTTCCACAATACCCTCCAATACTTTGTTTTTCCAACTTAACCTCCAAACTCCAAAGTGTCTCATATAACCCCCATATACTTTTAACTTTTCTCATCTAACCCCCAAAACTCCAGAGTGTTCAAGATAACCCCCTTATATGTTAACTTTTCCCACAATTTTTTTTTACGATTATCTGACACACTTTGAAGTTTGAACTTTTGGGGGTTAAGTGGAAAAAATTAAAAATATAGAGGGGTTATCTGAGACACTTTGGAGTTATTGAAGTTAAGTGGGAAAAGTAAAGTGCGTTAAAGTGCAAAAAACTAAGTATTGGGTGATGATAGTGGGGCACAGTCTTAGGGACCTGGTGTTCTAAAATGGGATTACTACGCGCATATGCGAGCGAGTATCTGAGAATCACCCATTCGCATGGAAATGGGTATTCGCTGATGCTCTGGAGCATAATGAGCCATGTTTAATCGCCCGCATATAATGGGTATGGGGCGTGTTTTATCTGGGGTATTAGCGGGTTTCGGTCCAAAATATGAACCGTTATTATTTTGAACCCAAACAATACCCGATTCCTTATCCAAATCCCCGATTGTTTCTCGCTTCCAAAAAGGAAAAGAAAACGGCCGAAACCCTAACTTACCCCTTCTCCATCGGCATTGGAAGGAAGTCCTCTCCTTCTCCATCGACCAGGAAGGAAGCTTCACCGTCGGATCCCTCTCCTTCTCCATCGGCCATGGAAGGAAGTCCTCTCCTTCTCCATCACCGCCAAGAAAGCAACACGGGCAAGATCTCATCACCGATAAGATGCGATCTTGATTTTGTGGGAGTTTTGGATGCTTTGTTTTAGAACAAAGTATTGTTTAATAGAATAGGTCACTTAATTACAAAGTCATCCATTAGTTTCTTTTAACCTTTTTCAAGTATATCATTATCAAATTAACTTTTCATAATTTAAATTTCATATCTCATTGTGAATTAGTTGCTATTAGTTAATACGAATTGTTATTACCTCACATTAGTCAGTATGCAAAACCCAAAATTGCATTGTGTGGTTAATTTGAAGTCGATAAGTATATGTTAGGCCTTTTATGAATTATATACATTTTATGTATGAAAAATAATAAATATATGTTAAAAATTCAAAAGCATAATTCCATAATCCGATTAATCAAGATAATCCGATTAATCGTGACTCCATCTCGATCCATACGGATAATAAAACCGTGTTTTTGAACATTATTTGGGGTTATTGTGGAATTTACCCTAATTTGATTCATCAAATCTTCTTCTCCTTTAAATGAAGAATTACATTGTTATTTGTAGAATAAAATCCTAATGAAATTGGACACAAACTCCTAACTAAAAGATAAAAAATCATAAAAATATCGTAAATAACAAATAAAACCAAGGAACAATCCCTAACTAAATATCCTTAACTAAAAGAAAATAGAATCCTTAAAAATTCCTAACTGAAAGATGATCTTCTAGTTGTCCTGCATCAATTAGGGAGACCTGATGGAGAAAAAAAATGTTATTTTTACAATTTCTAATCACGCTTCTTAGTAAGAAATTGTACATGCAGATATATAAATTTTTATATTTCCAAGTTGTGTGACGTGAGGGTCCTTGCTCTGGTTTGACTTTTGACTACCAAGAGAGACTAGAGCATCATTGCATTTGCCTTACCATGCCAGAGTTACATTTGTTTAGGATGAAAACCATTTAGGCGATAAGTTTAGTTCATGTTGTGTATTTAGGATGTCTGTGAATGCATGGTCATGCTGAAACAAGTTAGCCATATAAGATTTTATCTGAACAATTACAAACAGACCCAACTGTTAGATACTTAGATCTTGAGTTTTACTTGTTTTAAGGATGCAGTGGGAAAAAATGGAGGGAGGGGGGAAAGGCTTCTAACTTGTTTCCTCATGCTCATACATTCGCCACTACATCTTCCTCCCACCTCTTCTCTCTCAGCTCACTAACAGTTGGAATTGCTTCCCGACTGTTGAGATGAATACAGTTCATGGCTAAGGATTTGTCATTGTGATCTCTTGAGCAACTGCTCCATCAGCTGTGGTAACTCAAGGAGATTTCCTGTTGGTTAGTTATGAATCTCAAGCATCTAAGAGTGATTAATTTGATCCTTTAAATTTCCAAGGGGTTCAGTTTGCTCAGGAGTTACTTTTAGGTCAGTGGATTGCTCCTTAGTGATTTGTCTCAAGCAACCGAGAATGGTAATGCTTTTAGGACATCTAGTTTCCTAAGGGGTTCAGTTTGCTCAGAAGTTGCTTTTGGTTGGTGGATTGCTCCTTTAGTGATTTGTCTCGAGCAGCTAAGAGTGGTAATAAATTTGGAGCATTTAGATTTCTAAGGGACGATGATTTAGCCGTTGTCTTCACAGCACAAGTTAAATAGCTCTTGAGTTGCAGCCTATCAAATTGGTTTTTTGTTGCTTGAGTAAACTGTTGCTAGAGCTCAAGCAACATTGCTGCTTATGTTGTTGCATGCCGCCATGGAACAACTGAAATATTAGAGTAATAAGTTTGAATTATGACAATCAAAATTTGTGACGAAAATATTTGAATAAAGAGCATTCATGTGGGAGAACAAAACACAACAACCAGATCAAATTTTCAGACTTTTTAACTCTTCAAGTTAACATTGTTATTGAGATCTACATATAGTTCAGTTTTTTTTAGTTTTTTGTTTTTTTTTTCTGATTTATTAACTTAAAGGGTTTATGCAAAAACCACAAAAGTTCAGGAAGGATTTGTGAAATTTGTTAATGTTACCAGACACTTGAATTGCGGCATTTGTAGGATACTCTTCCCACTGCTTGTAACTGGGTGTATTATGGATGATTTCCTTATGCATGTATTGTTTTCTTCATGAAACAGGAAGCTTGGAATAAATTCAATTCTGAAGAGCTATTTTGACAAGTGTTCAGGTACGATGGATTCTTTGATTTGCATGAGCTGTTGTGGGGCCAAAATTGTAGTTAGTAGCAGCAGCAAAGCCTTTGTTACTATAATTATTGTTGTTATTAATATTCTTTTTTCAAATTTTGTGTTTCTATATATGTCAATTAATTTTATGATGCTTTTTTAACTACAAGTTGCTCTCGGAAGGAGATATTTTTGTGTACGACTTTTTGTATATCTGCTTCACCTCCAGTTGGTGATCATGTCTCCAAGCTCCCCTTTGTTATTGAAATTCACCCACCTGTATTTTTTACTTGTTTGTTCGTTGCTTGGCACTATATAGTTATTGAGGTCCTTTGCAACTGTATTTATTTTTATTTATATTGTATTTTTTCCCCTCTGATTTGTGAATCATTGTTATTTGTTTTTTCTCGTGTATAACTCCTACACTTCATTGTAATTACAGGTTGATATAATTATAATTACAATTTCACATGCACAAAGTGCTTTCTTTGATGTATAATGTGTACTTTTCTGCTTAAGAGATGAAGCCGTGAAATTGTAATTCAAAGGGAATGGTGATATGGTGAAAACATATAATCTTTAATTAATACCTTCAGTAGTATTCATCATTCTTCAACTTGTTCATTTGCACTTATCACCGTCAATTCTAGGACCGGGGGGAAGGGAGGGAGGGATGGATTATATGTAATTTATTGTTCTTAATACATTGTAATAATATGTTGCAACATTTTTCGGACTGCAAATGACATTCAAGTTACATGTTTCATCGCCCAATTCTGACGTTGGTCACAGTATGATATGAGAAATCTCAGAGGACCCCTAATTTTCCAACAAAAATCTAGTAACAGATGGAGCAAGGCTTCTATAAACTTAAGTGTATAGAGAATAGTCCTACACCAACTTTTCTATTCATTGATGTTGCCTTGAGATCCGTGAAAGATATAAAGCCCATTTTGAGATTTGTGCATCTCTTGATTTCACGGATCCCAAGGCAACATCAATGGATACAAAAGTTGGTGTATACTATTCCCTATCAACTTAAGTTTATAAGAGCCTTGCTCGTAACAGATGTATAAACTACACAAATCCGCAACCAGTTGAAGCTGATTGCTCGTTTCATTGCAGTTCTAATTCTAATAATATATACACTCTCAACTGCAATTGCAGAAAGATTTATTCTTGCATCCACCAATTTATACAGATTCTACGTGATTGCAATTGCTATCACTTTGAGTTAGAAATGTGATTCAAATTGCATCTCCAGTGGCAAAACGATCCTAACAAAAGTCCCAAAATATGATGTCCCAAAACTATTATTGACAAATGACAACTACAACCTCAAGGACCACAACTATATAGCTAACATTTTAAAACTTCATGTAATAAGACGACAACAGTTATACGTATGCGGTCTGAGTGTTCAGTTTGAAAGAGTTGGAACAACAAATATTTTTACAATGTCATGTCATTCCAACTCTGGGTACTGGAACACTCTTGAATTTGAGTGTTGTTCTAACACTTCTAATTATTTTACTGTTGCAACAATCTTTTGGTGTTGCAGCAACATTTAACCAAATAACACATTTAATTATCTAATGTAGTTGGAACTACATGCAATGCCGAAGTTGACTACACATCTACACCAAACCAAACACAACGATCCAAATAGTATCTAATAAAATATTGAGAAAATTACTTCTAGCCCCCAAAATTAAAAAAATTATTTGCTTACCCTCAAGACTTAGTCCACGGTCTCTTTACTCCCAAAATCAATCTTTTTTATAAGTAGAACCCCCTAAGTACAATGCCAACCCATAGTCACTCAAAAAAATATAAAATCTCAAAACTATCCTTGACTATACATGTGACCACCCTTTTTTTGTGAATTTTTGTGCCCCACTCTCTCTCATCCCTTCTCTCTCCCCTCCCCTTTCCTACTTCTGTTAAACCCAACCCACTCCGCCATTAATTCTTCTCTCCCTCTTGAAAAAATTCTCTATCTTTCCCTCTTCCCCTCTCAAACTAGGGTGAGGTTTAATTTTCTCTATGGTGGCTAACAAAAATTTCATATCAAGAGGTTGGTTGCCATTCTCTTATTTAATTGTGGAGTCAGATCCGTCATTGGTGGGTTTGGGATCTGGACATAAGGATCATTGTGAACGTTGGTGGGGAGTATAAAAAGAGAGAGGGGGATAAGAGAATTGTTGTCGAGTTGCAAATTAGTTAAATTTTGAAGAGCTACCCTTAACTATTAGAGACTTTGTAAAATAATACTATAAATGTTTACAAAAAAACTGCCATATATTATTTTATTTTTGTTTGTAGGTACAATTGTAGGATTTACGCATACTTATTCATAAAAGCAATACTAGAAGGGAATGATGTTTTGTAGCGTACACCAGATTATTATACGCCATGGGTCATTAGGGCAAAGATTGATGCTCAATTACTCATCAAAGGGAGAGAGCAGAAGAAAATGAATTGTGAACGTGATGACGACGATGGAAATTTTTTTTCACGAGCGGACAATGAACCGATGGAGTTCGAAGGAGATGTTTAGATGTCATATTGTGGGTTGTTTTGCCAACTTTACAATGTAGCTTGTTTTGAAAATAATTGTAAACTTTTTTCTTCATATGTTGTATTGTAGTGGTGGTTATTATGTTAGATACATACCTTAATTTGAATACAGTTATAAACTTGTAGTCAATTATTAAGTTTAGCAGTTAGTTGTTAATTGTATGAGTTAATTGTAATGTTATGAGTTAGTTGTTAAGCTTATACATTTGTTGTTAAGCTTTTTCGTCAGTTGTTAAGCTTATGCGTTGGTTGTTAAGCTTATGCATTGGTTGTTAAGCTTATGCATTGGTTGTTAAGCTTATGCATTGGTTGTTAAGCTTATGCATTGATTGTTGCTTTTTATTAGTTGTTGCTTATGCATTGGTTGTTAAGCTTATGCATTGGTTGTTAAGCATATGCATTGGTTGTTAAGCATATGCGTTTCTTGTTAAGCTTTTTTATTAGTTGTTAAGCTTATGCATTGGTTGTTAAGCTTATGCGTTGGTTAAGATTTTTTATTGGTTGTTAAGCTTATGCATTGGTTGTTAAGCTTTTCATTGGTTGTTGCTTATGTATTGGTTGTTAAGCTTATGCATTGGTTGTTAAGCTTATGTATTGGTTGTTAAGCTTATGTGTTTGTTGGTTAAGCTTTTTCATTGGTTGTTAAGCTTATGCATTGGTTGTTAATCATTTTCGTCAGTTGTTAAGCTTATGTGTTGGTTGTTAAGCTTTTTCGTCAGTTGTTAAGCTTATGCATTGTTAAGCTTTTTCATCAGTTATTAAGCTTATGCATTGATTGTTAAGCTTTTTTATCAATTGTTAAGCTTATGTGTTGGTTGTTAAGCTTATGTGTTTGTTATGAAGCTTTTTCGTCTAGTAATAGAAAGAGGAGGAGGAACAGAGAAAATAGCTAAATAATATTCATTAGTTGTTAATCATGAAAAAACTTAACAATAAACACATAAGCTTAATAACTGACGAAAAAGCTTAATAACTGACGAAAAAGCTTAATAACCAACGCATAAGCTTAACAACTGACGAAAAGGCTTAACAACCAATGCATAAGCTTACCATTCAATGAAAAAGCTTAACCAACGCATAAGCTTAACAACCAATGCATAAGCTTAACAACTGACGAAAAAGCTTAACAACTGACGAAAAATATTAACAAACAACACATAAGCTTAACAACTAATGAAAAAGCTTAATCAGCGCATAAGCTTAACAACCAATGCATAAGTTTAACAACTGACGAAAAAGCTTAACAACAAATGCATAAGCTTAACAACTAACTCATAACATTAACAATTAACTCATACGGTTAACAACTAACTGCTAAACTTAACAATGGACTAGAAGTTTATAACTGTATTCAAATTAAAGTATGTATCTAACATAATAACCACAACTACAATATAACATATGAAGAAAAAGGTTTACAATTGTTTTCAAAACAAGCTACATTGTAAAGTTTGCAAAACCCACAATATGACATCCAAACATCTCCTTCGAACTCCATCGGTCATTCTCCGCTCGTGAATTTTTTTTTCCATCAACGTCATCACGTTCAGCATTCATTTTCTTCTGCTCTCTCCCTTTGATGAGTAATTGAGCAACAATTTTTGCCCTAATCACCCATGCCGTATAAGAATCTGGTGTAAGCTACAAAACATCATTCCCTTCTAGTATTGTTTTTATGAATAAATACGCGTAAATCCCCCAATTGTACCTACAAACAAAAATAAAATAAAATATGACAGTTTTTTTCGTAAACATTTATAGTATTATTTTACAAAGTCTCTAATAGTTGATGGTAGCTCTCCAAAATTCAACCAATTTACAACTCGACAATAATTCTTTTATCCCCCTCTCTCTGTTTATACTCGCCACTAACGTTCACAATGATCCTTATGTCCAAATCCCAAACCTAACAATAGCGGATCCGACACCACAACTGGAGAAGAGAATGACAACCGACCTCTTGATACGAAATTTTTGTTAACCACCATAGAGAAAATTAAACCTCACCCTAATTTGAGAGGGGAAAAGGAAAAGATAGAGAATTTTTTCAAGAGGGAGAGAAAATTTAATGGCGGAGTGGATTATGGGTTGGGCGTAATAGAAGTGGAGAAGGGGAGAGGAGAGAAGGGATGAGAGTGTGTGGCACAAAAATCCAAAAAAAAAAGGGTGGTCACATGTATAGTCAAGGATAGTTTTGTGATTTTATATATTTTTTAGTGATTATGGGTTGACATTGTACTTAGGGGGTTCTACTCATAAAAAGATTGATTTTTGGGGTAAAAACACTGTGGACTAAGTCGAGGAGGGTGAGTGAATAAATTTTTTAACTTTGGGGGCTAGAAGTAATTTTCCCTAAAATATTTGCGAAGTACGGAATTTGACAAATTACATATCGTAACTAAAAAGTTTTCACAATAAAACCAACTTCCTTGTCCTAAAAGTACACATCCGCAGAACGAAAATCCTTTAACAAAACCAGCAGACGCAAGTCAAAATCAAGTAGCTCCCATTCGGTCAACGACCTCCCCCAATCTCTCAACGGTCCAGATCCAGCCAACCAAAAGCCGACGGTAATCCAACTATCCGCAGAATTATCTCTATAGGATCACTCGCACAAAGTCGTCTCCTTTTCTCCTCCCTGGACCCCACGATTGCTCTTTCTTGTAGTCATCCCTCTTCATTTGACAAAACTTGCGGGGAAAAATAAAATAAAACAAAAGAAAAAATTTCTATTAAGACAGAGAGATATTTCAATCTAGGGTTTGAAAAAGTACGAAATTGGGGATATTTATTTCCCTCTCGCATGAATCGATGGGATTAGGGGAGTCGGAGGCTTCGGACGATAACGGATCGGCGATCGCCTGCTCGATCTGCCTCGAGATCGTCGCCGGCGGCGGGGATCGGTCGACGGCGAGGCTCCGGTGTGGACACGAGTTCCATCTCGGTTAGTTTCGATGAACCGATCGCTGCTTTTTTTTTTGATTTGATTGCGTTTGGAGCTGGTTTGGTTTGTGGATGAGTGAATTGAGAAATGTTTTAGGGATTCGGTTTACTGGAGCTGGAATCTTGTAGTTTAGGTTGGAATTCTGTGGAATTTTTCTAGAGATTTTGTAGTTTAGATTCTTTTCTTGCATTGAATTTCTTAATTATCACTTAATTTTCGTATCTAGCTGAAAAAGTTTGAGTACAATGATTTCAATTTTTTTTAATGATTTGATCGGTTGTATTGATTGGAGCTGGAAATTCTATAGGCTTGTTGATAGATATGATTAACGTTTCTTTAGCTAGGAAGTTTAATGTAGAGATTTACAATTTTTTCCTTTGGATATTAATTTGGCTGCAAGAATGTCATTTGCGATATTCATCAGACATTTGTAATATCACTTGCAAAATATTCTTATGCGCACACGAAATTTGTTAACATCGGTTCTTAGTTGTCATGTGAATCTCATAGTCATTACTTCATATGTGAATGTTGAAAATTTAGCTCACAATAGTTAAAGATAAAGCTAGTTTATTGTGGAAAGTTAGAGGAATACGTTTCAGTGCCAGCGTGGCTACCCTCTCACGGTGCAAGAACATGTGAGCTTTTCAGGTTTTTTTTCAGGGAACCACCCTTAACTTATGCCCTATTTCACGTTACCACCCTTAATTACCGGAGTTTCAAAAACCACCCTTATCGACCATTCTATTAACATATAACCACCCTCTCACGGTGCAAGCAAAGTTTTTTTTAGTTTTTATGGCGTTTGTTATGAAGTCTTACATAAGGGTTATAGTAAAAGCTTGTTTTTTCTGCCATAGTAATGTAATTGGTCCTCAACTGTATGAGCAATCTTTGTAATTTCCTCACCTTAGTGAAATTTATGCATTTTGTCAGTGTTGTTTATGATTGGATACTTGCTTTTGAGTTGCCAAAAGATTGTAGTAACTATACATGTAAAAAATTTCACATTGGCCCACAACACCTATCATGCATGCAAAAGTAAACCGTCAAACTACAAATTTTTGCATGAAAAATTGGAATGAAATGTACATGGGTTGTTTTATGATAACAGAATGATAGATAGGGGTGGTTTTCTAAAACTTGGGTAATTAAGGGTGGTAACCTGACATAGGGCCTAGGTTACGGGTGGTTCCCTTGAAAAAAACCTACATTTTAATATCTGAAGTAGCAAGCTATCCAGCCTTGTAATGTATTTGTTGTGATGACACTCCATATTTATTGACACTTAACAAGGGTAAGGTCAAAAGATTCCACCATTCATGGGTCAACTAGTAGAATTGGTTTATCTAGTTCCCATGTCCTTCATTGTCTTCGATGGCGGTTTGTGTGTGTGTGTGTGTGTGTGTGTGTGTGTGTTGGGCAACTCCCTGTTCATGGAGGGTGGGTTAGGTGGACATGAGTTTTCTTATCAAGAATGTGAAGCATGAGAATGATGGGAGATGATCGCTAGACCTTTGCATTCAAATAAAGGATGCAATTTGTGGCAGTGGTCTAAGGGAATTTAACTAGCAAATTGAAAAAAAATCTTTGAAAAACAAAGGTTTCTTCTGGATTTTATTTTCTGAAGGTTTAACAGAGTGGGAAATTAATGCCTAGATCCTTAATCGTTTTCCCTTAATAGATACATAGAAGACGGCTTCCAATCAACTAATGCCATACTCTAGATTGAACTAATATTTTTTATGCCACGTTCAGCACTTGTACTATGCAGTGTTTTTATACCCTGTTGTTGACTGCCTTTTATCTGGACAAATATATATATTACAATGTAGTAAATGCACAGTTAACTTGTGTTAGTACAGTTGAAACCTTTCAATTTAGCAATTCATCGAATTTGACTCACTCTTTACTTCATATTCGTCAGATTGTATTGGATCAGCTTTTAATGCTAAAGGAGTGATGCAATGCCCAAACTGTCGGAAAGTTGAGAAAGGAAATTGGCTTTATGCTAATGGTTCTCGATCACCACCAGAGCTTGGCATTGACGAGTGGACACATGACGAAGATTTATATGATCTCAGTTACTCAGAAATGGTACAATTATTTAATTCAGTTTCTTTATTTTCTTAATTGATTGATTGTAGATTGGGTAGTAGCAATTTTTCAGTGACTATTTGTTGCTTCTTTGTGTAACTATAGGAATTTTCACACATGTTTCCATTGACTTTGATATTAGTGTAACATGATTCATGATAATTAAGTTAATAAATACCTGTGATGAAACCTTCAGTAACTAAGACATAGTATAATTACTTAATCCACCTTAATCCGTTGCAGTTATGTATTGAAGTTTTCGTAGGTTGAAACATACCAACTATAATACGGATACCTTCTGATTTTTCCTGTGTGAGTGTTTGGTCTTTTGGAACTCTTTGTTATATTGCTGTAATGGGATTCATGAAGATAAAGTAATTAACTTTATATAACTATTTGAATGTTTGTTCTTGTATATTGAACACTTCCAAAACCTTAGTGAAAATCAAAACTTTAGCGAAATACTTAAGTTATCAAGATTACTCATTCTAGAAATACTTCACTTCTGAAACCTTAGTGAGATGGGAAACCTGGACATCTGTCCATCATACAGTTGTTAGGTAATAAGCAATCAGAATCCTTCTAGGACAGGGGCAACTATAGTAGATGAGCATAATGATGTCTACGATAGGGGACGCCATTCATCTTTGAAACCCTTTGCATGCATGGCAAATAGACAAATTGGTGCGTGTATTGATGTGTTTTCAGTTTTTAGAACAATAATAGAAAATAAATATGGCGTCACAGGGATTTTATGATGCAGTTTGACATAATTTGTTTAAATACGTTAGATAGTTATATCAGATAAAAAATAAACTATATGAAGGGGTAAGAGAGCAACGGGATTAAGAAATCGGATAAGATAAAAAGAAGGCTTTCATAAACCAATAGATGCATAATTTGTGAGTAAATGTGTATTGTAGGTATCAGATAGGTATTAACCGAAATTAGTGGCATGCTCTTTACAATATCGGCAAGAACAGCTGCATGTTGTAGATGAAACAGGCCCAGGATATTTTATAAAAGTGGACAAGAGATAAGTAGTGGCCTTATGGGAAGACACTTACAATTAGCATTAATACAAAATGGATGACCCAGTGTAGATAGGCAGTATTGTCTAGGCCTAGGGTGCATGCCGGGAACCCTGCTTCTTGGGATATCTGTGACTTTTAGTTGTGCAATTAGCAACTTATTCAGCAGTAGTTGGTTCTAGCAATATAGACAATTTTCCATGATTTCCTTTCTTGTTTCCTTAGTATAATCTTTACTTTTAAGTGATTGTTATGAATCATGGACTTTTGTATATGTTTTGAATGGGCATTATGTTTGGTGAACTTGATGGACAGACTGTTTCTATTAGTTTTGCATGTTGAACTCTGCCGCTGCTATGTTGTCGATCCGCAATATACTTTATGCTTGTGCTAGCTTTTAGGAGCAGAACATTAAGTTAGTGACGACTGACAATTTGTTGTACAAAAATTTCCTCTTGAGCCTTTATGGTGGTCGTGGTGGTCATTTATTCTTCATTAATTCAGTTATTTTCCTCTGCTATATGAACATATTTTCCTGAAGTAATTTTTTTTCATGTTTCATTTATGAGAAGTCTCATAAGTGTCCACTCTGTTGCTACCCATAACAATTTCAATCAAATGCTTAAGCTAATGCCTCGTGCGCTGATAATTTTCTGTCAAGCAATTTGAAACTTCCTCTCTCATAAAACTACTTTAGATTGCCAATGATAAGATTTGGATCTGGCATCTTGATATTCGGTTCTCTGATGTCATTTCTGAATATCTGATATAGAAAATAGATACATCAAGCACAAGTATATTGATTTCTTTGACATTGTTCCGCATTTTGCAGACTTTTGGTGTTCATTGGTGTCCCTTCAGTAGATTAGCACGGATGCCATCATCATTTGAGTAAGCTCAGTATTCCTTTTTCTTCCAAATCCGTTATGCTGATAACAATTTTAACGTTTGTGTTGCCAAGCTGAATAACTGAGAGAAGCCTCAATAGTTACGTAAGCTAGCAAATCTATTTGGATGTTTGCCCGTTATTTCTGAACTTTTTTGTTGATGCCTGGTTACTAGCTGGAACATATTTATGTGTTTGATTATATTTCACTTTTGGTGCCATTAAGACCTATCAAAGTTTCCTTTATACATCTTTGGATATAGCCTTTTCTGTTACATGAACTGAAGATTTGTGTTTGTTAGTTTCTTCTCTTTACTGGTCTTCTGCTTAAAGGATCAAAATTTGTGCTAGTGGATAAGCGTTCAAACTTTGATAGGCAAAACAATGTAATGAGGGAGCACATAAATTTCTGTTACCCATTTCTACTCATCCCACAGTACAAATTTGCTGAAGTTACCTTATTTACAGAAATCCACTTTCTTTCAGGCTCACCTGAATGCAAGAAATGCCTTTGTAGAATCGTTAAAGAAAATTACCTCGTTATAATTAGGGTTAATTGCATATACACCCTGCTGTACTTAGGGGTTAGCCGTTTATTGCCCCTAGACTTTTTTGTTACCACTTTGGACACCCTGATGCCTTAGACAGAATTTACCTCTTTGTTATCTTTATGTCACGTGGGTGTCACATGGCGCCAATTTGTTGCATGGGGACCCCTATTTTCTTATAGGTGTTGAAATGAGGGAGAGATAATTCTGTTTAATCATCACAGGGTCAAAATGCTTATAAAAGTTTTAAGAGATAAATCTGTTGATCCCCTTATAGGGCAAGGGGTGCATAGGCATTTGAACCTTATATTTATGTCCCGCTTGATTTAGTTCCGTGAAAAGGCTGCTGAAGTTGGCATCATTTATTTATGCCCTCTTGATTTAGTTCCGTGAAGAAGCTACTGAAGTTGACATCATTTATTTATGTCCTCTTGAATTACTGCTGTAAAAAGCCTACTAAAACATCTAACTTGCTGGCTTTCTCATTTGCAAAGTGGTAATTATAGCTTGTGAGCATGTACGTATACAACAAGAGAGGATTTGTAGTGTTCTTGTTTGGATGGTTAAAAGAAAACCCTTAAATCTCATTCTTGATAATAATCCTTTTGATTGAACCTTTTGTTTTATTAGGTTGGAATCCTTCGGATTGCAATCTAAAATGTTTAGTGGGTGTCAAATAATTCCAATTATAAGTCATCAATTTCTGTCACAAAGTAGTTTTAACCGAAAATCCTCAAGATTAGGGAAAATGTACTGAACTCTTTCTTTCAATAATTTGGTCTACCTTAGTTCTATTTTGGTAAAAAATAATAGCAAATAAGTTGCATAAAAGAATGAAATATGGGAATGGAATATTTAGGATTCTGTCTAACTGAGCTTTGATGTTGCTTTGAATAGGAGTTATTTTGGTTAAGAATTATGATTTATCGAATTTACTAAAAAGAGGAATTGTTTCTGATGTATTGAAAATTTGAAGTCACTTGTAATTTCTCTGTAGACATTTCACATTCCATTTTTCAGTAACTCTTTTTGTCTTTAAGCATAAATTATTATTCTTCTAAAAATATATAAATTATTATTTAAAAAATATCTGCACGTAACCAGGTTTGGAACTGATTTTTCTTTCTTGAGCGAATAAACAAATACATAAGTTATACTCCCATATTCCTTGTGCAGAAACAAAAACTGATTTATTTCCCTCTGAATCTATTTGCCTCTCAGATCTGGCTCAAGAATTGTGGGTTCATTCGTCTCTTCACTGGTTCCACCATACCTCCCCAGCTCTCGACCTCATGGCCATGGCCATGTCCGTGATCGCTACCACCACCAAAATCCCCCAGGCCTACACCCTACAATCTTCTCAGGCTCTCAGCAACAACAAGGAGCCGCGAACCCCTTACCTCCAGTGGGACCCACACCTCCCTCTCTGCACGATTCAGCAACCTACTACCTAATCCCACCACCACCCGCAGCTTCATCCAGCAGAAGCCATCATCAAGAAGCCGATGTCGCCAGTGATCATTTTTATTCGTGGGAGAGAGATAGGTTTGCTCCAGTCCCATTCGCGTGGAGCCAATTTCCTCATCAGAATGGTAATGGTTCGATGATGAGGCATTCTTCGCCTCAGAGTATGGAAACCTCGGTTATCGGCAAAACCATATTGGAAGAATGAGGCATTATTTGTGAAAGCGTGTTTGTAAAATAATATGAATTGTATAAATGCTGCTGGGTTGCCTAACGATCAACTTAAACTGGGGATAATATTTTGATGGTGATCTCTGGCTGAAGATGGGTTTTGGTTTTATATT
This sequence comes from Asparagus setaceus, assembly GCA_012295165.1. Lineage (NCBI taxonomy): Eukaryota > Viridiplantae > Streptophyta > Magnoliopsida > Asparagales > Asparagaceae > Asparagus > Asparagus setaceus. Next base: position 7,513,437 of record CM022704.1, on the reverse strand, counting down.
GCAGAAAGCAAGCAGCTTTGCGTGATCTGTTATTATTGATATTAGTTTTAAGAAAGAAAATTCTTGCTATATTGGATTGATAAATGAGGAAGTGCAGGTAAGATGTCTCTTTTTCAGTTGATAATCTGACTGTTTTTTTATTATCCTTCATAGATTACTTCTATAATTTTTACAGATGCAGTTACCACATTGAACCTTCAGAATTTTTTCCAATCTTGTTCTGACCGCCTGTATTCTTTCCAGAAATGTACGCGCATGAAAAGGGGAAAAAGTTCTGGCAACATAACTTACTGAAGTATGTGAAAATAGCTATTGAATTATCTTGAATACCAATATCAATCATGCATCACTTGTGTACAGTGTACATGATGTAAGAAGTCACACATGGTAGCCAAAAGATCTATAGCAGAGTTCATAGGATTGCAGAACAAGCTAATGTTCGACAAATATAAAATGCATATACTAGAAATGCTAGCCCTTAACCGCTACTGTATATCAATTAACAGCAGACGTCCCCCTCGTTTGCTCTGGGTACATGTCCTGAAGATTAAAACATGTCGAACTAAATTGCAACTTACGAACAACCAGTCTTCCAAGTTCAATAAAGTGCAGAGAAATCCTAATGCCTAATTTTGGAAGAAAACAATGAGAAATGGAGGCTGCATAAATTTGAATGACTCACTGTGCAAGAAAATTGGGGGACTCTATTATGTATGACTCGAATTATTTAGTGCCAGATACCAGATATAATCAGGTCAATTTTTTTTGTTTTTCTATGTACCACATTAGAAGTTTAACGACATTCTCCAGAGATCAACTCCAAATGTCATCAAGTTAAAAAAAACTATAGTGACATAGGACTACAGTACACAAGGGTCACAAAGAATGCATGAGCATATAGAACTATAGATATCATAGCTCATAAAGGCACCGCTCCCGACTCAATAAACATTTAACACAATGGGCAAATGACACAACCATAAATATTTGAAAATAAACATGGAGAATTATAGGAGTTGCAAATCTTTAGATCCCCTCATAGTCAAGTACTTTAAGTACTGATAACAAAATCACTGACAACATAACCATAAATATTTGAAAATAAACATGGAGAATTATAGGAGTCGCAAATCTTTAGATCCCTCATAGTCAAGTACTTTAAGTACTGATAACAAAATCACTGACAACATAACCATAAATATTTGAAAATAAACATGGAGAATTATAGGAGTTGCAAATCTTTAGATCCCTCATAGTCAAGTACTTTAAGTACTGATAACAAAATCACTGACAACATAACCATAAATATTTGAAAATAAACATGGAGAATTACAGGAGTCGCAAATCTTTAGATCCCTCATAGTCAAGTACTTTAAGTACTGATAACAAAATCACTGACAACATAATCACTAAGCAAAAAGTTCCAATTCAACTTCTAATAAAGTTCTTAAAGACTGATAAAATCCAGAAACATAATCCATGAGGAATCCACCAAATATATATGAATGTTTTCCGTTGCACATTGATCTGTCTTCCTCAAGGTATCCAGAGACTTTTTTACCTGCAGAAGAGATGATACCAAAAAGACTGTTAAATCTCATAGGGAATCAAACCAACAATAAAAATAACAATAATAACCAAGATATGGGAGGGAACCAAGACCGTGATGCACTATTGCTCCGAGTAGGACTCTGCTTCCTTGGGCTCCGGCTCATTCTTTTGCTGGGAGGCTGTATGATAATAGGTTTAGCACAAAGAGAAAAGAAATATTTGTGAAATCGCCAACATAAGAGTGCAGGATAACAGTATGGTTGAGCACTTTGCCAAAACAACATGGGCCATGGCATCATTATTTCCCTTTGTGTATGCCATATGCAGCTTTCGGTTTCTGTATAGCTCTTGCATGTGACTTCACTCTAACGGAGGTAATCTTTTGCAGGAGCTTCTTTGTACAAACCTTCGGGTTATTTAGATATTACACCCTCAAATCTTTGAAATTGACCATGTCCATCAATTCCTAAAGAGTTGCAATCTGGTCCCTCAATGACCAAAATATCCCTCAGCAAATGTTTTTCTTCCGGAACAAGAGGGGTTTTGCAGGGAATTGTGAACTGAGAGGTATTTTGGTCATTGAAGGACCACATTGCAAGAACCCTTAGAATTTGAGGGACATATGGGCAATTTCAAAGTTTGAGGGACTAATATGGAACTATTGAATATCTTTTAGGGACTAGTATCTAAATAACCCAAATTTTTTTAAAGGTTAAATTGCAGATAACCCCCGCTCCCAACACCAACAAAAAACCCAGACATCTAAAACTTTGATTATTATACCACTAGTCACTCCTTGTCACCCCTCAACCCAGTTACTACCACTTACCACTCTTCAGATCGTGAGGGAGAGGGTGCTATTTGCAACTCATCCTTCTCAAAGTGCCAATCTATGGGTGTTAGTGCTAACAAGAGGGGAAGTATGTGCAATTCACCCTTCTTTAAACCAACTTCAATTAATTCGGAAATGGTGTATTGGTATCCCAATATACCGTGTCCTTTTGATGTATGTAGGAATTAGGAAGACATACTAGCTCAAAAGCAATGAAAACTATTTGGAGAAGAGTAACTAAATCAAATTGCTCACAGGGAAAAAAATAACTATGAATCTGATACATCGATGAAACAACTTACAGAAGTTACTGGAGATCTGGACCTTGACCGCGATCTGCAAAGTTTCAGAAACAACTGAATTCAATATCCACTATGTTGCTCAAATTAAACCTTGGTCCAAAAGCTTCGATGCCTCTTCCAAGTAGAGATGCCAAAGTGACACCGAAACAGGTAAAAATTTAAATATTTAGCAGCATCCAATTCTAAGAAATTAAAAAAAAACGTATAAAGCATCACTAAGGATGCAAGAGGATGACACAATTCCATGTGAAAGCTGGAAACTGCTAAACAGGGGGAAATGTTGTGAAGACCAAATTAAAATGCCTAAGATATAGTAGATCTTTTTTCCCCATTCTAAAGAGTGAGTAGAACTAGTAATCTAATTGTACCACACAAAAATCATCATCCAGATTCCAAACAACACTCCTATTGGAGAGATGAAGCAGAGAAGAGATACCAAATTGTGGTGAATCCATAGACTTATATTCAAGGTAATCCAGCTCTATATTCCAACCCATGCTCTCTGTCCCCTCAGAGCTCCAATGGGTATCAGACATAAGATCAAAATGCTTTACGGGTATCCATAGCTGCCCATTTATGACATATCCAATCAAGTTCCTAATATGCAATCCCCTGATAGCCGCATAAGCCCATATCTAGAAAACAAACAAGTAAACATGATGATCACATGGACCCTATTTTTTTAATCATCTCAAGCCACTTTCTTCGAAAATATACAAATGGTAAGCAACACAAACAGAGGAAGATAGAAATCAGGAGTGATAGATAAAATTACTCATTAGCAGTCACATATAAGTTTCATTCATGGGGCCACATCTACACCAGTTCTTTTTCTTTTTCTGGGATTTTTTTTTTTCAGGAACCGCGGTCATCTTAGAGGTTAGATTCACAATACAAGACAAAGCAAAATACAAGAGCATGAATCATGAAACAATGGAACTGTTTACAAAGTATGATCCAGAAAACTCTGTAACGACAAATTTAGTACAAATTTTAAACAGATCAGATGTAACCTATTTGTGTAGCCAGTCTCCAATACAATTCAATTTTATATACAATTGTTCCCAGAGAGAAGGAAAAGATAACAAAAATGTAAGAACAATGATAAAAATGTGTTCACATTTCTACTATACTGACCAAATAAAATGGGCAAAAATTATATCCAGATTTAGAGTGAAAAAAATGTAAATCAGAAGCAAGATTATAAATCCTAACTTCATAATCTTAATTTTTATTATTATCTTATACAATTGATTTCCAATTATTTATTTGTTTGTAAATATTTAGTTATTGTGGAAGACTGAGACAATTACTGGAGAACTGAGTTATAAACATATAACAACAGACATCTGATTAGATCAAGATCAAAATTTAATCCTGATATGAACCTGGATCAAAAAACAAAAAAAGAATTACAGAAGAATATTTAAGACTCAAAATAAAAAGGATATCAAGAAAAGCAAGAGGAAATCTAAGTCAGTTAGGGATGGATGACCCCACTGAGTATGATTCTCATAGCTGCTTCACTAGCAGAGGCACTGGGTATCAACCTGAGAATTATTCCCAACCCCAAATTGAGAGAAGCCATATGCACTTATACATTTGACAGCAGCTTGCCACATTCCAGCTGTCAGCAACAACTGACAAACAATACCCTAAACCAATCTTTGAAAAAACTTTTCTGAAACTCACTTAGAAACATTTTGAAGGGTAAACGCTTCAAAACTAAAGAGAGAAACTATTCATCTCTTGAAGCTTACATTTCATCGCTTAAAGCTGCTTAAAGCATAACTGAAGTGTGCGCTTGCTCTTCATAAAGCGCTTTTCTTTTGAAGTGTACGCTTTAGACAAGAAATGAGGATATGAAAAGATTTTTGACACATTAAACTGCCCCTGTATATCTTCAATTGACAATGTGAGTGTAATAAGATATATATGTATGCATGTAGCTGAGTTTATAATGAGTTGTGTCTATACTTCACACATATAATTCTTATTTACTAATCAGGTCATCGATGAATCTATTTGTAAATTATTATACCACTATATATTATACGTTCAAATTTTTACAAAATTTAACGCCTCATTTGGTACGTCGAAATCAAGTCAAGTGAGAATGGAATGAAAATCAAGTCAAGTGAGAATGGAATGAAATAAAGAATGGAATGGAATAAGTGTGAGAATGGAATGTTCATTCCCATTCTCTCATTTGGGTCTGATTGGAGAATGAAGTGGGTATGACAATCTTTTTTATTCCAACTTAAGCGGGAATGTCCATTCCCTACCATCTCATTGGGAATGTTCATTCCCATATAAAGTGAGAATGAATGGGAAGTGGGAATGAGCATTCCAACTTCTAAAAATGTGTTGTGTTTGGTACGCATGAATGAGAAGTGAGAATGAGCATTCCATTCCCACCCATTCCCGCATACCAAATAAGGCGTAAAATTAAAAGCCAAACTCATGAGGCCTCAGATTTTGAAGCTTACGCTTTGCTTCATTTGGTTCTTACGCTTTGCTTCATTTGGTTCTAACACTTCGCGTTGCGCTTCCACTTTTTTAAACATTGCTCCAAACTATAGAATGCTTGTCGCAACCACTAGTTGAACTGGCTTGGTTAAGGAACCTAAGGTTCAAGTAAAAGAAAATAAAAAGTAGTATTGACTTTGAAGAAGGTTTGTTTATCCGTCAAGTTAAATTAGGCCATCTAGAGATAAACTGATACCAAGAAAATCTAAGCAAGCAACATAATTTTATTTGTTTTTATATTAACACAATTTAGAATGTTCTGCAATGACAAGTGACAACAATAGAATGATTCTCTTTTAATCTACAATGAGAATGCTGCTCCATTATAATCATCTCCTATGTTTCAAGTCCAGACAGCTACATTACATCATTCAAGCAGAGCCTCTTCAACTATGATTACATCATTCCTTTGTGTGCGTCTAAACCATAAGTCTCATTTTATTCTCAATCCAGTCACCTCCAGATTCTCAAGAATGCACTGGTTTCTTGCATATCTTCTGCCATGATGAAACCCATCTGCCTTCAAATTTTAATTTTAGCTACATAAGCGTGTGGGACAAGATTCTGTCCATGGTAACCTATAGTGCATGCTAGTATCTGAATTGCATCTTTCTCATGAATGCAGAATCTCAATAAGCAAAAGTATCATCCCCCCTAGTCCTCAATTACTAACCATTCCTAGAAGAACATATTCACAGTTTCAGTATGCATTGAAGCATAAATCGACAACCAACTTGATTTTTTATGAAACTATTCATAAGTTATAATACAAAGGTTGTATTCATGATATGTTTTCAAAGCGACACTTGAATAAGAACAAAAGAATAACTTGGTGAAAACAAATTGACAGATGACAACGACAGCTTAAAAGATAACTTGGTGAAAATACATTGAATAAGCACACAGCATGACAAAGAGAACTTGTAACTATCCTTCACCAAAGAAGGATTAAATGAACATTTAATCCTTCCTCGGAGGTGAATAGTAAAGCCAAATACTAAATTATGCTATGTTCTTACCATTTATTTTACTAAATGTTGATAATTTCAAAAAAAAACTATACACGCTGATACATGGAAGGCAAGAAAATGGAAAGTAACATATTAAGCACAGATTCCATCTAACGAAAATTGTACCCTCAACAGATTAAGAAGTACAAATAATTCTACTATGATTAAAAAAATTTAAAAATAAGCACAACTGACCATGAAAAGACATACCCTGACAAAGATCGTCCTCTGGAACCAGAACGAGAGCGAGAAGAAATGGATCTCGAGCGAGATCTGGACAAAGAACGGCGCGCTGACTTGGATTTGGGAGATTTGCTGCATAGTAACTTCAATTAGCTCAGATGAAAGAGCAGTTAGATTCAAATTCAAGACAACTAAATCAACAAGAGACCTCCTATCACGGCTTCGGCTTCTTGAATGAGAATGACTACGACTGGGGCTCCTAGATAAGCTTCTCTTACGGTCATGCTCCTTAACCTACATGCATGAAACAATTCAGTATATGTACTCGAAAAGAGATGAGTCTACGAAAATGTGGAAAGAACAACATACTCTTATATATGCTCGAGAAAATGCATTCCGAAACTCAGAATCATCAAGTTTTCTGATCTGCAAGCAGAAACAAATGAAGCTTGTCAACAAAAAATACTCGACTTTGTGTCAAAGTGCTTGAGCTGCAAGTAGTCAACCAAGAATATAAACATAACATACCGCATATTTCATGTCATCATAGTTCGAATAATCAACTATTCCCGTAGTGCCTGCAAACATAACTGACACTTCACTGAAAGAAAAAGAATGAACAGCTCCCTCAAATAGAAGTCAACACAAGGAGCATCATACGCGCATGCATGTACATATCACACAATACACACGAATATATTGAGTGTTCGTATGAAAGGTCTGAGGACGACAGCTAGAAAAGGAGATGAAAATAACTATGGAGGGATTACCGAAGTTGGATGCATCTTCCTGGGAGCAAATGATGAACTACTTTTAAAAAATCCAAAATGGCACAGTACTAGGCAAACGGGAGGGGGTTTGATTCATGGATGCGGACACAACTTTCCTACCAGGACACCATCAAAAGGTCTCCTAAATGTTAACTTTCCTTCCAAGGGCAAAAAAATAGGACCATTTATGTGCGTTTTCATAATATATACACACTAAATATTTAAGAGAAGTCCTCCTTTTTGTTTGTGTCACATTTTCAAAATTTCTAGAAATGCCCTCAAACTTTGAAAAATCGAAGGAAACAGACTGTCACACTCGGGAGAAATCTACAGATAACGCCATCACTCTTTTAGGTCCCCCATGTACAAATTTGTACAGAATCAACAACTTAGATAATTTAGATTGCAGTCCATGCGTTTACAAAGTCTGACAGTATCATTCAAGTGTTTACCTCTACATATAGTCCTATCCAAATATAGTCCATGCAAGTCGCTCACAAAAAAATTAAATTTGGAATTGAAGAATCAGTTATTTCCACCAGTATCAGAAGTGACAATTAAGTTCTAGAATTAAGCAACTAAACACATGAGACTGATAATAAATTTGTGAAGAAAATAACCTAAAATAAAAAGAGTACACATAAAAAGTAACACACCTCCTCCATCACGGAATACTTCAGAGAAACAGACGTCACCAGCTCGGCGCATATGGTCCTAGAGAACATCCATTTCAATCCACCACAATTTCAACTATATATATATATATATAGAGTAGAACTTTGATCCACTTAAGTGGATAGAAGCTCTTGTCCACCAACTTTTCTTCCATTGGATTTCCTTGGGATCCATGCAAGATATGAGCTCAATTTTTATTTGTTCCCACTACAAATCTCAAGAGAAGATGGAGGGTTAAGAAGTTGGGTGGACAACTTTTCTTATCCACTCAAGTGGATCATAGCAAGCCTCTATATATATATATATATATATATATATATATATATATATATATATATATATAGAGAGAGAGAGAGAGAGAGGGAGGGAGAGGAGCTCCCATAAACTTATATATATATATATATATATATATATATATATATATATATATATATATATATATATATATATAGAGAGAGAGAGAGAGAGAGAGAGAGAGAGAGGGAGGGAGAGGAGCTCCCATAAACTTATATATATATATATATATATATATATATATATATATATATATATATAGAGAGAGAGAGAGGGAGGGAGAGGAGCTCCCATAAACTTAAGTGGATAGAAGCTCTTGTCCACCAACTTTTTAGCCTTTGATTTTGCTTTGAGATTGAAAAACTTGGTGGACAACAAGCCCTTATCCACTTAAGTTTATAGGAGTGTGTCTGTGTGAGCGCGTACATACTTATATATGCTCGAGAAAATGCATTCAAACTCAGAATCATCAAGTTTTCTGATCTGCAAGCAGAAACAAATGAAGCTTGTCAACAAAAAATACTCGACTTTGTGTCAAAGTGCTTGAGCTGCAAGTAGTCAACCAAGAATATAAACATAACATACCGCATATTTCATGTCATCATAGTTCGAATAATCAACTATTCCCGTAGTGCCTGCAAACATAACTGACACTTCACTGAAAGAAAAAGAATGAACAGCTCCCTCAAATAGAAGTCAACACAAGGAGCATCATACGCGCATGCATGTACATATCACACAATACACACGAATATATTGAGTGTTCGTATGAAAGGTCTGAGGACGACAGCTAGAAAAGGAGATGAAAATAACTATGGAGGGATTACCAAAGTTGGCACAGTACTACGGGAATAGTACTAGGCAAACGGGAGGGGGTTTGATTCATGGATGCGGACACAACTTTCCTACCAGGACACCATCAAAAGGTCTCCTAAATGTTAACTTTCCTTCCAAGGGCAAAAAAATAGGACCATATATGTACGTTTTCATAACATATACACACTAAATATTTAAGAGAAGTCCTCCTTTTTGTTTGTGTCACATTTTCAAAATTTCTAGAAATGCCCTCGAACTTTGAAAAATCGAAGGAAACAGACTGTCACACTCGGGAGAAATCTACGGATAACGCCATCACTCTTTTAGGTCCCCCATGTACAAATTTGTACAGAATCAACAACTTAGATAATTTAGATTGCAGTCCATGCGTTTACAAAGTCTGACAGTATCATTCAAGTGTTTACCTCTACATATAGTCCTATCCAAATATAGTCCATGCAAATTAGCTCACAAAAATTAAATTTGGAATTGAAGAATCAGTTATTTCCACCAGTATCAGAAGTGACAATTAAGTTCTAGAATTAAGCAACTAAACACATGAGACTGATAATAAATTTGAGAAAAAAATAACCTAAAATAAAAAGAGTACACATAAAAAGTAACACACCTCCTCCATCACGGAATACTTCAGAGAAACAGACGTCACCAGCTCGGCGATATGGTCCTAGAGAACATCCATTTCAATCCACCACAATTTCAACTATATATATATATATATATATATATATATATATAGAGAGAGAGAGAGAGAGAGGGAGGGAGAGGAGCTCCCATAAACTTAAGTGGATAGAAGCTCTTGTCCACCAACTTTTTTAGCCTTTGATTTTGCTTTGAGATTGAAAAACTTGGTGGACAACAAGCCCTTATCCACTTAAGTTTATAGGAGTGTGTCTGTGTGACAAGCGCATTACGTATACGTGAAAATAAACCATAGGAAAACATGTTTGAACACTACCTTCAGGTCTTGCCATGATGCAGAAGAAGGCAAGCCAGTGACCCTCACTGCATTGCATAATATACGATTAAATCAAGATGTATAAAGAGGGGCACAACTTGGAACTGCATAAAGACAACAAAGTGCACCTCGATAATTTGAATGCCTTGAAACACCACCACGGGCGCCTCCTCCATTGTAACTGCGAGGACGATCAAAAGACGAAGAATGGCCTCTTCCACCATGCGCAAGTTCCACCTGTAAACACAGAAGCCATAAGATAATGGAGTGAGATGCAAAACATATAATAAAGAAATCAAACTTCCTGTCCCTAAACAAAGAAACAAAAAAGCCTACCCGTAGCCTGCTACCATCAAAATTATAGCCATCACGACCGCGGATCGCATCTTCAGCATCACGAGCCTCTTCAAACTGCGAAGAAAAAAAACCCAGCAACATCAACACCACTAGATGACCCTATACAAACATAAAGCAAATCTACTTGAAATATTGAGGTATAACCACATAGTTACTGCTTTCGGAGACATTCTGCTTTGTAGTGCAATGTTTACAACAAGAGGCAGTTTGGTTCGCAAAAAAAAACAAGAAAACCCAAGAAACCAATTCCAAGAAAAGCCTCATCAGCTTTTCTCACGAAAGATTTCCTTTTCTGCTGTTTGTATCTCATTTGGAAAACAAGAGGAAGGATGAGTTGGCACCTTCCCATTTGTTGATTTGACTCTAATTCTAGGAAAACCATTTCAGAGTTTTTTGTAGGAAATGGCTTGGAAATCTTTTAAGGAGGTTTCTTCATCGAATATCCTTTTCTTGGATTTCTGGGAAATTAACCAAACAGCCACTAAGCAAACATAGTTGACTTTGTTGGATTACAATAAGGAAGCATTTATTTAAAAAAGTAAAGAAATCTGCGGAAGGATCGGAGGAATCTTCAGATCGATAAATATAATTACATGATGTAGTACCTCAACAAATGCATAACTTGGTGGCCTTGGAAGGATCTTTAGATCAATATTACGAATAGGTCCATACTACAAAAGTAAAAAACAATGTGTTAGCAAAGTGGATAAGGAAAGTTGTCCACCAACTTTTCTTCCATTGGATTTCCTTGGGATCCATGCAAGATATGAGCTCAATTTTTATTTGTTCCCACTACAAATCTCAAGAGAAGATGGAGGGTTAAGAAGTTGGGTGGACAACTTTTCTTATCCACTCAAGTGGATCATAGCAAGCCTCTATATATATATATATATATATATATATATATATATATATATATATATAGAGAGAGAGAGAGAGGGAGGGGGGAGAGGGAGCTCCCATAAACTTATATATATATATATATATATATATATATATATATATATATATATATATATATATATATATAGAGAGAGAGAGAGAGAGAGAGGGAGGGGGGAGAGGGAGCTCCCATAAACTTATATATATATATATATATATATATATATATATATATATATATATATAGAGAGAGAGAGGGAGGGGGGAGAGGGAGCTCCCATAAACTTAAGTGGATAGAAGCTCTTGTCCACCAACTTTTTTAGCCTTTGATTTTGCTTTGAGATTGAAAAACTTGGTGGACAACAAGCCCTTATCCACTTAAGTTTATAGGAGTGTGTCTGTGTGAGCTGCACGCACATGTATACGTGAAAATAAACCATAGGAAAACATGTTTGAACACTACCTTCAGGTCTTGCCATGATGCAGAAGAAGGCAAGCCAGTGACCCTCACTGCATTGCATAATATACGATTAAATCAAGATGTATAAAGAGGGGCACAACTTGGAACTGCATAAAGACAACAAAGTGCACCTCGATAATTTGAATGCCTTGAAACACCACCACGGGCGCCTCCTCCATTGTAACTGCGAGGACGATCAAAAGACGAAGAATGGCCTCTTCCACCATGCGCAAGTTCCACCTGTAAACACAGAAGCCATAAGATAATGGAGTGAGATGCAAAACATATAATAAAGAAATCAAACTTCCTGTCCCTAAACAAAGAAACAAAAAAGCCTACCCGTAGCCTGCTACCATCAAAATTATAGCCATCACGACCGCGGATCGCATCTTCAGCATCACGAGCCTCTTCAAACTGCGAAGAAAAAAAAACCCAGCAACATCAACACCACTAGATGACCCTATACAAACATAAAGCAAATCTACTTGAAATATTGAGGTATAACCACATAGTTACTGCTTTCGGAGACATTCTGCTTTGTAGTGCAATGTTTACAACAAGAGGCTGTTTGGTTCGCAAAAAAAAAAAACAAGAAAACCCAAGAAACCAATTCCAAGAAAAGCCACATCGGCTTTTCTCACGAAAGATTTCCTTTTCTGCTGTTTGTATCTCATTTGGAAAACAAGAGGAAGGATGAGTTGGCACCTTCCCATTTGTTGATTTGACTCTAATTCTAGGAAAACCATTTCAGAGTTTTTTGTAGGAAATGGCTTGGAAATCTTTTAAGGAGGTTTCTTCATCGAATATCCTTTTCTTGGATTTCTGGGAAATTAACCAAACAGCCACTAAGCAAACATAGTTGACTTTGTTGGATTACAATAAGGAAGCATTTATTTAAAAAAGTAAAGAAATCTGCGGAAGGATCGGAGGAATCTTCAGATCGATAAATATAATTACATGTAGTACCTCGACAAATGCATAACTTGGTGGCCTTGGAAGGATCTTTAGATCAATATTACGAATAGGTCCATACTACAAAAGTAAAAAAACAATGTGTTAGCAAAGTATACATGCTCCTATCGTGAAATAGTAGTATGCAAGTTATAGAGTTGTGGTATTTGAGTCAGAAACATAAATATCCCCTTACACACACATTTCTATGCATATGTATTTCATGCCGTTACATGAAACATTTAAACACATTGCAGACAACTAACAAGCAATAAAGTTTTGGTGTCTGAAACACATACATAGAGATAGTTTGATCATTGTGATGATTCATGTAAAACCATTCCAATATAAGACAATTTTCCATGTAACCTCACCATGTAAGAGTATATTTACAAGTTCTGAGAAAGATAAAGGACTAAAATCTCATCATAATCAAAATAATAAGTTGGAACATGAACCCATAAGGTAGTAAAGCACAGAAATGCATCTCCAAATTCCAATATCTTCCTCATATAAAACAGATTGCAATAAGAGATCAATGAGTTACTTTCATGCATATATGTGATCTATGTTCAAAGACTTCCACCACATGTCAACTAATTTAGCATTTAAGAGGATAGATTCTTGGGTCCTTGTTACCATGTAAGTTGATTCAACACGAATCACAATGTAGGAAGCGTAATGGATAATTGCCTTCAGAAAACAGTAAGAAAGACACTATTACGTAATTATGTTTACTGATGAAACAAAAGTTTCTTTTCATTGCAACCATCACAACCGATTAGTTGGAAATAGAAAGTCACCCATATGAGAAGGTAATTTATTGTTGTCATACTTGCTGTATTATAGCATAGGTTTATGTCTATTACTAAGCCAGGTGGAAGTCATAGAAGAATTGCGGTTTTTGAGATAAAAGCCAAGATAACTATCATCCTATGAGAACTTGTCACTTCCATTTCAATTAATAATCAGATTAGCCATCACTTTAAGACAATTGCAAGGTTAAAACTAATTATCTGTTCAAAATTCAAAGTCCAACAATACATATTTAATTTTTAATCTAACATAACATTGATTTTCATGGTAAATTCTTGGCATATCAATATTATTAAAAGTTCTACAACTTCAAGATCCACAAGTTTCCCATAAGAATGAATAGCAAATAGAAGCACTAATGCAGCTATGCTTAATATTTATGAATGAAAGAAAAAAAGTGTCTTTGCTATAAAAATCTTTGATCTCAATCTTAGGACACATCACATGAGAGAGAGAATTAATCATTTCATTTGGCACCAACTTATACAATAGGAGATATGACAACTTAATTCATAGAAAGAAGAGGTTGAAAGGGACAGATTCAAATACATGTATTGAACTATGTCAAGCAAAAACCCAAAACAGACCTGAGGTTCATCGAGCACCAAAAATGACAAAGGTCAAACATTGCATAGATCATGTTTCACAACTATCAAAACATACTAGTAACACCAAAAATGACAAAGGTCAAACATTGCATAGATCATGTTTCACAACTATCACAACATACAATAACTTTTTCATCCGAAGTTAAAATCTAATGTGCAAAGGCAAATCAAGCAATGTCTATCAAAATATGTTTTATCTCCTAGTAGCTTCATGCATACCACAAAACCTCCGCATACTCAAATCTCAATAAAATTTCACTATTAATTGGCTATTTCTCTTTGATTTTTCTCTTCTCCTTATTTCTTTCCGCATGGTAAAACTCCGAACAAAAAAACAAAAACAAAACTAACTTCTTTGTTCTTTATTTCTTCTGTTTTTTCTTTTTTGCAATCAATGAAACCACCAAGCCTATTGACTGTATCATTATTATAAACTACATATAATTGTGTACCAATGAAACTCAATTAGGCCTAAGATGAGATACTAAATACTCGTATTAAATAATGGAAACAGACATTACATAGAATTTTGAAAATTGTAATAGAAACAAGAAAATCCAAAACAAACCTTGTAGAACAAATCTTCGACCTCTCTCTCTCGAACATCCCCAGGGAGATTGCCAACATAGAGGGTTCTGCTCGAACGGCTGCTCATAATTCCTGAAAACTCAAAAGAAACCAAAAAAAACAGATCAAAGATGAAGCGAGGGTCACATTCCAGATCTTCTAGGGTTTCCTTCCAGCTCAATTGATTCGAATCGGCTTTTTTCCCCCTAGGGTTTTTGAAAATTGCAATTTTGGAGATTTTAGGGAGATTGTCAATATAGAAGTTCCTAAAACTCGAAAGAAACAAGAACAAATTGAGATGAAGCTGACCGTCACATTCGAGATCTTCTAGAGTTTCCTTCAAGCTCAATTGGAATCGAATTTGAGAATGATTCTAGGGCTTTTAGTTTCAAGATTCGTTTTTTTTCCCCCTAGGGTTTTTGAAATTGAGAAATTTGGGGATTTTAGGGATTTACCTTTGTGAAGACGCGGCGAGGGCGAGAGGAGACTTTCGAGGGTTTGGGTTGGAGCCGCGATACTGCTGAGAGGGGGCGTTTACTGTATTTATGGGCCAAACTTGGGAGGAGATTTTTTCTTTTTCCCCCTAAAAGACCCATTTTAACTTTTTATTACAATAATTGACCAAGTTAATATTTTTTCTTGCAAATTTCGTTTTTTAAAAATTCCGATTTGTAAATATCCGGGACCGCAAAGAGGGTAACTTTATTTTACTATATACCTGGTGAAGGAGAATTTATTTAGAAAGACCAATTTTAATATTTCATTACAACATTCGACTAAGTTAACATTTTATTGCAAAATTTAATTTGTAAATTCTGCTTTGTAAATATCCGGGACTGTCAATGTTGGGTTAAAATTTAACGAATCAAATCGACCAACTTTCTAAAAGTACATCAATTTTTGTAAATATAAAGTGGTCGATTTTATAGCCAACTTTAAAAATTGGTTTATAAATGAGGTTGCCCAACTGCAAAATGCGCATTTGCCGAGGATAACTTGCAGATAACTTACAGAAAATATTATTTACTAAGTTTGTTTTTTCATTTGGTTGATATAAAAAATGACAAAATGAATCTTCTAGGGGCTTTTGTGCAAAATCTAAAATAGAGCAGTAAAGTTTTGCTGTTCAATTCACTGTTAATCGGATCTTATTAGTCCTAATTTATTGCTAAATACATACTTTAATTCTTGAAAAGTTCAATTATCCAGTTGGGTAAGAGCATGGATTCATAGCTATATAATATTATCTTTTAGGCTCAATTCGATCGTATTTTAGATCAAAACTCGTTATAAAATTGCATAATCGCCAACTGCCTTCTAATAGTACTCAATATATCCGATATGTACTACCCTGTTAACCCTTGAAGTTTTAATAAAGCGGAAGACAAGTTAAGATATTATAAGGGGGTGTTTGTTTCACAAAAAAATTTGGCATTTGGTTGGGATTTCAAATTTTAGGATGAAAAAGCGTCAATTTTTTGTTATTTGGATTCCATAGTTTGTGTTTGATTCCAAAAAAGTTTTGGAATATTGAATTCCAAAATTGCAAAAAACAAGCCATTTTTAGAATTTACAAAATCCTATCAAATGGAGAGGATTTGGGGTGTTATATCTAACACCCCACTCCACGTAAGATCCCACTTCTCATTTTCTTCCGCTAGGTTTTGGAAAGAGGGGTTATTTTCATCGCCTCCTCCAGTTTTCTCCCTCCTCTTTTTTACCCGCCGCCTCCAATTCTCGCTCCAAAATCCTACCACTCTTCCTCTCAAATCGGTGAATTTCTTGTCAAATCTCAGACCTAAGATGGAGAATGGCTAGGGTTCTTAGTATAACTTTGGTTTGGAAGATGAGCTGGAGGTGAAGCTTCGATTTGGGGGTTATTTCGGCGATCTTGTTGTTCCAAGCCTTCATCTGAAACTCTCCGAATCCGAAGGTAACTCTCATTTCCTCTTTTTTTTATTAAAGTTTCGAAAGCTTTGGATTGGATGAAATTGATTAGGGTTTCGAAATTCATTTTGTTTTGTTAAGAGATTACAAGCACTGGTTGTTAATCTACGGTTAGCTTCTCTGATGTTATTAATACTTCGAATTCATGAGCTAGGGATAGCTTGGGTTAGCTTCTCATGAATGCTGCTTTTGTATGCCATTTGTTGGTGTTAAATTAGCTTGGGTTAGCTTCTCATGCATGCTAATCAATGCATATTAAGTTATTCTCATGCAAGTTTTGAGCCATTGATATCCCATTTGTTGGTTTTGGATTAGTACTAATAAGTGATAATGTTTCTTGAATATCCTATTAAATTGTTTGGTTGGTAGATAGTTCAACTGTTGTTAGTTGAGGAACATGCGAGTTTAACTGTGGGTTAGCACCTCATGAATCTTGGATTGAGAAAGGATATTTTTAGTTTTGTTTGGTGGGTTTGGTGGTAGCTCTTGATTAATGTTTAAGCTCTTGTTAGTTGTGGGGTTAAAGATTTGGTTTAAAGGGTCTCAAGTTGTTTTCTTCACTAATTAGATTCAAGAAAAGCTCTTCTCTGTTGGGGGTAATTGAGCTTAACTTGACTAGTAGATTACTTGTTGGATTCACTTTTGAATGGTCATCTTCTAATTTACTATGCAAACATAAAATTTTCACAAGTAGATGGTTTATATTGTCCCCTGAAGAAGCCTAGTGCTATTTTTACATTTGTAGTCCTACTTTTGTATTTGGTCAATTAATGATATGTTTAGCATGCTATGAAGCCATCTATTTTTTATTACAGCTCCTTTTTAGTTGTTTTAATTTGGGTGAAAATCAAGTTGAACATGTATATTGAACTTCCATGTTGATGGACGACATTGATGAAGAAATGTTAATGAGGATGTCTTCTAATGCTACTATCTCTGTTGTCGTTAGTGTGTTTGCTTGTTTAATGAGAATATGTTGTAGAAGGAAATCAATCACTTATCACCCTAAGGCGGGGAAAAAAGAGAAGATAGATTCTAGAGTTAGGCGCATAAATCGTGTGTTCAATGGCTATAATGAGAGTTGTAGGGCTTACGTTAGAATGAGGCCGCGTGCATTTGAAAATCTTGTTAGAATAATGAGATATACCGGCCTACTACAAGATTCACGGGATGTTAAAGTAGAAGAACAATTGATCATGTTCCTTAATATATTAGGCCATAAAACCAAAATTAGAATTGTTAGGTCACATTTCATAAGATCGGGGGAAATAATTTCAAGATACTTTAACAAGTGCTTAGAAGCCGTTGGTCTTTTAAAGAGGCGGTACATGAAACAAGCACCAAATGAAGTGTCGCCAGAGATTACCACCAACCCGTTGTACTATCCTTATTTCAAGGTAATCACTATAATAATATAACTACTTATAATATAACACTTAATTTTTTCTTTCTATTATTAATAACTGTTTAATACATCATATAGGATTGCATTGATATGATAGATGGAACTCATATTGACGCCATGCTTCCCGCTAGACTTGTTGCACGTTTTAGAGGTCGTAAAGGTGTAACTCAAAATGTTCTAGCTGCATGCACTCCCAATAAGTTATTTTCGTATGTTCTAGCTGGATGGGAGGGATCCGCAAATGATTATAGAGTTTTGCAAGACGCGCTATCTAGACCACAACTTCGCAGATTGAGAGTCTACGACGGTAACAAATCAATCAAATAAAATATGTCTATTTAATTAAAATTAAAAAATTTACTAAATTTCTTTTTGGTAATTGTAAGGAAATATTATTTATGTGATGTGGGCTACACTACTATGCCTGGCTTTATCTCCCCATATCGAGGAGTGCGTTATCATTTATATGAGCACAAGGATAGGCCAATCAATAATAGACAAGAGTTGTTCAATTTAAGACACTCATCTCTAAGGTCTAAAATTGAATCAAATTTTGAGATATTGAAAAACCGTTTCAAAATCCTATATGCGAAGCCACATTACCCTTTCCCAACTCAAGTTGATATAGTTATTGCATATGCTATACTTCATAACTATATCGCCATAGAAGATCCGGGAGGTGAGTTGTTGCATGAGGAGAATTTCATTGAAGAGGATGGTGATGAAATAAGTAATGAGGGTGAAGATGGTGTTGTTGACTTTACTCAAACTATGACGCAAAGGGAGGAAAGAGATTCAAGAAATGAATGGAGAGCAAAGAGGGATCAAATTGCAATTGAAATGTGGGAAGATTATTGTAATAAATATCGTGGTGGAGACACAACCGAGATTGGGATGTAATTTAAGCTATATTTTTCATGCATTATTGTACTTGTTGATATATTGTCTACTATCTTTATGTAAGACAGAACATGCTTTATCATAATGAATAATATTATCGTTATTTTCATTCTATTATTGTACTAACATGAGGTTTAACTTTTTAATTTGTATGTTTTTATTTGTAACAACCAAGCATGGCAGACTTTGATGACAGTGATAAATGCAAGGATACTCCTTCACCTAGAACACTCACTTATCCATACTTCCCGGCTCCTCCACCACCCACTACACTACCCTTCCCTCCACCACCCACTACACTACCCTTCCCTCCTGCCCAATACACTGCTCCACCTTCTTATCCATCTTACAATCATTATGATATCAACTATTTATTTATGACTCAACAACCTATGTCATATGTGAATATGCTTAACAATGGCCACCCACTTATCCATACTTCCCGGTACCCACTCAAGTGAGACTCATTCTTTGAAGAGACCAATTGCAATTGATATTGAAGATGAAGCTACCTCACCAAGCAAAAGAAAGAAGCAGGCAGTTACTAAAAGAAAAATGCAATCAAAAGTCTTAAACAAGAAAGAGAATACAATGGGTGTGCCTAATGCTAAATGGTCTGCAGAACACGATGATGTGTTAATCCCCTTTCTTGCTCAGATGGCGAAGGATGGTCTCAAAGTTGACAAAAATTTTAACGTGCTCGCATATCGAAAAGCTGCAGAGGAGGTCAACAAGAAGTGTGGCACTGAATTCACAAAGGAGAATGTCATGAACCATTTTTTCATCTCCATCCTAGTTGCTGAATGATGATGTGTGGAGGCTTCTTGCTTGCAAAAAAACTACTCATGAAGTTAGTGAAATTGAGCTATTTTTATAGCCATTGACAAAATATGACCGTTTATGACCGTTTATAGCCATTGAAGTTTAAATTTGAATGGGTATGGTTACCCCAAATGCTATACAATTGTGTTTGTTCTCTTGTGGGAGGTAAGCTCACCAAGGTTCTTATATTCACCTATCATTCTTTTGAAAATCCTAAACTTTGTTTGGTTCAACTATAGATTTCAAATTCTAAAATTTATAATGCTACAATTTGAGTTTGAGCCAAACAAAATATTACAAATTGTAGTATTTGTTATCCTACAATAATGATGAACCAAACAACATCTGAGAAATCCCAAGTCATGTTCAAAAATCTATGGATTTCAAATCCCATATGGAATTACAAATTCTATAATTTTGGCATTTGAACCAAACACCCCCTAAGAGAATTCCACATTCAAATCTCATTGGAAACAAGATTTTCAAAATTAAAAAAGATATAGTTACTATTTAAAATAGCTCAGATTTCAAATCTATGAAAAGAAAGTAAATGTTTAAAAACTTTCACATTTTCAGTAAATAGAAAAAGATTTCAAAATGGTACCAATACAACTCAATTTTAAATGTCGTTAGACATGAATCATAGAAAGGGGAGGGCATGGTAGACTAAAAAATTCTGGAAGAAAGCTATCAAAAGCGTTCGCGCAGAAGAAAGGAAGTTTGAACTGAATCTTGGCTGCCTTGCTTTTTCAAATTAGCTATATGGCAAAAGCATTGCATTGCATTGCATACAACTCGTTGCTTTTAGATTCCATGATCAAATTCATCAATCTATAGTCCATAACCCACAGATCGATCAAGTTCATATTGTTGAAAACAAGATAGACTGCGAAATCAATATACTTCAGTCCACACTCTTCGAGTCTTGAACAAGCTTTCATAAAAATAACTCTCATCTGTTCTAGTAAACAAGTTTATTACCTCAGCCTCGGCATCAGGCAATGCAAGCATGACATTCAACATCTAAACAAAGCAACTTTCAAGTTGTACTTTCCTCAATGATTCTCGAGAAGAAATAGGTTGTGAACAGTACAATGCTAATGGTGAGGATTCATTTCACCCCCTTCAGCTTCCTCCTTGGCCTTGCGAGCGGCTGCTCGCAGTTGACGCTGTTCCTCTTTATAGATTCTGTTTCTCCGTTGGAACTGCAATGTGATTCAAATTTCAACAAATTATAGTGTCATCCAAGTTTAAGATTAATACATACATTCCAATATTAAGAAATATTAGTCAGGTGACAAATCAGAGGTCTGTGATGAGATGAAAGTGTAGGTTATGACACACTCCTTGTCATTCTGAGGTTGAAAGGTTGAAGGTGGATGCATCATTCCTATGATTTTGCATTCTTAATTTTCCTTAAAGTTCTTGACAACATGGTGAACACTACCACTCGATCTTGATTAATCCAAATCAAGTGATTATTCGTATGGACAGCTACATATGTTGTTGTATATCCAGAAGTTTCGAGAGAGCTAACTTGTGCACTAGACAATTAACTTGATCCTGTGAGGTATAGCCTTACCTTAAGAATAACTGTCAAAGAATATGATAATCATAAGACCTACACCTAGTCCTTATTGTGTCATTCACTATGGTCAGTTCCATCATTTTGAATCAATAACAAACTTGGGGGTGGAGAGGGTGGAGTATGAGCTCTGTATATCTATGGGTTCCACACAGAGGCATAGTTTTCTGCTTCATACTGTATTCATCATTTAGTGATACTCCATAATTTTGCAGCTCTTACCCTTGCAAATCTCGACAACTAGTTACAGAGTCGTGCATTTTTGTTCTTAGCTGCTGCATATACCTCGCTCCTAGCACTTTTATGCACTTGCTTTTCAAAGTAGAAATTGTTGCAGGCTATAAGCATTGACCAATTACGACTATCAATGCACAAAAACATACTTTTATACATTAAGGACACGAGGAAAATGACCTTGTTATTGGAGTAAATTAAGGTTGAATGAATTGAAAGACCTCGACCTTATGGATGTCCCTTAAAGAAAGTTACGAGATCGAAGCATCTAGATCCGTCATCAAGCAACTCTGCAATTTATACTCTATCCGTCATATTTTCTTACAATGTTACGGAAAGCAGTGACCAGACTGGGAAGCACAGGCACAGGCTTTAGCAGGTTTTTGCTACAACGTTATTTTTATCCTCTTCCATCACCTTTCATATCATTATATTCCACAAACCATTAAGGGGCTGTTTGGTTGTTTTCCAAATATAATAGAGAACAATTTCCATCGAAAACAACCATTTCCACGCATTTCCAATGATTTCTTAGAAAACTAATTTTTACGTTTGTTTTGCCTTTAAATCAAGGGTGAAAATAAATTTTATTCCAATCGATTGCTTGGTTGGTAACTACAAAGAGGAAACCCCAAACTTATCAAAAGATACGTCACAATGTCAACCAACGAGCCTATTATTTTAATGATTAATAATAGGTTTCCAGTCCATTTCCAAGCTTTCCTATTTGAGCTTTGAGCTCCGAATTGGGCTTTTCCCGCTTTGATGACGTGGCGGGGATTCAGCTGCCGCATTCTATAAATCTTGATGCAAACCAAACTACACAAAAAGAAAGGGTGACACTTTTAGTTTCTACGGTGGGTGCATCAGGTGCTGGAACCCATTTT
Organism: Asparagus setaceus; assembly: GCA_012295165.1. Lineage (NCBI taxonomy): Eukaryota > Viridiplantae > Streptophyta > Magnoliopsida > Asparagales > Asparagaceae > Asparagus > Asparagus setaceus. The sequence goes on along the minus strand of CM022704.1, from coordinate 7,491,078 downwards.
CCAAGCGAACCAAACAGTCCTTAAAGAACATTTGTCCTCATTAAATAAAAATACACCTTCATTCATAAAAATATCCTATTTTGTAAAAACCAACTCCAACAAGCATAACTAGACATTCATTATCGAGCCCAAGCAGTTATACTCCTTGGTAATGCAGGATTTGCTCAACACTTTATATACTCAGATACAGCTCAAAAAAATTCTTTAGAGATTTTACAAATTTCATTTGGGCACCAGAAGTTTATAATGAAAATGTTCTGATACCACATGTTTAGCTTTCCTCCTACTTCAGTCCCATATCCAGTTCTTCCACAATTTGCTATTATATTAGCCTACAAACTGCCAACAGCAGGAGCTCATATCGAACCAATAATCTAGCCTTACCGCCACTTGAATTCTCTTTATTGCTAAGTTGCAGTTCTCACGTTGCTTTTTTCCTTGCTGTGAAAACATTTTGACATGGTTAATATATAGACGCACTAAGAGATGTCAATGAATGTCTATCTGAAACAAATAAATTCCATTCTTACTATTCATTCCTTAAATCCTGTTTGTTTAGAAGAGCTAATGCATAGGAGTTATGGTTTTTAGAAGATGTGTAAGATAGACCCTTATGCCCCATTGAGAGTTAGGCTAATGGCAGAGATGGTAAGTATGATGGTATGTTTATAAATATTTTCAAAGATATCAATACTATCCTTGAGCATCTCCTCATTGTTTGGCAAGTTACTCAGCAAGAGTTACTCTCAAGTCCCTCCCTCGTTTGTTACCAAGCACATCCTACATATTCTTCCCCTGGTGACAAATTTTTCATCGAAATACTATCCACTTTAGTTTTAACAATTGATCTTTAAAAAAAATGTATGGACATGTATGCTCACAGTTGTCTTTGAGCATAGAGGTTTCCCTATTTTGTTAGTCTTGTCTAAGTTTCCAACTTCTCACCAAAATATGTGTACCAACTTACCTGAACTAATTAATCATCATTTCTCTAGTATACACCTATTTTCATCAATAATTCACAGTCACGGGACTTATAAATAGTGTCACAACAAGTTCCTTGATGCATGCCTGTTATTTCCCCTAAAAGAAGTGCATTAAAAACATGTCAGTGCAACTATGAAATATTAGAAATCAGAACTATTTGCTAAGGACAACAAGGATTCTGATGATAATAAGCAAAAGCAGGATCAGCGAAGACAACAATGACTCATTAGCTAATTCACTAGATTATTGCCAACACACAGGCATTACGACTCACTAAGTTTTCAAGCTTTTAACAAGGATATACAATGTTAAGGAGAGTGCTCTAAAGAAAAACCAAAGAGTCTTGAAATACATTCACCAGAACCAAAGTCTAAGTCTAACAAGGGGAATGACCAAGCAATGGATAAGGAGATAAATACACATTAGTATAGTTGTGATTGTTTTATGTAAAACAAGATGTAAGCTAGATACTGAGAGAAAGTCAATACCGAAAGGGTAAACATTCCAATAGCTACTGGATCACTTCTAGATGCATACTACGAAGCTGAAGGTAACTATTAATAAGAGATATAGATGCAGCCATGGGCAAAGGAATGAGATAGAAAACACAATGTTAACCTGATTGAAGATCTCTAGATGAGCTACATCGAACTAGTGATGTGAACTCTGATGACATTTCACGTTTCTCGACTGATTCTAACATCATTCAACTAATTATTAACTAAGCTGCTCTAAACAAAGCTGCCAACAACGTCTCAACCTAAATGCCGAAAACTAGGGGTCTTTTCCAATCAAATTCGACATCTTTCGATCAAACTCTAATGAAATCTTGAGTTTCTAAGCTAATTCGAACTAGGGTTTTCATTCCTGATCAAATTCCACATCTTTGAAACAAAATTAGCTCATCTAATCAGAAAACCGGCTGATTGTAACTAGGGTTTCGAATTTAGCTCATCCGGTCAACGAATCGACGGGAGAAAACATTAGGGTTTCAGAAATTACCTCTTTGGAGTGATGGAGGCACTCGAGGTAGTCCTCTCTGAGGAGGGAGCAGTCCTTGGGCTCCCTGCACTTGGACATGCACTCGCTGAAGTCGGTCCAGAAATCGTAGCATCGGCCCTTGTTCCCTGTTATCCCCCAGCCCGACGCCATTGCTGCTGTTGCTCGATTCTTCTTCCTCTTCTTCTTGATCTCTGAAGGCTTTGATTGAGAGAAGAAAGGGGAGATTGTTTTGTTGCGAGGATTGGGGCAGCTCGATGATGACGACGATGACGATGAGATTGATCCGAGAGAAACGAGTTGACTTGGGTCGGGTCGGGTCGGGTCATGATAGATTATAGGATAAACTACAATTAAATACCATGTAATTTCCCATTTGTTGCACTTAAATATCACAAGTTGTATTTTGGTTAAAAAATTACATAAAGTTTCTAAATTTTGCACTTTACTATCATTGATCATGCAAATATGAAAATTTTCACCCGAATGTTTCTCTATGATACTTACATGCTAATTTTATAGCTTTTAACTAATAATATTTTGTTGTTAAATTTGCTATTAAATCAACCAAAATATCTTTTAAACTTATCTTAATTTAACTTTAAATTAGATTTGGAATATTTATAATAAAAATTTAATAAATGTTAACAATAAGAAAGCTCTAAATATAGTACGTAAATATCACACAGAAGCATTCAGTTGAAAATTGCAATTAAATACCATATAATATCCCACTGGTTGCAACTTGCACTTAAATATCACAAGTTGTATTTTGGTTAAAAAATAACATAAAGTTTTAAATTTTGCACTTTACTATCATTGATCATGCAAATATGAAAATTTCACCCAAATGTTTTCTATGATACTTACATGCTAATTTTATAGCTTTTAACTAATAATATTTTGTTGTTAAATTTGCTATTAAATCAACCAAAATATCTTTTAAACTTATCTTAATTTAACTTTAAATTAGATTTGGAATATTTATAATAAAAATTTAATAAATGTTAACAATAAGAAAGCTCTAAATATAGTACGTAAATATCACACAGAAGCATTCAGTTGAAAATTGCAATTAAATACCATATAATATCCCACTGGTTGCAACTTGCACTTAAATATCACAAGTTGTATTTTGGTTAAAAAATAACATAAAGTTTTAAATTTTGCACTTTATTATCATCAATCATGCAAATATGAAAATTTCACCCAAATGTTTTCTATGATACTTACATGCTAATTTTAGAGCTTTTAACTAATAATATTTTGTTAAATTTGCTATTAAATCAACCAAAATATCTTTTTAAACTTATTTTAATTTAATTTTAAAATAGAGTTGAAATATTTCTAATAAAAATTTAATAAATATTAATAATAAGAAAGCTCTAAATATAGTATGTAAATATCACAGAGAAGCATTTGGTTGAAAATTTCTATGCTAGCATGATCAATGATAGCAACATGCAAAATTTTAAAATTTATGGTTTTTGCACCAAAACAAACCATGTAGTATTTAAGTGCAACAAGTGGGAAACTATATGGTATTTAAGTGCATTTTACCCTAGATTATGGCTTCTTCTTCTTTTCTTTTCTTTTTTGCCTTTAATTGCACTTAAATATATTAGAGTTTCCTCTATTTTGCATTTATATACCCTCAATTGTTTTTGCAACACTTATATATATCCTATAGTTGTTAAATTTTGCACTTCAATACACTCAATTATGCAAACATGAAAAATTTTAGGAAAATTCTCATGTGTGATTTTAGAAACATTTTAAATCTTAGTATTATTAAATGAAGTGCTAAACTTCAAATCTATTTTAAACAAAATTAAGGTAGGTTTAAAATAGAATTACAGTAGCTTAAAACTAAATTTAACAGAAATTAAATGATAAAAGCTCTAAAATTAGCATGTGAGTGTTACATTAGAATTTTTGATAAGAAATTATCGCATTTACATAAATGAGAGTGTTGCAAATTCTACCCCCCACCCCCCAACAAAAAAAAAAAAACAAAGGTGTAATTTTCAATCTCCAATGTGTGATTCTTATTATCTACAGAAACTTTTGATTTAGTAAAATGCACCCGAGCAATGCCAACAAAACATAAAAAGATGAATGATTCGTTCGATGATGTCGATGTCAGAAGTTAAGTAGTGGGATTTAAGGTAGATTTTGAAGAAGTTAGGGTCCCTTAATCTTCTTTAATGGCTGATTGCTGAGTGGGAGATAGTCCTGCACACACGCAACACGTTAGAGGACCGGAGTTTGGTTCTCCGATGGTTCCTCCGACGATCAAGTTAGGTTTGATCTAAATGAGAGAAAAATAATTTAGTTCTCTTAAATGTGCGGAATTTTGCGTACCTTCAGTAGGAGACATGTCTATTTATACTAGGTCTAGAAGGATATTTGCGTAACTTTGGCCTGTCAGTGATGGTGATACTTTATAGTTATAAATGGTGATTAGAGTCACCATAACTTATTTATTAGTATAGAGAACATGGTAACGATAGTCATTATGACTCTAGAGGAGATATAATGATGGCTTTGACCATGTACTTAATGTGATAGAGGCCCGTTGCTAAGTTCGAGAGAGCATGTTCGTCTCGATCCCGAGAGGTCGAATGAAGCGTCTCGACTTCGACATCTTGGCGAAGGCGAATATCGAGCGGCTCAAGTGAGGGCGTCTTTAGTGAAGCCCGAATGAGGACAAGTGAAGACGCCTTTCGAGCCGACCTTTATAAGACTCGGGTCGAGTTGATATTGATTAATAATTGACCGTGTATAACTTACGGGCGAGATTTACACTTAGCGGTTTCTATGATATAACACATGATGGTACAAGAGTCTTAAGGGGGTTAAGGCACGTTTTTTTTTGCAGCATAACATGTAAAAATAAGACAACAAAAAAGCCAAATCAAAGTGTCACTGTACAATATATGGGGACAATCACTCTACTATGGGCGCGTCGATAAAAGGTAGCGTCAGGTGGATAAAACTATCATGCGCTTCTCATTGCTGAAAAAGTCAAAACGCCACCATAGTTCTTCTTGTGCAAATCATGCCTAAAAACTATCAAGACCACTGAAACACTACTCTATACTTGGTGTATGGACATCTTTCATCAAGAGATAGAAGCGTAATGTCTTTCTAGATTAACCATATTACTCAGTTTAAGAAAACATACTAATTTAAGCATGGGAAGAGCGACGATGAAAAATAACCCCTGAAGCTTAGCTTTTCCTTGTACATAGCTACTGTTGCATATCTAAATTTTTGAAGTGTACATAGCTATTGTTGCATATCTAAATTTTTGAACTACAAATCTTATGGGAGCATACCCAAATACCCAAGTCCTGATGCTGCATAAAGTAAGTCTACACAAAAGAACATGTGTCAATATGGAGGGAGAAGTTGAGATTGATTTTCTTTTTCATTTGAAAAAGAAAACGCAACATCGCTTGCAAAGTCAAAATAAATATAAATAAATAAATAAACCTTCCATTGTTGCAAAACGAAACCAAAGCCAAATGATGCTCGAACTCCTATTACCGTATCACATTTATTCCACGTGTCACAAAATGAGCAGCGCAGGTTAGCGACGAAACGGGTTCGCAGCGACCCCTCAACCCGCCACCTTTGATTCGTCGACCGAAATTGACCACGAAAGTATCGGCGCAGGTTAGCGATGGCCACCGTTCCTTTGTGTTCCCCTATAAATAGAAATCCTCTGCTCTATTTCTCCCCAAAATTTATTCTCCTCTTATTTCACCATTTTTTAAAGGCGGAAGAAAAAAAAATCGAAACCCTAATGGCGGAAGAACCAAGCAAGATCGAATCCATCAGGGAATGGGTCGCGCAGCACAAGCTCCGAACCGTCGGTAAATTTCAAATTTTTGGAAATTTTTAATTTTTTTAGGGTTTGGTTTTTTTTGGGTTCTGATGTGTTTTTTAAATGTGATGAAGGGGGCCTTTGGCTGAGTGCAATTGGGGCTCATTCGCTTACAATTGGTCGAGGCCTAATATGAAAACCAGCGTTAAGATTATTCACGCAAGGTTAGATTTATTGATATTATTATTATTTTTAATTATAGTTTTATTATTGTAAAAATAGTGATATTTGATCTCCTGGGCCCCTTACATTGGTTATGGAAATATGACTGAAATTCTTTTGGTATGAAAGTTTGGATTTTTAGGGTTATAATCAGAGAAGAGTAGGTTTCAGGGTGGAAACTACTTTTTCTGAATGATTTATGATTTAATTGATACACTATTCAATTATGAATAGAATGATACAAGATGGTTAGTTTACATAAGACAATTAGACGTTCAGAACTTTATAATCATGAGGGATTTTCTGATTTTTTCTCTCTATTTTTCCTGTTGATTGCCGTTGCTGTTCCTCTTATTCGGCCAAAATTCAAGATATTCTTTCAAACAAGTAACTGCCATCCTCCTAAGTTTCTTTTAAAACAATAATTCTGGATGTTGGAGTCTCTTAATTTAATGGATATATCTGTCCTTGAACGAAAAGTGGAGAGAAGGATTTATGTAGCATGCCCCAAAAATATGGGATGAAGGCTTTACAGCTGTACACCTTGGTGTATTTACTAAATGAATTTGTTCTTTAAAATTACCTTGTTTCATACATATATCCATCAATTTGATTTTTTTTTGTAGTTCTTTATAAAATTCCGACCAATTAGCGAGTTAATCCCATTAACTCTTGACTTGTTGTGAATAAATCATCAAGCTTTTATTTATATGGATTAATATGCTAACTTTATGTGTCTTCTAAGAAAAAAAATAATCCAAGAAAAGAAAATATATTTTATTATGTAACCGCTGTTTCCTTCTTTGTAACCATTGTGTTTCCTTCTTTCCCTTCCTAAGGAGTCCTTCCTGGATGCTTAATCTAAATTACATAATATATTTGCTTTTCGAATCTATTTATAATTTCCTCCCTTTCTAACTAAACCTCTGCTTAATCAAGATTTAGCGTAGAGAATAATAGATGGGTGTTTGGGAATTAGGGATTCTTTGTTGTAGAAAGAAGAAATTGATTTCCCGCTCTCAAATATCTCTCACGCCGCTCTCTTTCCCTCTCTTAATCCACCTCAATGTCGGGCAAAGATTCTCTACATCCTTGATTGTAGAGAACTTCTACAATTGGTTACGTGGATTAATAGCATTGGTTCATTAAGTGAGCCCTATAAAAGAACTTTTATATAATTTATATGATGAATATCATTGATAGGGTTCGCTGAGTGAGGAGGTGATTGGTGAGGTGTAGAGGTTTTCTGCAATAAGGATGTAGAGGATCTCTACCCCTCAATGTCTATACTTGTTAATCAAGATAATCGCAGATAAGAACAATCTTAAAATTAAGATGCTAAGTTTATTGATGCTTATTCAAGTCTATTTGTAGTAATCAATCCCATTGCTGGTGAGAGCAGAATGTGCTGAAGAAATGCTTATGTCAGATTACGATTTGGTTAGATATCCACCCATCACCTTCTGCCCTGCTGATCCATCAAACTTGAACTTTATCAGATCATAGACTGGGGCAAGATTTTAAGATAACTGATTGTCTGCCTCCTTACATGACAAGCAGGGGCGGAGGTACATGTTAGAGGGTGGTGTCAAGTGCTACCACCCTTTAGCTGAAAAATATAGTATATACTGGATTATCATCAAATAGTGACACCAATATAAAAGTAAGTATTGAGTAATAGGCCACACCACCCTTTGTCAAGTGACACCACCCTTTAGCTGAAAAATATAGTATATACTGGATTATCATCAAATAGTGACACCAATATAAAAGTAAGTATTGAGTAATAGGCCATTTAAGAAAATGTTATGTATTTAATATTACAAATTCAAAATTATATTTTACCCGAGAGGGGCTCATGCGATAAGAGGAGCATATACATTCTGGCCCTGTTCCAAACCATATATTTTAGAAATGCCCCTTACCCTCTTTTGTCATAGATGGTTGCGTTCGAAAAGCTCTTGAGCCTTATGAGTTTGACCAAATGGCCCTCGACGCTATTTATAGATCATGCGATAAGAGGAGCATATACATTTGTTTCAATATGATCCACTTTAATGCCAACAATGTGCCCCTCTATATGCTTTACGACTTATGGGAACCTTTTTATGTCATGCACTGTCTCACCTATTGTCTGCATCCCAGAAATGATAGGTTCTCTACTGCATCTTCGTTCTTCTTTTCTCATCCACACTCTAGTTAACCATCTTCACCCATACGTTGTAAGTTCTTAAGAGATCACATGAAAGCTGTGCATGAAAGGTAGAAGCTTGTCACATTACATGTATAATCCTTTAATAGTTTTCTGATACTTGGAATTCACTCTAAATTGATACTTTATTGTGGGTTCTATAATATTCTAGCAATGTTTCTGTGAGTTTCTTAAGTTCTTAGTAAGTTTTGTATGTGAGTAAATCTGAAGTGTTCCTAATAAAATCAAAATTTGCAGGTTGAATGCTCAGGCTCTCACGCTGGCTGCTTTAGTTGGAGCAGCAGCAGTTGAATACTTTGATCGTCAATCCAGTTCAGGGCCGAAGATTGACAAATATAATAACCAATTTTTGTCGAATCAACACAAGGACTAAAGATACCCAGCAACTGCTTGACTGCCATTATTCCTTAATTACATTTGTTTTTGAGAGTATACTATATCAACACATAAAAAGGATGACCAATTCTTGACTGGTGGAGGATACTATTGCAATTGCATGAAGCTCCTTTTTAGCACAGGGGGAATCATAGATTTCAATTCTACAATAATATTGTTTACTTCCAACCATTGTACTGAGAATGTAGTATTCGGCAGCACAAGTGCTTACAATTGTTATGCTTATTTTTTTCGATTTTCTTATCCAAATAAATATATTTTGACTATGTAAAGTTTTCCCCCCTCTTGAGAAGTGGCTAAGCAACATCGACGACTTTTAACATTATTCTCACTATTATTCACCTGGAAGTTTCTGAGTAGACAGTAGCATCTACTAACACAAAAGTCTTGCACTCTTAGGGGCTGTTTGGTTTTAACAGAAAATGTTAATCAGGGCAAGAAAATTTTAAATTCTATGGTTTGATCAGCACTAAGAGAAATAAACATGCTTTATTCATCATTCTGCTCCATTAAATAGCCCTACAAATACGACAAAAAATTGTGACTCCTGTCTTCTTGCAGAAATGCTAACAGGAAAATTATGAAATACCCACAAAAAACTGCTTACTGTATTGAAATACTTCAAGAAATATGGACTTTATTAAAATAATAAATCGAAAGGGAAAAACTGTTTCGAACTTCCCTGAAATAAGACATCCTTTGCTCAATATTCTGCTCCCATAAATAGCAATACAAATGAATGCAACGAAAATTGTGCATACCTGTATCCTTACAAAATTACAAGAAGGAAAAATACATACTTTATTAAAATAATACAAGCATTATTTCGTCGTTCCATAGAAAAAAATGACTTGCATGCCACGATAAATAATCTCTACTTCGTGATACTTGAAACTAGATAGACATTCATTCCACCCCAACAGTGACAGCAGTCTCTTCCAAAATCTCTGATCTTAATTTCATCAACAATCTTCCCAAATAATTGAGGCCTTCGCCATCCCGACCACCACCCCAGAAGAGATCGTGTGGTGAAGCTTCAACCAAAACAGAACCCGCAGTTGAGCGCAGCATAGCATTGAGATGAGGATATGAAGAGAACTTGCATTTCAAAGCCTCGTACATGACATCAATCTTCGCATCCTCCCAGTCGTCTCTAACCTGTGGATGATTCATTTATTCTTGTCAATGAAAAGACAGGAAATTGCATGATTCCTATTTGAGCTTTAGAGTAAATCGCAGATAGACCCTCTATACTATTGCCCAATTGCAGATAGACTCCCTGTAGTTCTATTATTGCGGATAGACCACCTGCACTATGGCCCAAGTGCGGATATGACCCCCCTGAGTCATTTATTTTACTCTTTTACCCTCAGGATGTCTATCTCTCACCCAAAAAGAAGAAGAAAAAAGAACAATTCTCTTTCTATCGGAGGGTAAAAGACTCAAGAATTTCACTCGAGGGTTTATCTGTAGACCTACAGGTGGTCTATCAGCAATTAGGCGATAGTACAATGGATCTATCCACAATTAACCCAACTTTATAAATATAAAGGACAATGTTTGTTGGACATGAGAACTTTTAGAGGTAATACAAGACTTTCTGCATTCAGCAAATCAGGCTTTGGCTTCTCTGGTTGGTTATGGGATATATTCGTGACAAAATGTTAGGATTGCAAGGACATAGAAGAAGACTTGCAGGCTCCATAAAATCAAAATGTCACTGCTGATCAAATTACGACAATAAGCATACTGGATAAAAAGATCTGTTCTGGAAAGTATTACAACGGCAAAGGAATAATCCGTTTCTAGAATTTTATATAATAATAATTTACCTATAAATTGAAGGTAAAATTATAAGAGCAATTGATCGCTCTACAATGTTGAATAAATTAAGAAATAACATGTTAAAAATGACAATGGCAGAAATGGGATGCTAAGATGAATGAGTGACATAACTGAGCATAAGAAATGGGTGCACATCTAAGAAGTTAAAGGTTGCTCATTTGAGGATCAAATGAGGGAGAATTGAGCATGGAGGTAGGCTTAAAGGAACTTGGGTGAAGGCAACTTAGAAGGACGTGATATGGTTCATTTAACGGAAGACACAACCCTAAACAAAACTGCATGGAAGAAAATAGTTCGTGTGCCAACTCCCAAATTTTGGAATAAAGGCCTTGATGTTGTTGCTGTTGTTGTCTCTTCCTTATGAATTGTTAAATTGTCATGAAGTTGGATATCAACACGAATTTTTACTTTTGAGTAACTCATCATTTATGTAGTTTGGCACTGTATATTTTCTAAACTTTGCTTCTAATTATTATTCTTTTCTTTCTTTTTTTTTCTTTTTTTTTTTGAATTTTCTGTTTTTTGCGCTTTTCTTATTTATTTATTTTTTGTCTTAGATGAATGACAGCTTATGTCACAGTGTAAGCGCGTATGCAGCATATATCTACGTAACAATTAAATGTTACACATGCAACATTTTCTAAGAAGAGCGTACCACATCAGGGTGCTGCCTCTGCAATTTCCTCCCCAGCCGCGCTGCTTCTTCAGGACTTTTAGCATATTTGATTTGGTGAATAAATTCTTTTGCTAGAGGATTATTAACCCCCTGAAACTTGTTTGCCTGAAAACAGTAACATTTTCAATTTTTCACAGCATATAGAAACTAGTTTAACATTGGAAATTAACTATACATGAACTGGAAGATTTTACCTGATAATAGTGTTCCAGAGTAGACCATGTAGTGTAATCTCCATTTCCATCAGGCATTTGCAAAGGGTGAGGAGAAAAATTTGATAATGCACCATATGGATCCCAAGTCTTGTAAAAGAATATAATGTCTGCATCATAAGGAGAAACTGTGGGATCAAGAGCTAAAGTTGTATCAGCAGATGGGATCACAGGTGAGAGGTCCGGAATTGGCTGAAGATAACCACTTATAAGTAAATCTGGTCCAATCTGTCATCCACACAAAAAGGACAATAAACATCCAAAGTTAATTCCCTCTCAATTTAGCAGATCATGGTATACTAAAATCCCTTGATAGAAAAGACAACAATAGATACTGAAATTATGGGTTTTTTTTTCGAGCCAAAACCTCACTATATCGGATCCACATGGTGCAACTATTTGAAATAAACAGCAGCATCATAATAGCAAAAATATGAGTGGAAAGATAGTAAAACTTACCAGCTCAACTTCCTGATCAATCAAATTAAGTGCTTGGGACATGTGAACCATTCCAAGTTCACCAACAGGCGATGGAGCGTTTACTCCCCCAATAATTTTAGGGGCCACAAATGCATAAATCTACACCAATAGACAAGCTCATTTCAGACACTTGCAAACATAACTTTTCATGGTACGTTAATATGGAATTATATCCTTCAACTGCACAGATCTATCATTTTTCAATAGAAGAAGTCAATACTACAAAAGGATGTCAGCGTATGATTCCATATTATGCAAATAAAGATACTAGACAAGACCCAGTTGCTTCGTCGGCCTACATCATCCTTGCTTCTCATCAACCACCTCAATGTGAAATTGCATATCAAGTAGATATGGGACAAATAAATTTCAATGGAGCCCATGACCAGAAAGTTCTAAATTAATGAATCAGGAAACCAAAGATGTAATAAGCAATCTTGAAGCTAGAAAACAAATCACACGGTAACAACAATAATAAATTTTCTATTTCAAATATTTTGGTATGGCTGGAGGAATCTCTCTTCTCCATTCAGCTTTCTTAAGGGCCAGCACTAGGTTGACGACACAAGCACTCTAGGGGAAAAAAAAAGTAAAAACCTATTGACAAAAGTTTACAGCTTCACTGCCGTAAATCAATGTTAGAACTAAATACACTTATGGAGGCTCTTATTGTGTGTGTGTGTGTGTGTGTGTTGGGGATAAAATAAAATAAAATGCATGGAGGTCATTTACCATCTATGTACCACTGTTAAATTCAAAGAAATGGTATAGGAAACTTAAAATATAATTGAAGTATTTTTAGAGTAGGAATCAACATATAGCGAAGTGAGAACTAAATACTCTAATATAGTCATACCCATGGGAAAGCATAAAAAATGGACCTTAAGACGACAAAATGGAACATGTGATAATTTTTGGTGAAAATGATAACAGAAATTGTTTACTATGATACGACAATAACTAAAGTTAACAAAATGATCATATTGATTGTTCATGATCTACGACAAGAGGGGAAAAATTATCCCTACTAAAACTTTGTGGATAATGAGAATTGAACTCATCTTGTAGGCACATCCTTTGAAGCGAAGTTGCAGACAGCTTAATTTCATTTTAAATGATGGAAAAATTATATTTTGAACCTCAATTATATTATACCTTATGAATTATCCCAGATGATATAGCCGGTGCAGAGAGACCCCCACCACACTCCCATAACACTTGAAGGTACCCACGATCATAGCAATACTCCATGAACTCTCGTGGGTCTAAGAAGTCGAACTCCACCACTTCAACACCTTTTCTTGCAAGTTTTTCCTGCATATCTTTTTGTGCACCCCTTTGAGTTGCAACAATCGTGTATGCATCAGATGTATTCCAAAGGTTAGCTTCTTCGGGAAGATTAAGAGTTTGAGACATTACGATTCGAACAGGAACGTGGCCCCCACCATGCCTGGCAGTTAGCCGTGGATCTGCATTTATATGGAAAGCAATTCTATAAGGAAGGTTAGTTGAACTCAAAACTGGACCTGGCACAACATAGTGTTAGTCAATGAACTAGAATTAGAATAAAATTTTAAGGTGTTAGCCAATTAGAACTGTATAAAAGTAGAACTCGGATAATTGTGAAAAATTATCTCAGTTGTATCCTATCAATATACAAAACAGAGGGTGCTAGTCTCTCAAATTATCTCAAGTTTTAGCTAGAACTATGTGGTAAAAAACTAGAACAACATCTCTGTTTATAAATTTTTCATATTTTCTTTCTTTTCTCCAGCCTCTCTTCCTCCAATGGTGATCACCCATCATCACACCACACCATCAGATTGGATCACTTCTTCTTCTCCTCCTAATTTTATATGCTATTTTCTTGCGTTACCGAATATTAGAATTGTATAATTGATTTAAAGTACAAAAAATCACAGATCCATATTTATTAAAAAATACTTGAGAATTGTCATGTGCAGTTGACTAGAATCTATAACAACTTGATAAAGATGTATACCATCACGACGTACAGTATTTCCTCCAACAATCACGGCATCACTTCTGCCCCGCAACTCAAATACTCGAACTCTGGACTGTTTGCTACTCACCCAAGATGCATGCCCACTACTTGTTGCAATTTTTCCTGCCCGTATCAGAAATCTACAAATTAGATGTAAAAACAATATAGGGAAGCTCTTTATCGATCTTCGCAAGACTCAGACAATAACAGGACTACAGAACTGACACCTAATACATTCTTAAGACTCACCATCCAGGGTCATTGCATACTTGAAAACAGAGAATGGAACATGAAAGGCAGATCTATAAAGTAATGGAGCATTTACATTGAGGCACGACTTCAATGCTCCCTGCAATTTCCAATTCAAAGTACTATTGTGAGTATAAAAATCTCAAACTGTACGTATGAAAGTAGTTCAAAATTGAATCACCTCGAAAATTTTACTCTGTAGATCCTCACCAAGGACATCAACTTGAACTCCTTCACTTCTTAATGATCGTATAGCCTCCCCACGCAGATGCTGCAGCGGATGTCTCATGCCCACTACAACCCTCGAAATCCCTGCCTAATTGCAATCGTCAGCAACCTACTAACTATTGAACCCATTGAAGAAGAAGAAAGAAAACTATGCAACCAATCAGCTATCACCCATCCTTTTATGCAATATTAAGAAAAGAAGATAATATTAGCATATATAAAAGGAATCCTATAAAACATTTAAAGAAGTATGATACGCACACCAGATGGGTATAAATTTTTTTTAAATGCATCATGTTGACTCAAGACAGTTCGGAAGGCGATTAACTTAATCGATTTTCGACATAAATATCCAGCTTTCTTATCAAAACTGTTTATTTATATATTCAACTTTTGACATAAAAAGGCATCAAATGATACCTGGATTAAGCTGATAGCTTACATTTCTCCACATCAACCAAAAAGAAAGTCTTCCTATTTCTTGATCCACTAGAAACTCACATAGCCAAATATTTCATCAGGACTAACTCTAAAATCTATATTTCTTCACTCGCAGCCTAAATCCCACCACCCAAAATCCCAAATTTAGGTAAACAGTATGCATCAACAGCTATTATGATCTCAACCCAATTTATGAGGCAATCAAATCAAATCAAGCTAAACTTGATTTGTAACTAAATTATCAAGCCTAACCTGGATCAGGGAGGATACAGGGGTATGATCGCCGTAGCAATCCCCAGGCTCCATGTTAAGATACGCCGTGCCGCCGCGGGCGAGCTCGCCGGCGCTCTCGACGGCCTGGAGCTCAGCGCACTTCGTGCCCTGCGCGTAGAGGAAACCCTCGCCGACGACCTCCGCGTTCCCGCCCCCGCCTCCGGCGGCGGAGATCAAGCACCCGAAGTTAGGGTGAGGGGATGTGAGGCCTGCGGACTTGTCGGCGAGCTTTGCTGCTCGATCTAGAAGCTCAGCGTCCAGTTGGAGGGAGGGAACCGCGGTGGCGACGCTGGAGGCGGCGGAGGCGGTGATGGGGCGGCGGCGGCAGCGGAGGAGGAGGAAGGCCGCCGGCGCCGGCGCCGTCAAGGATAAGGACATTTTTTCGGTGGCTTTTCTTGGTCTCGTTGGGGGAGTTGAGGGATCAGATTTTGGTGCTGGGTGGGTGCCCCCCCAAAAGTTTGGCCCTTTCTCACTTTGATACCCTGAGAATATTTTATTAACACTTTTGTACCCCTTCTCACAAAAAGAAAAATTATTCTTGGGTGCGAAAGTTTAAGAAAATTTTGTACCCCAGAATTCTCACAAAATAATGATTGATAGTCCATTAACATTGTTAGGGAGGTCCATTGGATGGATAATTTGAAAGTTTAAGAACAGTTTATGAGACACTCCCAGAGTTGAGTTGAATTCGGTACGGAATTTTTTCAAGATGTACAGAGAAAAACCCGCAGATTTATGGGGATTTTGTGAAATTTATTTTAAACGCGACTAGGGAACCTAGAGGGTGTTTGGGAAGACTTATTTTTTTTTAAGCTTATAAGTTGTGCTAGCTTTTAGTGGCTTTTGACTTTTATGATAAAAATATTATAAAATTTGTTTGGGTATTAAAGTAATTTGTTTGGTCAAATCTAGCTTATTTAGGTGAGCTTATAAGTTATTTTTTCAAAAGATGAGGTATACCAACTTTTTAAAATGTGACTTATAAGCTAACTTATTTTGTATTTTACCAAACAGATAGAAATAAAAAAACTAACTTAAAAGCTAGTTTGACCAAAAAATAAATCGCCCCAAACACCCTCCTAGAGTTGAGCTAGGCACAATAGCATCCAAGATGCAGAAACTCTTTCTCAAATTTCAAATTCATATTCTTTCGGATTGATAATCCACATCATTTTAGATGTAATTACTACCAATAAATTATTTATAAATAAATAATCTGGTTATTTCAACTAGTTTCTACCATTCATCTCATGTTATCATCTAAATTATCCTAAAATGCAATAATATTTTACTCGTAATAGTTGATTACAATTTACAAACAAGTTGAAAAGAACTAAAATTTACATTTTGTGGCAGAATTTGTTATAGTCAACAAATATTTCAAGTCATTTTATTAACTAAAAAGATTAATGTCATTTCAAAAAAAGTATTAATGATACGTCATTGGTTAGTCAGAGCAAATTTGAAAATATAGATTATTTTATAATTTTAGATAAAGAAACACTTGATTTGTGTTTAAATGTGTTCATAATCATCATTTACTCATCCTAGTTCGAGATTACAAGCATGTCAAACAACCCCTCAAACTTGACAAAATAGCAGGCTATCCTCATTGGCCCAGTCCAAACTCCGGCCCAAAAACAAGGACTCTTTCGTAATTATCCACTCCACACTCCCACACCACCCATATATAAACCCCACGCTCAAAATCTCACTCTCTCCCAAAGCCCTAACCCTAAAAATCTCCCGCCGCCTCTCGACCCCAACACCAAAACCCTAAATGGCGCGAACGGCGGCGAGCTCCGGCGGATCGAAGGGCGGAGCGAAGAAGAAGGGGTCGACCTTCGTCATCGACTGCGCGAAGCCGGTGGAGGACAAGATCATGGACATCGCCTCCCTCGAGAAGTTCCTTCAGGAGCGCATCAAGGTCGCCGGCGGCAAGGCCGGAGCTTTTGGCGATGCCGTCACCATTACCAGAGATAAGAGCAAGGTCACTGTAACCTCCGAGGGCCCGTTCTCGAAAAGGTAAGAAAAATCTCATTTTTAGGGTTACATCGAAGTGAATGGAGAGATTTATGACAAAAGTAATTTGCTAGTTAAATCCTATACACTGCTGCAGGGATATATCATGAATAGTGATGTGAGTAACTGGAATTCAATTCTTTTTTTCCATATTCATTGTTGATCTGCGTGCAATTATTCGATAATATTAAGTTGACATTATTGGGGAATTCATGGCAGAAATAATTGTTAGTTGAATCCTATACACTACTATGAGCGTATATGATGAGTAGTTATGCCAAATGTTGTGACAGTGTTGTAGTGGTATTCAAGGGTGCTTTGCGCAAGGAGGAAATATCTGTGATCACCTAGGTAAGTTTTCGGGTGGGATACATGAATCCTAATCATATCTTTCCTAATTGCTTCCAACAAAGTCCTTTTAGGCCTGCCTCTAGTTCTCTTTGCCGGTTTGCCCCATTAGTTATAATCTTATCTTTTGTCCTAACTGATGCATTTAGTGACCTCCATTGTGCATGGCCAAACCATCTGAACTGATTCTCTCTTGCCCCTTAATATCTTAAGGCGTCATTCCTTTGTTATCTAGGTACTTCTAATCTGAAGCCGTACCTATACCCAAACTCCTTGGACACTCTTTGCATATGTGCATACATTTATTCGGTCATGTACTCAATTATACAATACGTGTTTTAATTTAAAACACTTTTCAATGTTGACTCATACGTTTATTGGATATGTATCCTACACTTCACATCCACTTCTTGAAACTCGTTGGACATAGGTTAGCTTCCGAATTACGATTTTGAAGGGTCGCTTGGATGTGTAGTTCAAAAACTAGTGATTTTCCAATTTATAATCAACATAATAAAAGAAACACAAAATTGTTATAGGAATTTTAATTATCATCCTTGTTCTCATATAAATTATTAATTTCAATATAAAATGTGTATATAAATATTTATAGAGCTATGTCCCCATATCCTACCTTTTACAAATTTATAGTGTCCCGCACCCGTACCTGTACCTACACCCGTCCCATGCAACATAGGGTCATTCAAATCCTTCTTTCACATTTAGTTTCTTATGATGTATTTCTTTGGGCTGGCCATATTTAGTTTCTTTGATGTCAAACCATCTAAACAATGGGTTTTGTATCCATGTTTTAGGGTAAGTTCTATTTGGATTTGGTGTTATTCCTTTTTCTCTTGTTTGATTCTTTTCTCACCAAATGTCATCCATTTGTATGATTAAACTTGATCAGGTTGCTAATAGACTCTCATGATGCTTGTAACTTGTTCAACTTATCTAGTTAGACTGGAGGACTGTATTCACAATATTTTTCCTATGGGGGCACAAGTACAATTGTACATATAAATTAATAAAACTTAATAACTTATATAATATAAATTCTTCTAATAAAAGACTATCTACACTAATCACAAATATTTCAACAGATAATATTTTTCATTATCATTTTATATCAATACATGATACTTTTGTTTTTATCACTAAAACTAACAAAAGGCTAGTCAGCTTCAACAGTGCTCCTTCAAAATTATGCTCTAAATAGTCTTATTTTTTATTTGATTGGGGCACCTATCGAAATTCAATGGGGCATGCATATAAAAATATATATACCCCTTAATATGAAAATATAAAACTTTGTGAGGGCAAGTGGCCCCACACCTTTGTTAATGGATCCGTCCTTGGTTAGATTCTTATCCTATGAATGGTCTCTTATATATTTAAATATTATCTAATATTGCAAATTATTACTCATTACTCTTCCTTTACTAATTATATGACTTTTATCAATGTTGAGTGTTTGTCTTGTTACTTTTGTGATTTAATTTTTTAAAATGATTTTCTGTTATTGGGTAATTAGTTGCTTCATGATATGCCTTCTGTGTCATAAATTTTCCCTTGTGCATAGCTAGATATTATAATTGATTGTTCTTAGTGTTATCTTCATGTGCTTTATGACTTTGTATGTCATTCATCTACCGAATGTCAAGGTTAATTGTTGTATACGTTCTAAATGTCATACTATTTATTTATTTTTTAATATTCATCACTGAACCGAAGGAGTTCCTTTTTTCTGTCTGATGCCTAAGGCATTTGAAGACTAGTATTGGCTTTGCTTGTCTTTACAGCACTTTCTTTACTTATAGTTATATCTCAATGAAGTTCTTTTGATCCCCTAACTTTGATCATAGTTCCAGAGAAAGATGATTTCCATTTTTTTAACTGCCAGTCTGCCGGTACTTATTATTTGTGTCCTAATTTGTTTTACTTATTTAAATATGTTGGTGGTATAATCATTGAATGACCTGCTGAAAAAAGACTACTGTTTAGGAACTTAGTTTTCGGTGTCTCATGCTTATTGGTCAGATCAAGTGATAGTTTACTGCTGCATCAGCTTATCTTTTTAGTTTTCTATTTCTTTGTTTCTTGTATTCATTTTGTTACCTACGATAAGTTTTATTTTTCTTCTGTTTTACTTGTTTTACTGCATTTTGCTTTCAGTAGAAACATCTTAATTCTTTGTAACTTTTTAAATTCTAGCCTTGTTTCGATTGTTCCCACTCTTTAGTTATTTTCCGCACTCTTACATGGTCAAACTGAGTGGTAGAGATTTATTTACATAGAAATGCACTTCACCATCTTCACCATGTATATACACTCTTCTTTTATCTTGTTTGTTGTCATAATAATGGTTAAATTGCACCTAAATACCCTATTGTTTCTGAAAAAGCACTTATATACCCAAGTGTCAAAACAGAGCAAATATATATATATATACACCCAAGTTTCAAAACAGAGCAAATATATATCCAAGTTTCAAACTTAAGTGTTCTATGTTTCTCAGATACTTGAAGTATCTTACCAAGAAGTACCTGAAGAAGCATAACGTTCGTGACTGGCTGCGAGTGATTGCCTCCAACAAGGATCGCAGTGTCTACGAGTTGCGCTACTTCAACATTGCAGAAAATGAAGGAGAGGAAGAAGAATGAGTCGCTCAATTTATTTTACTCTTGAGCTAAATGTTATTTTTGCTCATGTTCAGAAAATTTTGGATTCTTTTGGGAACCGCTAAGGATTTTTGCCTGCCTTTTTAATCATCTGGTTTGACTCTGATTATTTTTAGACTTCAACTGCAGTTTAGAGCTTTACTTGTATTTCATATTTGCTCATTAGCCATCACTTTTGTTGATAAACATCTATTGAGATTTTGAGGATGCAATCCCTCTCTTACAAACTGAGGGTGAAGAATGCTGATGAACAAGTTGAAGGATGGTAAATGTTAGATATTATCTGTCATTTGTCTGTTAATTTACGAGTTTTAATTAATATATGTTATTTAATTTTAGCTAGGCATAAGTGAGAAACCAAATATTAATCATACCTATTCAAAGAGGCTATACAGAACAGCTATTTTCTTTCTAAATAGAGAACACGGTTATGGGAATTCTATTTTCTCACCACACATTTGGAACTGTCTTTCTTTATTTAGTGTAATCCTATCTAACATTATTAAACTTTTTAATAGGTAACGCTTGTCTTTGATAAAAATCGATCTGCATTTGTTGAAAATTTGTTTACGTCAGGATGTAACTATTTTCCTTTATTGTAAAAATATATGATAGGGTAAAGTCATGCGAAGACATAATATTTTTTTGCTTTTAATTGCCTGTTTAATTTCTTCCCATTTCCTAAATTTTTTTTCTTCCACCTCTCTTCATATTTGATTCATGAATAATTCGTTTTTAGACCCATAATATTATACATGCCCGTGGGATAGCTGACGACGTGGAGGCTTAAATTGCAAATAATCCTGCTCATCTGTATCTTAACTTGCACTAAATTCCCCTCAGCTCATTTACTAGCAATTAACACTCTTCATACCATTTCTTTTGAAAGATATGTTGCAAGTGCAAAAGTGGCACCTTTTTTTTTTCTTATGAATTGGAGGAGATTATGTTGTAATATATGAGTTGAGGTGGATCTAGTGCAATTCAAGGTATAGACGTGGAGTATTATGTGCAGTTTACCCATTTCAGTTTATGAGGTTTTTCTTATTACAAGCTGAATATATATGGGAAAATGCAAGCAGGAGTAGTTGCTATTTCTCCTGCTTTTCGTTCTTCTTCCCCAGCTTCTTTTGTTTCCCTCTTAATTGCTAATAAAAAGAACTGTAAATACACTAAACCCCCAAGAATTTTCAGCACTTTACAATAAACCCCTAAAACTTTCAAAATCACAATAAAAACCCAATATTTTTTGGAATTGCAGACTCTAATAGGTTTCACACTTTTGCAAATAACCCCCTAAGTTCAAACCAAAAAGCAACATAAAAAGATATTTTGAAAGTTATTGAGGCTTTAATGTAATTTACCCAAAAGATATTGAGGGTTTTCTGCAAAAGCTATGGGGGGTTTGTGATATAGGCTAGCGGAAGAGTAATCAAAAGAGATACTACTCGTTCTCGTACGAGCAAAACGACACAAACCCTAGAAAACCCTAGGAATAGAAAACTTCTAAAATAATAATAATCAATCTAAAGAGTTCACAAATTCATTCCCCTTGTATAGGATGTAAAACAAATTAAAAGTACTAAAATAACCTTTCCTAAAACAATTAGACTTCCTAAAATAAAAAAACGTTCCATAAAAACTAGAAACTAAATTGAACCAAAACTCTTCGACGCGCAGTTTGAGCCTGAAGATGAATTTCTTTGACCCCGAAACTCGGCTATAACAGCATAGCTGTTCAACTTGTAGAGCATTTCCCGAACTTTTCGAAAACATATAATAATAGCGATTCTATGGAGCGAATCAAAAGTTATGGTCCGTTAAAGATGCACGTCGAAATCTGGCCTAAAATCTTATACTTTTCTTAGATCGTCCGAGCTTCGCACGATTCGATTTCTCCCAAAAGGCATTAGCAATATCCTCCGCATTCGTTTAGTGCGATTTTGAAAGTTATCAGGGTTTCTACAAAACGCTAAAAGTTTTTGGGGTTTTAGTGTAATTTACTAGAAAGAACAAATAAAAAAGGATTTTTATAGACATTAGTCCCTTAAATCATAGGTATTCCGATATTACTCTCCCAAAATTTCATATTTTGATATTAGTCTCTCAAATTACTTTAATGTGTTGATATTAATCTTTATGTTAGGTTTACCATTCAAAACCCTAAACCATGAATGAGTTAACATTAATCATGGATAGAGAATTACCTTATTACCCCTTCCTCTCTCACCTCCTGCTCCATCTCCTCCACCACCGTCCCCTCCTCCGCTATTCTTCTCACCTCCTCCTCCATCATCGCCACCACCATCTCCACCATCGCAATCCCCACCTCTATTGATAATGTCACCGCTATCATCTTCTCCATCACCACCTTCCCATATTTGTTTTGGATTGTGAGGACATTGGAGTCAGCCTGTGGAGGAGGGAGACAGTGGAGAGAGGAGAGAGCGGAGAGGTAGTGGCAACTATGATCAAGGATAGAGAGAGAGAGAGAGAGGAGAGGGGTATAAATGTCCACACGTAAATCTGAACTGAGTAAAGAGAATAATATCAACATATTAAGACAATTTAGGGAACTAATATCACGATATTAATATTTAATGAATTAACATGAAGTTGAATAGAATTAACATGAAGTTGAATAGAATTAACATGAAGTTGAATAGAATTAACATGAAGTTGAATAGAATTAACATGAAGTTGAATAGAATTAACATGAAGTTGAATAGAATTAACATGAAGTTGAATAGAATTAACATGAAGTTGAATAGAATTAACATGAAGTTGAATAGAATTAACATGAAGTTGAATAGAATTAACATGAAGTTGAATAGAATTAACATGAAGTTGAATAGAATTAACATGAAGTTGAATAGAATTAACATGAAGTTGAATAGAATTAACATGAAGTTGAATAGAATTAACATGAAGTTGAATAGAATTAACATGAAGTTGAATAGAATTAACATGAAGTTGAATAGAATTAACATGAAGTTGAATAGAATTAACATGAAGTTGAATAGAATTAACATGAAGTTGAATAGAATTAACATGAAGTTGAATAGAATTAACATGAAGTTGAATAGAATTAACATGAAGTTGAATAGAATTAACATGAAGTTGAATAGAATTAACATGAAGTTGAATAGAATTAACATGAAGTTGAATAGAATTAACATGAAGTTGAATAGAATTAACATGAAGTTGAATAGAATTAACATGAAGTTGAATAGAATTAACATGAAGTTGAATAGAATTAACATGAAGTTGAATAGAATTAACATGAAGTTGAATAGAATTAACATGAAGTTGAATAGAATTAACATGAAGTTGAATAGAATTAACATGAAGTTGAATAGAATTAACATGAAGTTGAATAGAATTAACATGAAGTTGAATAGAATTAACATGAAGTTGAATAGAATTAACATGAAGTTGAATAGAATTAACATGAAGTTGAATAGAATTAACATGAAGTTGAATAGAATTAACATGAAGTTGAATAGAATTAACATGAAGTTGAATAGAATTAACATGAAGTTGAATAGAATTAACATGAAGTTGAATAGAATTAACATGAAGTTGAATAGAATTAACATGAAGTTGAATAGAATTAACATGAAGTTGAATAGAATTAACATGAAGTTGAATAGAATTAACATGAAGTTGAATAGAATTAACATGAAGTTGAATAGAATTAACATGAAGTTGAATAGAATTAACATGAAGTTGAATAGAATTAACATGAAGTTGAATAGAATTAACATGAAGTTGAATAGAATTAACATGAAGTTGAATAGAATTAACATGAAGTTGAATAGAATTAACATGAAGTTGAATAGAATTAACATGAAGTTGAATAGAATTAACATGAAGTTGAATAGAATTAACATGAAGTTGAATAGAATTAACATGAAGTTGAATAGAATTAACATGAAGTTGAATAGAATTAACATGAAGTTGAATAGAATTAACATGAAGTTGAATAGAATTAACATGAAGTTGAATAGAATTAACATGAAGTTGAATAGAATTAACATGAAGTTGAATAGAATTAACATGAAGTTGAATAGAATTAACATGAAGTTGAATAGAATTAACATGAAGTTGAATAGAATTAACATGAAGTTGAATAGAATTAACATGAAGTTGAATAGAATTAACATGAAGTTGAATAGAATTAACATGAAGTTGAATAGAATTAACATGAAGTTGAATAGAATTAACATGAAGTTGAATAGAATTAACATGAAGTTGAATAGAATTAACATGAAGTTGAATAGAATTAACATGAAGTTGAATAGACTTAACATGAAATAAATTGAATTTAACATGAAATTAGACTTAACATGAATTAAATTGAATTTAACATGAAATTAGACTTAACATGAATTAAATTGAATTTAACATGAAATTAGACTTAACATGAATTAAATTGAATTTAACATGAAATTAGACTTAACATGAATCAAATTGAATTTAACATGAAATTAGACTTAACATGAATCAAATTGAATTTAACATGAAATTAGACTTAACATGAATTAAATTGAATTTAACATGAAATTAGACTTAACATGAATCAAATTGAATTTAACATGAAATTAGACTTAACATGAATCAAATTGAATTTAACATGAAATTAGACTTAACATGAATTAAATTGAATTTAACATGAAATTAGACTTAACATGAATCAAATTGAATTTAACATGAAATTAGACTTAACATGAATCAAATTGAATTTAACATGAAATTAGACTTAACATGAATCAAATTGAATTTAACATGAAATTAGACTTAACATGAATCAAATTGAATTTAACATGAAATTAGACTTAACATGAATCAAATTGAATTTAACATGAAATTAGACTTAACATGAATCAAATTGAATTTAACATGAAATTAGACTTAACATGAATTAAATTGAATTTAACATGAAATTAGACTTAACATGAATCAAATTGAATTTAACATGAAATTAGACTTAACATGAATCAAATTGAATTTAACATGAAATTAGACTTAACATGAATTAAATTGAATTTAACATGAAATTAGACTTAACATGAAATAAATTGAATTTAACATGAAATTAGACTTAACATGAATCAAATTGAATTTAACATGAAATTAGACTTAACATGAATCAAATTGAATTTAACATGAAATTAGACTTAACATGAATTAAATTGAATTTAACATGAAATTAGACTTAACATGAATTAAATTGAATTTAACATGAAATTAGACTTAACATGAATCAAATTGAATTTAACATGAAATTAGACTTAACATGAATCAAATTGAATTTAACATGAAATTAGACTTAACATGAATTAAATTGAATTTAACATGAAATTAGACTTAACATGAATTAAATTGAATTTAACATGAAATTAGACTTAACATGAATCAAATTGAATTTAACATGAAATTAGACTTAACATGAATCAAATTGAATTTAACATGAAATTAGACTTAACATGAATTAAATTGAATTTAACATGAAATTAGACTTAACATGAATTAAATTGAATTTAACATGAAATTAGACTTAACATGAATTAAATTGAATTTAACATGAAATTAGACTTAACATGAATCAAATTGAATTTAACATGAAATTAGACTTAACATGAATCAAATTGAATTTAACATGAAATTAGACTTAACATGAATTAAATTGAATTTAACATGAAATTAGACTTAACATGAAATAAATTGAATTTAACATGAAATTAGACTTAACATGAATCAAATTGAATTTAACATGAAATTAGACTTAACATGAATCAAATTGAATTTAACATGAAATTAGACTTAACATGAAATAAATTGAATTTAACATGAAATTAGACTTAACATGAAATAAATTGAATTTAACATGAAATTAGACTTAACATGAATTAAATTGAATTTAACATGAAATTAGACTTAACATGAATCAAATTGAATTTAACATGAAATTAGACTTAACATGAATTAAATTGAATTTAACATGAAATTAGACTTAACATGAATTAAATTGAATTTAACATGAAATTAGACTTAACATGAATCAAATTGAATTTAACATGAAATTAGACTTAACATGAATTAAATTGAATTTAACATGAAATTAGACTTAACATGAATTAAATTGAATTTAACATGAAATTAGACTTAACATGAAATAAATTGAATTTAACATGAAATTAGACTTAACATGAAATAAATTGAATTTAACATGAAATTAGACTTAACATGAATTAAATTGAATTTAACATGAAATTAGACTTAACATGAATTAAATTGAATTTAACATGAAATTAGACTTAACATGAATTAAATTGAATTTAACATGAAATTAGACTTAACATGAATTAAATTGAATTTAACATGAAATTAGACTTAACATGAATTAAATTGAATTTAACATGAAATTAGACTTAACATGAATTAAATTGAATTTAACATGAAATTAGACTTAACATGAATCAAATTGAATTTAACATGAAATTAGACTTAACATGAATCAAATTGAATTTAACATGAAATTAGACTTAACATGAATTAAATTGAATTTAACATGAAATTAGACTTAACATGAATCAAATTGAATTTAACATGAAATTAGACTTAACATGCAGTGAAACTAACATGAACCTCAAGATTCTTGTTAAATTCAATTTGATTCATGTTAATTCTATTCCACTTCATGTTAATTCTATTCCACTTCATGTTAATTCAATCTCACTTCATGTTAATTCAATCTCACTTCATGTTAATTCTATTCAACTTCATGTTAATTCAATCTCACTTCATGTTAATTCAATCTCACTTCATGTTAATTCTATTCAACTTCATGTTAATTCTATTCAACTTCATGTTAATTCAATCTCACTTCATGTTAATTCTATTCAACTTCATGTTAATTCTATTCAACTTCATGTTAATTCTATTCAACTTCATGTTAATTCTATTCAACTTCATGTTAATTCTATTCAACTTCATGTTAATTCTATTCAACTTCATGTTAATTCAATCTCACTTCATGTTAATTCTATTCAACTTCATGTTAATTCTATTCAACTTCATGTTAATTCTATTCAACTTCATGTTAATTCTATTCAACTTCATGTTAATTCTATTCAACTTCATGTTAATTCAATCTCACTTCATGTTAATTCTATTCAACTTCATGTTAATTCTATTCAACTTCATGTTAATTCAATCTCACTTCATGTTAATTCAATCTCACTTCATGTTAATTCAATCTCACTTCATGTTAATTCTATTCAACTTCATGTTAATTCTATTCAACTTCATGTTAATTCTATTCAACTTCATGTTAATTCAATCTCACTTCATGTTAATTCAATCTCACTTCATGTTAATTCAATCTCACTTCATGTTAATTCTATTCAACTTCATGTTAATTCTATTCAACTTCATGTTAATTCAATCTCACTTCATGTTAATTCTATTCAACTTCATGTTAATTCAATCTCACTTCATGTTAATTCTATTTTCAACCCGAAATAGAATTAACATGAAGTTGAATAGAATTAACATGCAACCGAATAGAATTAACATGAAGTTGAATAGAATTAACATGCAACCGAATAGAATTAACATGCAACCGAATAGAATTAACATGCAACCGAATAGAATTAACATGAAGTTGAATAGAATTAACATGAAGTTGAATAGAATTAACATGCAACCGAATAGAATTAACATGAAGTGAGATTGAATTAACATGAAGTTGAATAGAATTAACATGAAGTTGAATAGAATTAACATGCAACCGAATAGAATTAACATGAAGTTGAATAGAATTAACATGAAGTTGAATAGAATTAACATGAAGTTGAATAGAATTAACATGCAACCGAATAGAATTAACATGCAACCGAATAGAATTAACATGCAACCGAATAGAATTAACATGAAGTTGAATAGAATTAACATGAAGTTGAATAGAATTAACATGCAACCGAATAGAATTAACATGCAACCGAATAGAATTAACATGAAGTTGAATAGAATTAACATGAAGTTGAATAGAATTAACATGAAGTTGAATAGAATTAACATGAAGTTGAATAGAATTAACATGCAACCGAATAGAATTAACATGAAGTTGAATAGAATTAACATGAAGTTGAATAGAATTAACATGAAGTTGAATAGAATTAACATGAAGTTGAATAGAATTAACATGCAACCGAATAGAATTAACATGCAACCGAATAGAATTAACATGAAGTTGAATAGAATTAACATGAAGTGAGATTGAATTAACATGAAGTTGAATAGAATTAACATGCAACCGAATAGAATTAACATGAAGTGAGATTGAATTAACATGAAGTGAGATTGAATTAACATGAAGTTGAATAGAATTAACATGCAACCGAATAGAATTAACATGCAACCGAATAGAATTAACATGCAACCGAATAGAATTAACATGAAGTTGAATAGAATTAACATGAAGTGAGATTGAATTAACATGAAGTGAGATTGAATTAACATGAAGTTGAATAGAATTAACATGCAACCGAATAGAATTAACATGAAGTGAGATTGAATTAACATGAAGTGAGATTGAATTAACATGAAGTTGAATAGAATTAACATGCAACCGAATAGAATTAACATGAAGTTGAATAGAATTAACATGCAACCGAATAGAATTAACATGAAGTGAGATTGAATTAACATGAAGTTGAATAGAATTAACATGAAGTTGAATAGAATTAACATGCAGTGAAACTAACATGAACCATGTTAAGTCTAATTTCATGTTAAATTCAATTTGATTCATGTTAAGTCTAATTTAATTCAATTAAAACACCAAAATGCCCTTATCTCCTCCATATTCTTGCATGTTAAGTCTAAAAATAAGTCGAATTAGACTAAACATGAACCATGTTAAGTCTATTTTCAACTTATTATTATTTTTTAATTGAATTAAATTAGACTTAACATGAATCAAATTGAATTAACATGAAATTAGACTTAAAAATAAGTTGAAATAGACTTAACATGTTTCATGTTAAGTCTATTTTCAACTTATTTTTTATTTTTATTGAATTAAATTAGACTTAACATGCAAGAATAGAATTAACATGAAGTTGAATAGAATTAACATGAAGTTGAATAGAATTAACATGAAGTTGAATAGAATTAACATGAAGTTGAATAGAATTAACATGAAGTTGAATAGAATTAACATGAAGTTGAATAGAATTAACATGCAACCGAATAGAATTAACATGAAGTTGAATAGAATTAACATGAAGTGAGATTGAATTAACATGAAGTTGAATAGAATTAACATGCAACCGAATAGAATTAACATGCAGTGAAACTAACATGAACCATGTTAAGTCTAATTTCATGTTAAATTCAATTTGATTCATGTTAAGTCTAATTTAATTCAATTAAAACGCCAAAATGCCCTTATCTCCTCCATATTCTTGCATGTTAAGTCTAAAAATAAGTCGAATTAGACTAAACATGAACCATGTTAAGTCTATTTTCAACTTATTATTATTTTTTAATTGAATTAAATTAGACTTAACATGAATCAAATTGAATTAACATGAAATTAGACTTAAAAATAAGTTGAAATAGACTTAACATGTTTCATGTTAAGTCTATTTTCAACTTATTTTTTATTTTTATTGAATTAAATTAGACTTAACATGAATCAAATTGAATTAACATGAAATTAAACTTAAAAATAAGTTGAAATAGACTTAACATGGTTCATGTTAAGTCTCATTCGACTTGTTTTAGACTTAACATGCAAGAATATGGAGGAGATAAGGGCATTTTAGCGTTTTTAATTGAATTAAATTAGACTTAACATGAATCAAATTGAATTTAACATGAAATTAGACTTAACATGGTTCATGTTAAGTCCAATTTAATTCATGTTAAGTCTAATTTCATGTTAAATTTAATTTAATTTATGTTAAATTCAATTTGATTCATGTTAAGTCTCATTCGACTTGTTTTAGACTTAACATGTTTCATGTTAAGTCTAATTTCATGTTAAATTTAATTTAATTTATGTTAAGTCTAATTTCATGTTAAATTTAATTTAATTTATGTTAAATTCAATTTGATTCATGTTAAGTCTCATTCGACTTGTTTTAGACTTAACATGTTTCATGTTAAGTCTCATTCGACTTGTTTTAGACTTAACATGTTTCATGTTAAGTCTATTTTCAACTTATTTTTTATTTTTATTGAATTAAATTAGACTTAACATGTTTCATGTTAAGTCTCATTCGACTTGTTTTAGACTTAACATGTTTCATGTTAAGTCTCATTCGACTTGTTTTAGACTTAACATGGTTCATGTTAAGTCTCATTCGACTTGTTTTAGACTTAACATGAAATAAATTGAATTTAACATGAAATTAAACTTAAAAATAAGTTGAAATAGACTTAACATGGTTCATGTTAAGTCTCATTCGACTTGTTTTAGACTTAACATGGTTCATGTTAAGTCTCATTCGACTTGTTTTAGACTTAACATGTTTCATGTTAAGTCTCATTCGACTTGTTTTAGACTTAACATGGTTCATGTTAAGTCTAATTTCATGTTAAATTTAATTTAATTTATGTTAAGTCTCATTCGACTTGTTTTAGACTTAACATGGTTCATGTTAAGTCTCATTCGACTTGTTTTAGACTTAACATGGTTCATGTTAAGTCTCATTCGAC
This sequence comes from Asparagus setaceus, assembly GCA_012295165.1. Taxonomy (NCBI): domain Eukaryota; kingdom Viridiplantae; phylum Streptophyta; class Magnoliopsida; order Asparagales; family Asparagaceae; genus Asparagus; species Asparagus setaceus. Next base: position 7,460,239 of record CM022704.1, on the reverse strand, counting down.
TTGTTTTAGACTTAACATGAATCAAATTGAATTTAACATGAAATTAAACTTAAAAATAAGTTGAAATAGACTTAACATGTTTCATGTTAAGTCTCATTCGACTTGTTTTAGACTTAACATGAATTAAATTGAATTTAACATGAAATTAAACTTAAAAATAAGTTGAAATAGACTTAACATGAAATAAATTGAATTTAACATGAAATTAAACTTAAAAATAAGTTGAAATAGACTTAACATGAAATAAATTGAATTTAACATGAAATTAAACTTAAAAATAAGTTGAAATAGACTTAACATGAAATAAATTGAATTTAACATGAAATTAAACTTAAAAATAAGTTGAAATAGACTTAACATGTTTCATGTTAAGTCTCATTCGACTTGTTTTAGACTTAACATGAATCAAATTGAATTTAACATGAAATTAAACTTAAAAATAAGTTGAAATAGACTTAACATGAAATAAATTGAATTTAACATGAAATTAAACTTAAAAATAAGTTGAAATAGACTTAACATGGTTCATGTTAAGTCTCATTCGACTTGTTTTAGACTTAACATGTTTCATGTTAAGTCTAATTTCATGTTAAATTTAATTTAATTTATGTTAAGTCTAATTTAATTCAATTAAAACACCAAAATGCCCTTATCTCCTCCATATTCTTGCATGTTAAGTCTATTTTCAACTTATTTTAAGTCTAATTTCATGTTAAATTTAATTTAATTTATGTTAAGTCTCATTCGACTTGTTTTAGACTTAACATGTTTCATGTTAAGTCTCATTCGACTTGTTTTAGACTTAACATGAATCAAATTGAATTTAACATGAAATTAAACTTAAAAATAAGTTGAAATAGACTTAACATGAAATAAATTGAATTTAACATGAAATTAAACTTAAAAATAAGTTGAAATAGACTTAACATGGTTCATGTTAAGTCTCATTCGACTTGTTTTAGACTTAACATGAATCAAATTGAATTTAACATGAAATTAAACTTAAAAATAAGTTGAAATAGACTTAACATGAATCAAATTGAATTTAACATGAAATTAAACTTAAAAATAAGTTGAAATAGACTTAACATGTTTCATGTTAAGTCTCATTCGACTTGTTTTAGACTTAACATGGTTCATGTTAAGTCTCATTCGACTTGTTTTAGACTTAACATGGTTCATGTTAAGTCTCATTCGACTTGTTTTAGACTTAACATGAATCAAATTGAATTTAACATGAAATTAAACTTAAAAATAAGTTGAAATAGACTTAACATGAATCAAATTGAATTTAACATGAATTAAATTGAATTTAACATGAAATTAAACTTAAAAATAAGTTGAAATAGACTTAACATGGTTCATGTTAAGTCTCATTCGACTTGTTTTAGACTTAACATGCAAGAATATGGAGGAGATAAGGGCATTTTGGCGCTTTTAATTGAATTAAATTAGACTTAACATGAATCAAATTGAATTTAACAAGAATATCGAGGTTCATGTTAGTTTCACTGCATGTTAATTCTATTTTACCGCATGTTAATTCTATTCCACTTCATGTTAATTCAATCTCACTTCATGTTAATTCTATTCCACTTCATGTTAATTCTATTCAACTTCATGTTAATTCTATTCTATTGCATGTTAATTCTATTCAACTTCATGTTAATTCTATTCCACTTCATGTTAATTCTATTTTACCGCATGTTAATTCTATTCTCGCTTCATGTTAGTTCTATTTCATCAGTTAAGTGTTTACTAGTAATGAAGCCTTCTTACTCCTCCAAAGATCAGTCCTGACTTTCCTAAGTGGTGCTAGAACTTGGCGGAGCGAGGAGGAAGAGGAGTAGGGAGGGAATCTGAGGGGAGATGGAGTGCTGACCTGTAATAATATTCCATATGTACTTGAAGGAGTAGTGGTTATTTACACCGCTGGAGGAGGAGCATTGGTGAGGCGGAGAAGACATGAGAGAGTAGTGCCGTGATGGTGATGGGGAGGAGGACGTGAAGGCTGGGTGCATGGTAAGATGGCGGCTGGCGACGACGGGAGAGGAGAAGGAGATGCCGAGGAGAGGAGAGGAGAGGAGAGGAGAGGAGAGGAGAGGAGAGGAGAGGAGAGGAGAGGAGAGGAGAGGAGAGGAGAGGAGAGGAGAGGAGAGGAGAGGAGAGGAGAGGAGAGGAGAGGAGAGGAGAGGAGAGGAGAGGAGAGGAGAGGAGAGGAGAGGAGAGGAGAGGAGAGGAGAGGAGAGGAGAGGAGAGGAGAGGAGAGGAGAGGAGAGGAGAGGAGGAAGAAGAGATGAAGAAGAGAGGTTAGAGATGCGGTGATGAGAGCGATGAGAGGAAGGGAGGGAGATAAGAGTTTTCGGATTTTCAGATCTCCACGCTTAATAATGGCGACGCATGACGACTAAAAGCGGGACACAAATCGGAGATTAATCGCTGAGGTCGAAACACACGGGGAAAGTTAGGTCAGTCACACAAGTTTTGTTTTACTGGTTAATAATTTTCTAATATTTAATATGGCCTGTTTGGTTCAAAGAAAACCCATGAAATCACATATTTGAAAATAAGGAGTTGTCCACATCAACTTTGATTGCCGATATTTTGGGTGTTTGTTTCAACCTTTGATTTGGGAAATGGGTGCTAGAAATCACACGCCACATAGACTTTGTTGTATAATTTGAGCACAAAGCTCGAATCGGGTGAAATCCAATATTTAGCCATTAAATATTCGCACAAACTCCAAGCAAAGGAAATTGTGTATTTGTTATTTTCTTTCCAAATTGTAACTCTAACCAAACAAATGAAATTGAGGAAATGTGGGATATTTCTACACCCATGTTTTCTATGTGAAACAAACAAAAACAACTACTTTAAGGAAATCTATGAAAACAATGAAATGTGATTTCCATGATGTCTTAATTTTTAATTTTTTGGGGTAGGCGAAACAAACAGCCCCTATGTATCAAATAGAATTAAATTTATAAACGAATTTCAAAATTTATTAATTCAATTGTTAATAATTTTATAGTGCACATTTAATATTATTATGAATGGGGAATCACGTGATATTTTCTCGTGTATATTTATAGAAGAGACAGCTAACTCGAGACGTCAGCGCTCCAGCTCACGGTCCCACGGATTGGTCCACATTTGGGTGCAGCTATGGTGGGTGTACCCTCAAATTAATCAGATTTGATTTACTGCCCTCATCTCCGGAGCCTTTCTTTCTCGCTCGATTTACTGCCGCCGGCCGCCGCAGCAGCTTCTGCTGCTCCGCCGGAGCTCTATCGCCCGCCGGCGGTACTTATCGTATCCCCCATTTCGAGTTCTCTCGCTTCATTGTTAATTTCGTGAAGTAATCAAAGGGATTGATTATTATTATTGTTATTGCTATTTTTGTCAATTTCTAGGGCTCGTTTAGTTCGTAGGGTTTTATTCGCACCATTTAGGTTTGGAATTTAGGAAGTATTTGCTACTTGATTATACTGGGTTTTTTTTTGGATTTTAGATAGACTTAGAAATGCAGCTGAAGAGATAAATGTAGCATCTTTGGGTCGTCATTTTTCATAAGAGAGATGATTGGCAAATGTGAGGTTAATTTTTAAGGTCAGAAAGATAGCACGATCTCTTACCCCGCCGCCGCCGCCACCCCCCCAACAAAAAGAAAAAAAAAAAAGGGAAAAAAGAGAAGAAGAAAGAAAACCCAATATGCATTTGATCTTGCCTGGTGAATACTGCAATGTTGGCGTCACCGCCTGTGTTGCTTTCTGATACCATATGTAGGAGATTTAGAACTCAACCCTTAAAGCTAGTTGTTGTAACGGAAAAGAATTTAAATCTCTTATAACCCCACAATTGATTCCCTATTGAGTCATTGTGAGGCTAACTGGACCCTATTAATTAAAAAAATTCTATTATTAATTTTTTAGTGATTGATTGCTGCCTTAAGTGATTTTTCAGCGAGTCTCAGAATCCATGATTGTTATTGATTTTTGAATGGATGGAAGAGCGACTTAGGCTGCGTTTGTTAGGGGCTTTTAGTAGGAGGGTGAGTTGGTTGATTATATCACGACTTAAGGAGCACATAGGATTTAGTCGTAACTCCAATTATGAATTGCTGTAATTACACTCTACTCTTATCAAATGTAAGAGGTGGTTTTGATAAGAATTTTCAGAAAATCAAAATTATCCATAGATCCCATGAAATCTTACCTTCCATCGAGGGATGGATCCAGAAATATTTTTCTGTGAGGGCACATATGAAACTATACATATAACATAACAACTTATATAATATAAATTCTATCAAGAGGAAAACTTATTTATACAATAAAAACGAAGATATCAATTGCATAACTTTTCACTATCATTTTCATATGAATACATAATCAATTTCATTTTCATCACAAAAACTAACAAAATACTACTAGGTTGCAACAATATTTCCTTCACAACTGTTCTCTACTTGGTCTTATTTTTTGTAGTTTGGGGTCACGTATTAAAATTCTATGGGGGCACCTATGCTAATTTGTATATCTTTTAGTAAAAAAATTAAAATCTTATGGGGGCAAGTGCCCCCACAAAGTGTATACATAGATCCGTCCTTGCCTCCAACTCTTGTTCTATATTGTGTGTTTGATAAGAGTTAGCTAGAGTTGGGGCTCAACTCCAGCCTTGACATCCATGATTGTTCTTCATTCAGAATTTATATGATTCCTGTGGACATTGCATCGATGATATGAATTTCATTATGACAACGACAGAACAGGGAACCGAACAAATTTAAGATCGATGCTACTTTATAATTTGAGTATGTACATCTAGCATGAGCATATAGTATATACACAAGTCATGTATATGACATGACACTCACACAGATGACAAACATGACATGACATGGACATGGAGACACAATAAACTCTTGAAAGTATAATATAGGGACACTGCAACATGATTGTGTGCGTCAGCAGTGGGTGTGGGTGTGTGTGACCACAACAGTATGATTCTCCTGTGCGTGTGCATTTGTGCAGGCGGTAAACACAGATGCATGTTGGCATTGGACACTGAAATCGCCGTTTTTATTGATTTTGATGAATTTAAAATCCAGAATCGCTTTTAACTTACGGATGCATATTTTGATGGATTGAAGGTGAACAAAAAGAGTATAAATTGCAATATATAGCGCTTCTAATCAAGTTTTCTATTGAATTTTGAGAGGGAAAATATTGTGAAATTTAGCATGTGGCTTCTAACAATTGATAAGATCAAAGTCATTAAATAGATAACTAAATTCTAATTTCTCACCGACTACAATTATGATGTCTTCACATGTTTGCTAGATGTTCTGGCTATTAAAACAATATGTGTAGCTTACCTAAGAGGCTTGTTTTTAATGTACGTTTAAATGACACATGCCTAGATGTATGTGTATCACATTGATTATCCCAGCAGTTAGAATGTGTTCTATTAAAACCAGAAAGAAAATATATTGTAAAATTTGACCTATAGGTTCTAATCGAGTGATTAACTCAAACAGAGAACTATAATTTTAATCTTATTTTTTTACCACTATAAGCTTATGGTGTGCTTCTATTACATAGTGTTTTGCTTATGTAAGAGTCTCAAAGTACTTGTTTAAGTGACACATTATTCAAATATCTCGATATTTATATTTTTAAAGCCGGCATGGCTCTGGTAGACATTTTTTGGGTTTTAGATTTGGCATGGCTTTGGAACATCAGTGAAAGGTGTCAAACATGGTACCATACTCACTTTGGAGTGTATGCTTCATAGATGCATAGCAAGCATATAAACCCAGTCGATACGCTGTCCATTACAATAAACTCAATTCTTCATGTGTTTCACGCACACCGGTACTGAAATGCATGTATTTTACCATATACTGATAAATCACTCATGTTTTCAGATTTCAAGCTACCATGTGAGCTGAACTTTAAGGGATATCTTGGAGAATTACATGGTAGGAAGCTCTTTGGGGACAGTAAAGATGTCATCACAGAAAACATGTGAAATATATTTGCTTTTTCAGGGTGAAAGTTCTCTTTCAGATGGGATGCGAGCTTTTTTGTATCTTCTAGCTCTTGCTTACTGTTTCATGGGGTTGTCTGCTATAACTGCTCGTTTCTTCCAGTCCATGGAGAATATTGTTAAACATACACGAGAGGTTGTGGAAATAGATCCGGTAACAAATACTAAAGTAATCAGACGAGAAAAGTTTTGGAACTATGTGATTGCAGATATTACTTTACTGGCATTTGGGACGAGCTTTCCACAAATTTCTTTAGCTACGATTGATGCCATCCGAAATATTGGTCAGCTAACTGCAGGAGGTACGCTATTCATTAGTATTGTTACTGAACTTGTTCCGCTACATTTCAAAGTGCATTTCCATTTCCTTAGAAGAACACTTCTTTTGCATGCTAAGCATTCCTTTCTTGCATTACTATTTAGTGCTTCTACTGACAGGAGTACCAGATGAATTTATCAATCACAAAGGCAAAAAGGAACTTCAGTGTTCGTTTCAGATATAAAAAATCTCCTGAAGAGATACCTGGCTTTTTGTAGGCTTATAAATTTATGCCACAACATTTATATGTACCGTCGAGTATCATTGTCTCCCCTTTTCCAAATTAAACCGGGTTCCTTTATGATAAAAAGCGCATGGATACATGCTTAGCTTCTTTCGTTGATACAAAGATAAAAATAGTGTTCTATGTCTCCAGACAAATGATAAGGTCACTATAGTAATTTGGCTTACAAGATAAATTATTGTTGTTATTTAATTGTGGTTGCATTTGCCTCCAAGCATTACAAGTATGTGTAAACATATATGAAGGTGCACATATTCACATATGTATGCATTAAAATATATGTGCATACTTCATGTACCGGATCTATAACCATATACATGTATGTATTTATGCGTATCAGTACATAATACACCTAACTCACACCCTTACATTTGAACTTGTTTATTCATCTAAAGATGGTTGTAAAAGAGAAACAACACTCTTGTTTAATTTCAGAAACATGTGTGTACAATTGAAGTACCCAATGTTCCTCTAGAGTAACATATGACTGATGTGCATGTAAAATATTATACATAATCTCACAGTAGTTTTCTCAACAAGTTATCGCCTAGTAAAATACTTATTGACAATTAATCATTAAAAATGAGCGGGATTAAGATATATTAGCTGGATAAATCTCCATGCAAATCACATTAAATCGACCTTCATGTGTCCTGAACCTGAATAATTGGAAAATCAGTCTGCGTTGGTACACCGCTGCATATTAATTTGAAACCCCTGCCTGCGGATGAGAGAGTTTGAACTCAACAACCTTCTAAGCTAAGATAACATGGTAAAACCAGTGTGATACTCTTAAGCCGATTTGGAAACTAGTGTGCTTGGAAAGGAGAAAGTGACGTATATTTATCATTTTCAAGTTAGGCACATGCATCCGATTATGCATACCATGTTAGTTACATGAACCCAAACCCTAAGCCTGTCAGTTTTAGAGGCTGATGCGGTTTGGTTTCAGTTGGATCCGCCTGTATCCATATCCCAACACTTGCAATTTTAAAAATTCCAGATTAGCTGCATCTTTGACGGGTAAAAGGCTTTCTAATTTTCATGATTCATGCTTTGTTGATGAGCCTAATCTGTTAAATGCTTGCTAAAAACCTTCCAACGTCTGAATGCTTTAATAGATTTATATATTTGCAGGTCTATTTGTAAAGATGATGTGACTCTGTTACAATTTTTAAGCTCTTAGCAATGTTTAGTGCTGCCAAATTTAGTTCTTATTGTATTTCTTTTCTGCTGGAAAATTATATATGTTTGATTTTCTGAGTTTAAATAAACTATTCTTTTTCAGTGTATTAGCACATCCTTACCATAACTTGTCATCTACTTGTGATTCTCAGGTTTAGGGCCAGGAACACTTGTAGGTTCTGCTGCATTTGACCTATTCCCTATCCATGCTGTTTGTGTCATAGTCCCAAAAACTGGTTCATTGAAAAAGATATCAGATATTGGTGTTTGGTTGGTCGAGCTGTTCTGGTCATTTTGGGCATACTTTTGGCTTTACATAATATTAGAGGTAATTAGTAATACATTTAGTTCATTCCAGTGAATTTCAAGACAACTGTGTTAAGCTCATTAGTGATATCTATTTCCTATGAATGAACTCTAAGTTTCTTCAAGTTTCTAAATATGCACTGCAAATATACATAATTGCATATTTATTCAAAGCAAGATTTAATCTAATCAACATTTCCAACAACAACAACAACAACAACAACAGCAAAACTCTAATCTAAGCTTTCACCATTTATCTTGTATCTGGATTCTGGAATGAAATATTTTTGTACTGATTTAATTTGTAGATTTGGACACCAAATATGATCACCCTCTTGGAGGCCTTATTGACAGTTTTGCAGTTTGGAATACTTTTGCTCCATGCATATGCTCAAGACAAACGCTGGCCGTATTTATCTATTCCACTGTATGCTTTCTGTGCTGAGATTTGTGCTTCCTTCTATTTTTGTCAGAGTATTTTCTGATTGAATTCTTTTTCTTCCTTAAAAGGGCAAGAAGTGAGAGGCCAGAAGACTGGGTTCCAGAAAAGGGCAGTGTACTTGAGTGTGAAAATAAAGATGATGTGTTCAGTGAGATCCTTCAAGTTAGTGAGGGAAACGATACCAATATTGTTGATATATTTTCTATCCATTCCAGTAAGGGTCCAGGTATGCAATAAAGGCCCCTTCAGCATTTTCTGACGATTGAATATTCTTATAGCCTGATGGTAAAATATGTACCCTGTTTAATGTGACATTTATTTTCTGCAATGAAATATGTCCGACTTAGCACACTCTCAATCTATGTTTATGTATTTGATTACATAAAATGGAAACAGAGGCTGAATAGCTTGAAACCCCTTTGTTATTTCTTCAGGATAAAATCTTCTTCGGAAATTATTATATCAACCAATTCAATATTCTCTGTGAACTATTGCTTAGATATTCTTTTAAACATTGCTGCAGAAAGCCAAAAAACACTTCTCTATCTGTGCTTCCCAGAATATTGGGGAAGTTCGTCTTTAGTACATGTGCACATTTGTTGGAGGCAACCTTGAGAGTGGTTCCTTCATGCACTAAACCAGATGTTTATGTGCCTTTTCATAACAAGACATGATTCTCAATAATTATCATTATAAACTATGGACAAATATTTGCTGTTTGCTGCTTGCATGCTGTTACCACAGAGTATATCTTTAGTGCTCTGTACTTTTAATGTACATCATTGATCAATCTAATTGTCATTTTATTTCACAAGAAATTTTTTTATAGGTCCAAGCTACCAAACAATTCCAGATTGTGATTGCGTGGAATTTACTGCATCAGTTTCTAGTGTTAAGATAATTGAAGAAAAATTGAGTTTGTCTGCTGCTTGGAAACGACAATTTGTAGACTCTGTAACAGTAAGTCTCTTTTTTCGGCAACCAATCCTAAATACAAAATAGTTAAGTCAGTTAATTCTCCACTTTTGTTCAAGGGGGAATATGACAATTATTTTCCATGTATGTAGCTAGCTGACGACAAACGATAAATTTACACAACCAATGCATGTTATGTGCTCTCATCAGTAATAATCATAACCATTAACAAGCCAGCAATCCCTGTTTCAACTATAATGAAACTCAATGTATTGATGCTTTGTTGGACTTGTTTACTATATGCTAAATTGTCTGCATCAACTTGAAAAACTATAAACACAAAGTAACTATTCTTAAAAGGTTTAAAAAGTTCCTTAGAAACCTCCTCCTTTTTTGCCTTATCCAATCAATTCCTTGGCACAACCATCATCTTGACCTTGAATTCTAAATTTCTAATCGATCATCATTGGCCATGTTACTGCTTTTTGGGGATTACGGCTCCTGATGTTAGTAATCCTATGATCAAAATAGCACAACATCAAGCACCAAAGATGAACCAAGATGACAGAAGATAGTGGTTCTCCAGACTCAACCTGCTCCATGGGTCACAGCATGAGAGTTTTCACTATATGAAGGCGACAAAAAAGATTGCAAGAGTTACCCACTATTTAATCACCCTCCTTCCACCTCGTCATATCTCACCTCTTAATCTCTTATATACCTCTATTTGTCCTACCATAAACAATACTGCCAAGCCATACCTTACTCCAATCATAGATGGTATTTATAGCTCTACAGAAGAACCCTGGTAGATATCTATCATCGACTCAAATGGTAGGCAAAAACAATTGTCAAATTGGCTCATATATGATAAAGCTCCGCATGATACAACACGGCTGCACTCGGTGCTCACTCTGATGCAAGATACAATCCCAACACATCTTGTTGAGCTTCGCTAGTTAAACGGATTCATAAGCTTATTCATAAAGTTTGGCCCTTTAAGGGACTTATGTTTTGATTGAATCTGAGTAGTATCCATGCTGTAGCTAAGGGTGTAAGGGTTTTATCATTTTTCTAATTATTGCTTGTCAACAGTCAGAGAGTAATACATCAAGGAAAACAAGTAATATCTACCAGCGAATTATAAGGTGTATCTGGAGAGCAATACTTGCACCATGGAGATTGCTATTTGCGTTCGTGCCTCCTTATGATATTGCTCACGGCTGGATTTCTTTTATTTGCTCGCTTCTTTTCATTAGTGGAATAGCTTATGTGGTTACAAAGCTTACAGATCTAATAAGCTGTGTTACAGGTTTGCTTCTCTCCCTTGATCAAACATTTCATTTTTACTTTAGGTTAAAATGTCTCAATACCCTCATTTTGTTAACTCCTTTTCCTATTCTTATAGGCATAAATTCTTATGTCATCGCATTTACAGCGTTAGCTAGTGGTACCTCGTGGCCTGATTTAGTTGCCAGCAAAATTGCTGCTGAGCGGCAGATAACAGCTGATTCTGCCATTGCAAATATCACTTGCAGGTCTGGTCCTTCTCTTAATCTTTGAATGAGATAGCTTAATTTGATAACGATAATCAATTTTAAATACTTGTTTTCAATTGTTACTGTAGATGGGAAATTAGTCTTCTTGTGGATGCAATTATTCTATTTTGTTAAGAAGGAGATAGCCACTAAGGCACTAAGCCATTTGTACTTTTTAGCAGTAGATACAGATTTGCTTGATTGATGTGGAGGAGAGAAGATTTCCTAGTGGAAATTAGAGTACCTATCTCCTCTGCAACTAATATCGATCATATAAGATATGCATTCTTCTTGGTTCTCTTAAATTTGAGAATATGAAAAGGGTGAAATATTCAATTCTATGGTATTAATCAGCTGATTATCAGAGATTCAGAGCAGATGAATATTGTTTGGGCATAACATAAGACTATACATTTATACGTATAGAATAGTCACTGTGAGTGGATCAATTCTGCTGATGACCGGAGGGAAGAAATAACATTAATGATGTTCATGAATTGTTATTTGCTAGTAGAAATCCGTGAGATGACGTATTTATGGAAACAACGTCCCACAGAATGTCTAATATCCATGAATGTATTACATTCTACTTTTTTATTTATACAATTATCATCTGTTTTAAGTGTCTAACATGAACCACCGTGGGTGATCCAGACGGTTGGGAGGTTCCAATATGGCTCCCATGGTCTTGGTTTCGATTCCGGGTTGGTTTACTCAAAAAAAAAAGTCAGACATTCACTAAAAGATTGAAAAGCAAAAAAAAAGAGCATGGGAGAAGTTCCGGCCCAAATAAATAAATAAATAATCTATCTCAACCTGAAACTGAAATATTGTTGGATATACTGGTCATTATTATCGTGTACTAACATTGAGTAGCAACACATATGCACTGATGAAGAGAAGGTTGAAGTTCATACTACAATAGTTTTGCATTAGACATTAAGAGTTACGACTTTATGCACTGTATGAATTGGTGGTAATTGTATCCAAGCACTCACCAGCCCCGTACAATGCCACTGTATGTGGGTAAACAAAGTTCTTGCACCTATAAGTATGAAAATGTTGATATGCTCTTTAGGATTAGGAAGTCAATGCACCGATATCTATTCATGAGGCCCTCCATGAAAAGAGTGGCCTTTTGCAATCATTAGATTCAAGAGACGAATCATGAAACATGAAAAGCCTTCCTTGCATCTCCATTTCATTAAGATGAAGATTTTCAGCATACCTCTTGGCTGTTCGTTATGTATCTTAGTTATCATATTAGTCACTTTGTTAAGGGTTGGAGTGATTGGTATGGCACTGTCTTATAGTGTTAGATATATTCTAATAGCATCAAGTTATGACAATTTATGAGCTACTGTACATATGCATATATGTAAGTTTGTTATTAATGTAAGATTCTGAGCCATGTTTAACCTTGATGGAATAAACAATGTTTAGGGGGGTTATGTGCAACCCAACCCCAAAAAAAAACAAAGAGGTTCCGATATGTATTTATCGCACCCTCTAGGCTGTGTCATGCAGATAGTCAATACCAAATTTCTCATGCTTCTTATTTTCCTTACAGTAACTCAGTGAATATATACATTGGTATCGGCGTCCCATGGCTAATTGACACCGTATACAACTTTTTCGTGTACAAAGAACCTCTCTATATTGACAATGCAGAAGGCCTCAGTTTTTCCCTGCTTGTCTTCTTTGTTACTTCTGCTGGATGCATTGCTGTCTTGGTGCTTCGACGGCTAACTTTGGGCGCTGAGCTCGGTGGGCCCCGGCTGTGGGCTTGGCTGACATCAGCATACTTCATGTTCTTGTGGATTGTTTTTGTTGTTTTATCGTCGCTTAAAGTTTCGGGCAAAATTTGATTCCCTTCCTCTGTCTGAATCTCTTTTTTGATTGGTTGACAGTGCAGAGAAGAAATAATGTAAATAATCATCAATGTTATAAAGTGACTATTTTTTTTGTGTATGACGGAAACATTGATAACTGTGGTTTGATTTGCTTGGATTAAATTGTGATTTGATTTGATTGTCATTAAACTAGATGGTACTACACCAAGTTGTATGCATTTGTAGAAGTAAGTTGTTTGTTAAATTTTGCAAGTGTCGCAGAATATTATTCTGGTCATTGTGCAATTTAGATTTTTATTATTTAAAATATTTTTCTTTTCTTTTGTTCTAGAATTAATCTCATGTGGTATGCACATATGAAGACATTTGTATTTAGTTTACAAATTAATGTATAGATCTGTAGTGTGAGAGGAGTATTATTTTTATTGCAACAGTCAACATGTGGATGGCTGCTATTCGTTACAAATGTCTTTATATATTTTTTAAGAGCAGTTTATGATTAAAAATAATAGTCTTTCTACTACTTTAAAGGGCACGGTTCGTTTAAGATCGAAGATGGCTCTTCAGCGCATAGGTTTAAGAATGTCATTAAAATATAGAACACACAAGTTTTACAGGATGTTTTTAAGTGTACAATTTCAAGACTTTACTTTTGTTACTATTGAACTGTGTCATAAACCCTCTCCACTTTAACTTGCGTATAACTGAGACATCTGATTTCCTTTATGAAAGGTTTTATATCACATCTTTCGTTTTTGATTAGATTAGCATCTTTTGACCTAAAATCTGTTATAAAAAGTGTTCTGGCAATATGAATCTCTAACTTTACATTCAAGTTACGTGAGTGATTAATGTTGACTGAGAGATCAATCTTGAGATGGATCTTACTTATGAATCAAATTGAGATATCTATTTTACACATCAAATCATCTTTTATATCAAAAGGAAAATAATATTCCCAAATAAAGTTGTTAATCTTATCCTGGGATTGAAAAGTAAAGTATATCTCCTCATATACTAGGGGATTCGCTTTCTCCCAAGATAAAGGAGTAAAAAAAATTTCACACAGGAGGTTTATTTGCAACCATAGAACTAAGAAGGGTCTATCCGCAATTGGGAGATGGTACATGGGGTCTGTCCCAACTAACCCAAAAAGGTACCCCTTTATGCAGATAATATCTTTTTTACTTTCTCTCATTTTTGTATTTTTTTTATTTTTTTGGTCTAGCCCGCTATGGATCGTCCCCAACAGGGACGCAACGGGGCACTACACCGGGTTTAATATCTTTTTACTTTTAAACTTTATGAAGTGAATTCATAAAGCTCAGATTTTGGTGTTACATCATTCTCTAGTTCCACTCTTTGAATGCCATTGTCCTTTGATGCTATTCAAGTCTACAACTTGTGTGCTGGCAAAATATTAACCAGACACAAAGCTTTAGTCGTAGAGCTCTAAGTGCTAAAGGAACAGGTTTGGTGTCATCAAGTGAGACAAGTCTCTTTTGGGCATCAAGAAGAGGGTCAAACTCATCCATCGCCCAGTCAACTCTTATTAACATAAACTAAAGAAAATAATGAAGTCCTTGTTAATTTCCAAATATATGGATTAATTATTGGATTATGTTTAGAAACTAATAGTAGGATTATCAGAGTTGAACACCAAATCCCTACACGTCTGTGTTAACAAATCCCCACATATAAATGAGTTATTCTAATGACTTGATATTATTGGGATATACTAATGTTTAATTTGTCATTAATGCGTCAAACACCAATCACTCACTCGCTGGAAAGATATGTTTTTCATAGTATTGTAGGAGTGGGGTCAGAGAATTAATTACTCTCTTTATCATACATGAATTTGTGAGTAATTTACATTAAAGGGGGTTTCTACCGCCTTAAAAATAGGGTAGTTATATGGAAAACACATTTCAAGTTCAATTTATACATAAACCATTTTTAAAGCTGGCTTTTTTGATAGCATAGCAAAATGATCAGAATCAATATATTTACATAGATACGACAAAAAGACTAGGAAAATGTTGTCACACTTGAATCTTGCAAATCAAATTTCTTAAGCTTCAAATCAGTACATAAGCAAACACTTGGAAACATTAGCGGATTCGGGATTTTATCTCAATGATGTCCTCATATAACTTACTCGTTTACTAAAGTATGCAAACCTCTATGATTATCCTCTCCTGTGGTGTCCTATCCTAATTCTAGTAGCGTCTTAAACAGTAAATACAAGTGATAATAAATAAAAAATGACTATAAACTAGACAATCTAGCTAGTGGTGTCCTTTGACACCAGCGGACACTATGGAGCTCCGCCACTGTTTGGGAATACAAAGTTATATATATAAATCAAAAGGCAACCTCTCCTCCAAATGACTTGCATATGATAAATAAAAGAGCTGAATACAAAGGACTGAAAGATTTACTAAATTTAAATGGACAAAAAGAAAAAAAAAAAAGATTTTCGGTACTGAGTAGATAAAAAAAAAGGGACTTATGTACTTACATGGTCATGCATGCATGCTTTCGGAGGAGCGGAGGCCATGGTGGATAAACAGAGCACGTGCAAACCCACAGCAAAACAGAGGCTCTGCACGTGCCCTGCTTCTCCAACAAAGACATCCTCAACTGATCAATTGCTCACAACTCTACGGGCCTTTGTTGCAGAGCTCTTTGAGAGAGAGAGAGAGAGAGAGAGAGAGAGATTCACTTTGAAGGGGAGAACCAGCCTTTGTTTGGCCTCAACTCTCAAGGTGAATTTTATTAGAATCCGTGGGACCCTTTAAACCTTTTGCTTGACACAAAAGGAAAAGGAAAAGGAAAGCATGGATATGTATATTTTACTTCATATTTTAATAATCTTTACTGTTGCAGATGAATCCTTTTTTTTAATACTATTTTTATACTCAGAGGAAGAGAAAAATGTTCTTTTGACAAATAGACCCTATGAGCATAAAAAAGTCAAAAAATTGCACTGAGGGGTCTATCTGCAATAACAAAACTAGAGGAGTAATATGTCAAAAATAGTCGTGCTACAAGGGGTCTTATACATGATCTGTTTCTCAACTCCTCAAAATGAAACTAGGTTTGGTCCTAGTATCATTTTGGGGAAAAAGTGTTTTGGCTAATTCAAATGGCCCCAACTAACCCAAAAGGTACCCTTTATGCAGATAATATCTTTTTACTTTCTCTCATTTTTGTATTTTTTATTTTTTGGTCTAGCCTGCTATGGATCGTCCCCAACAGGGACGCAACGGGGCACTACACCGGGTTTAATATCTTTTTACTTTTAAACTTTATGAAGTGAATTCATAAAGCTCAGATTTTGGTGTTACATCATTCTCTAGTTCCACTCTTTGAATGCCATTGTCCTTTGATGCTATTCAAGTCTACAACTTGTGTGCTGGCAAAATATTAACCAGACACAAAGCTTTAGTCGTAGAGCTCTAAGTGCTAAAGGAACAGGTTTGGTGTCATCAAGTGAGACAAGTCTCTTTTGGGCATCAAGAAGAGGGTCAAACTCATCCATCGCCCAGTCAACTCTTATTAACATAAACTAAAGAAAATAATGAAGTCCTTGTTAATTTCCAAATATATGGATTAATTATTGGATTATGTTTAGAAACTAATAG
This sequence comes from Asparagus setaceus, assembly GCA_012295165.1. Taxonomy (NCBI): domain Eukaryota; kingdom Viridiplantae; phylum Streptophyta; class Magnoliopsida; order Asparagales; family Asparagaceae; genus Asparagus; species Asparagus setaceus. The sequence goes on along the minus strand of CM022704.1, from coordinate 7,443,736 downwards.
TAGGATTATCAGAGTTGAACACCAAATCCCTACACGTCTGTGTTAACAAATCCCCACATATAAATGAGTTATTCTAATGACTTGATATTATTGGGATATACTAATGTTTAATTTGTCATTAATGCGTCAAACACCAATCACTCACTCGCTGGAAAGATATGTTTTCATAGTATTGTAGGAGTGGGGTCAGAGAATTAATTACTCTCTTTATCATACATGAATTTG